>RJVU01007045.1:16678-34561 GCA_003731715.1 Anabarilius grahami | reverse complement strand
TTTGCACTTTGTCTATCTTGTAAATTTGTATATTATTTTATTATTTTTATTATGTGTCTTGTCTTGTCGCTGTCACTCTGTTGCACTGTGGAGCTTCTGTCACTAAAACAAATTCCTAGTATGTGTAAACAACATACCTGGCAATAAAGCTCTTTCTATTCTATTCTATTCTAAGTTACCCTGTTGAGAAAACCTGCTGTTAGGTATGTTTTGAAGCATGCTGGTTTGAGCTGGTTTATGCTAGTCCTTAGCTGGTCCTGAGCTGGAGCTAGTTGCTTAGGACCTGCACTTGACCAGCTTAAACCAGCTCATTACCAGCTTCCATGCTTCAAAACATACCTAACCAGCATATGCTGTTTTTTTTTTTTAACAGGGTAAGCAGGGAGAATAAAGGCATATTTACCTTTCTGTCCATTTTTGGGTTTTATCATTGACTTCTTTATTCGCACAATCCATTGTGTCATCACATTCATGGTTCATAATGCCGTATCAGCGCTATTTTCATAAATACATGTGCTTGTAAAAGATTTGATTGGCTGTTTTTAACTAACTCTGCTGGTTCCTGTTTGGAGCACTTGTCAAGAAATACGTTAGACAACCGCTCTTGTCCAGATATAGAATGTGATTCCATCTGCAATAAGCGATATTGAATTTAGGCTACCCGTGTTCGCGCAAGAATGGCATTTTAGAATTCTTCGCAGTCTTGCGTTCTTGTGTATCAGCAGGTGCAGGAATTATTTGGAAATCAATTGAACAGCGTTCCCACATGTGGAGAATCAATGACACAACAGTTTCTCCCCAAAATGATACACAAAATGTTAGGGTGCACCAGCAGCCACGGTGGAGAAAAAAAATGGAGAGTTTCGGACAATATTTTTTTAAATTGGTGTTATTCCTGTTGATATTTACATGTACAAATACATTAACCTGGAACACAAATCAAAATTATATTTTAAAAAAAGTTTTCCCAGACAAAACTAGCAATATAAACTGTGTAACAACAACAATAACTTCTTAGCATTAGTAATTATCTTAACTACTGCTTTGTGAAATGTGAATAAACAGTTTCTTTTTGGCTGGTTTTCACTGCAGATCTTTTTGAAGTGGCAGGCTTTTTTGAAAAACTCAGGGCTACATAATTTAGGGCTTCTGTTTCCTCAACCTGCACAGGAAAAACACAAACATGATCAAACTACGTCACTGAAAACCATACTTTTTATGTATTGCTATAATTTTACTCGACAGAAACCACACAAACGCACGTTGCTTTGGATAAAAATAAATAAATAAATAAATAAATAAAATCTGCACTTCCAGTTACAGTTTTGATTAAAGTATTAATCATATTTATTTACAGTAACAGTACTACTCAAAAGTCATTAAGATTTTTTTAAAATAAATAAATAAAGTTTTTTACTTGAATGATTTCTTAAAGGTGGTACAGAGGATCTTTTCGTCGACTGAGTTTTTTAAATGAGCGCATGCGTAAGAACAACCCCCCTCGCAGGAAACAATCGGTATGTGTGTTCAGTTCAGTCTTAGAATGTTTCAGCTAATCGTTCAGTGTGTCCCCGGCTTTAACGACTAGCTAAAACATTCTAAGACTATGCTCAACATACAGCGATTGTTTCCTGCTCCTGAAGCAGATTTATATACTTTCACATGGAATTTGAACACCGACTGTAATCGCAGACTGAACGCAACTGGCTCTGACTGGATGCGTTTGAGCGCGATCAGTCATAAGTGTAACCCTTTTGTTAACCCTAGGGGTTAAATTCAATGCTGTGTTAAATAAGAAAACCTGGGTTCCCGGCAGTTGAATGGGGAATTTGGCCGGTGTTTCTTTTCTTTAAATTAAAACAGTTGTGATTTAGCTTTTCTCCTGTACCAATAATTACACAATAAAATGAAAACCCCTATTTATATTTTTCTTAGAAATTTGTAACTGTGTTAAATGAATTAACTATCTAAAAGAACAATGAAACGCCAGATAACAAATTTAGGAAAAAGAAATAGCAATGATTTATCATTTTTTGACACTAATAAAATGACTTTGTTTTCTTTCAAAGAATGACGAAACAAATAATTAAGTTGTATAGAGAATAGCAAATAACACAGAAATTATTTTACCCAAAAATCTGTGAATTATGTGTTTTCCAGCAAATAAAAGATTTATACAACCTCTCAGAATTCTTTTTTCAGATACTTAATTTCTTAAACCTGTATTCTTAAATTTTAACCTCAAATTAAAATATGAGATAAAATGTCAAACCCTTGAAAAAGTTAAACACTTCAAAAATACCAAAACAATACCAAAATCACGTTCTTTCAAGATCTTTTACACACTTCCAAAGGAAAAGAAAAACACTGAGATTATGTTTCTGTCCCGTATGAAAATTTTGCTATGAGTCAGTAACACAGTCAAAAATGTACGCGTACTTTAACGTTGGGGCCCAGTCCGTTGGTGCACATACAAAACTGAAGAGTTCTGTGCGATCTCTCTCACAGTAAACAAGTCTCAATAAATGAACTCACCCATGTCCATCCAATGATAATGACGAGGCAATGTTGGAATCACTCACAACACAAACTCACTTTCTCCAGTCCCGTTCAATCCACACGAAACAAAGTCCAGTCGAGCTGTGTCCAGTGATGCAATGCAAGAGGTGTCCAGTCCCAAACGAATTTAGAACGAGTTCACAACGAACTTCTTCACATCAGTCACTGTTTGCAAATGTAAATGTCTCTATCTGATAAGAAATCAGCACACACGGAGTTCTCAAACGATCGCGAATAGACTAACAGGAAAAATAAATCACTTTAAGCAGTAAAGCAAAATAAAATGAATAAAACGTTTCCTATAAACGTTTTCCTTTGCACTTTGGGCCTTATATTACAGATAATATAACTGGTCTCCAAAATGACGACATATCTCACGCGAACGATTCACATGCAGCTGCTTCTCTCCATGTGCGATGCTCCTCTCCTCCTTCTTCCGCACGTAACTCACGTCATGATGCAACAATAACAATCTCAACATTCATTGGCCAGCAACAAACACTTGTATTAAACACACTTTCTCACTGGTCGTGAACAAAAACTAAAAAATACATAGTTGCATCATATTTTGAAATTAAAAAAACTAAATACATTTTAATTTGTTGTGTTATTTTTTTACTACTAACTATATTCAACACAATACACATTTTAGGGGTCCCTACATAAGTATCAATTTACATTCATTATTCTGCCTTACAATCGTTAACTCGACTTAAAGCCGCGCACACACTTAGTGGATTCATTATGTCGGACTCACCGCAGGTAACTCATAATCTGCAGTTGTTACTCCTGTCTCCTGACAAAAACATTGCATGCGGCGCCTGTGGAGTGTGGAAAGTTACTGGAGCGCGCAGCTGCGCACGTCTCTCACAAGGAACGTAATGGCAGTGATTGACAAGCCAGAGGACCAATCGTTTACGCGATGATTGCGTAAACGATTGGCTGATGTTTTTAATGCCCTACCTCGTGCACAGATGATGTATATTAATAATATTCCTTTCAGTGCACCTAATAAATAGTCTTTTATCAGTTAGTAAAGACAGTTTCAAGTAATATTGCAAAAATGTATAAAACAAAACATCCTCTGTACCACCTTTAAGGATAATGTGACATTGAAGACTGGAATAATGATGCTAAAAATTCAGCTTTGCATCACAGGAATAAATTACATTTTAAAAATGATCATAAAATGACATTGATCCACATATAATTATTTTGTCAAATTTCATATGTCACCACTGTTGCAACTTGTAATGGCACAGAGGCCGGGTTTATGCAATGTGTTATAAAACATTTGATCTTTTCATTCTAAAGTGAAGTGTGGCCAAGTATGGTGACCCATACTCGGAATTTGTGCTCTGCATTTAACCCATCCAAGTGCGCACACACACAGCAGTGAACACACACACCGTGAACACACACCCGGAGCAGTGGGCAGCCATTTCTGCGGCGCCCGGGGAGCAGTTGGGGGTACGGTGCCTTGCTCAAGGGTCTCACCTCAGTCGTGGTATTGAGGGTGGGGAGAGCGCTGGACATTCACTCCCCTCACCGACAATCCCTGCCGGACCTGAGACTCGAACCCATGACCTTTGGGTTACAAGTCTGACTCTCTATCCATTAGGCCATGACTGCCTAATGACTGCCACGACTTCTCTAAAGGCAACAAACTCATTACCTGATTCCTTTGATTTCTGGTTTGTTTTGAAGCTTCTTTGGATAAAAATAAAATATACTTTGTTATTACACTGATTAGAATTTAAAAAATAGCAATTTAGTAATGAATATTTGTACATTATTATTTAATTTTGCAATGAAACTTTTTAATATATTTACCTTTTTTGAGCTTCTTTTGAATCAGTCTCATCAGAATTATGTTTACAATCATGGATATTACGCTTATGGTGAACAGGGTTAAAACTACTGGATTCCAAAAGGTCGAAGTCGTAGATGCTGGAATGGATTTAGGAGTTCAAGCACCAACATAAAACAAAGACATTTTAATAATTGTTGCCTGGAAAATGGTGTGGTACTATATGTTGCATATATCAAAATCAAATATTGATGTACCTTCAATAGTCAACTTAGTTCCATTTCCAAAGTGTATCTTCCCACATGTGGCCACAGCACAGTAATAAAATCCCAGCATCAGATGGTTTGAGTTCAGTCTGAGGGTGACTGTAGACACAGCTCTGGGTAGAAGAGCCATTCTCTGCTCTCTCCATACATTCATCACTCCTGTTATCATGAGCGTAAATGATTTCTGGATGAGAATATCCTGATGAATATCTGAACCAGTAGATGCTGTATTCTCCGGCACAGATCTCACTGATGACCGAACACTGCAGAGTCACTGACTCTCCTGGATAAAGTCTGTTAAACACAGGCTGCTGGAGAACACTGGTGCTTCTCATTTTGTCCCTTTCTGTAAGAAATTCAACATTAAATACATTAAAATACATTAAAACAATACACATTTATGTGCAACCAGATTGTGGCTTGTGGAACACACATATTGTCATGAACTCACCTTTAGGCAGCAGAATCGTCCCTTCTCCAAATGTAATAACGTTCAAGAAACGCACAGCACAATAGTAGTTTGCAAAATCATATTCTTACAAGTTAATGATGCTCAAATTAAAAGATCCACTTCCAATTCTGATAAAGTATCGATTTGTTTTGTCAAAGCCATTTTGAAATGTAACACATCTAAAAGAGAAATAAACAAGGAAAAGTTTGAACATGAAACTGTTTAAAAGATCAGATCACTATTGTAACATGCTGACCCCACAAAGTACCGTAAGTAGATAAAAGATCTACAATTGCAATTATTAATTTCCTAAAGTTCTTAAAAGTGTAAAGGGATTACTTACAACCTTATAAGATGTTAATATGATATTATAGCCTTGTAATAATGATTGAGGCTCACGGAAGTAAAATAGATCCACTATATTCAACACAGATTACATCATACAACAGAATTCAAATACTGTAGGTATAAGAGAACTAAAGTGCCCTGGTTATGTAGATGAAAGTGTCAATTTGGTACTGTCTCATTTCAGACTGCTTCCTCTTTTTTGCATTGCAGTGTTCAAAGATCAAAGATGGACACTTTGATGTTTAACTGGTTGTTTAAGAGAAAGGGGCAGAACCAAATTTGCTTTACATATGTGGATAATCAGATAGAGCTGGTGACTACAAACAGTCTATTAGTAACGACAAAAAAAATTATAAATAATAATAAGTAAAAAATAATGTCTGACACATATAAACATTGAATGAAAGTGAATATATAATGAATATATGCCCTTTTTATGAATGCACATATTAAAGTTAATTAAAGGTACACTATGTAACTTTTGGCCCTCTAGAGGTTAAATAACAAAATTGCATGCTTTATGCAGAAAGACATTGTTTTGTTTGTGCTTTGGCTCTGCGTGACTGTGCAGATGTATGTGGTTATCCTACTGCACATAAGACATTCACTTCTAGACTTAAGAGATATAACCAGTTTAGATAGAAAGGATCTCAAGCTGACTATGAAGACATTTCTTCTAGCTATTCCAAAGTAGACATGGTACTTGTCCTTGAAGGTCCTTGAAAATAAATTCCAGCACAGCGCTACAACAACGATAATGAGATGAGCCTTCACAATAGATAATGCTTTACAATGAACTCTGTTAGAGAGCTACATATGGCAGTTTATCTGTTCAATAAAATATCTTACTCACCTGTTGAGTAATAAAAAACAGCATCTCCGAGTCGCTTTTACATTTCAAATCCCTCAGTTCTTGCAATCTCCGAAAAGCCAATCCAGTGTTGATTCTCATTTTATAATGAGCTCTGTCGCATTCACTTTTTGCTAGCAGACTCTCATCTGTTCGCCGTTTTTTTAAAACGGGTGATTCCTGGAGGTTCGAGATTGCTATAGCTGTACGATTTTGGATAATTGAGAATGTCTCAGGTTACGCATGTAACCATGGTTCCCTGAGAACAGGGAACAAGGCACTGTGTAAAGAGGGTGCTCCGGTTGGCGTACCCCGCAGATCGGGTCCCGCTGTTGCAGAGGCAGAGCTGGCAGAGGGGGTTGAGACGGGCCCAGCCTTATTTCGCCCTTTACCTGCCAGCCCCAGTGTCTCTTCTCAGGTGGCGGAAGCATGCGCTGCGGTTTCTTCCCCCCAGAGAGAGGCACCGGCGCTTCACCTCTCTTCCTCCGAGGAGGTTGATGTGGCGAGCATCGAGACTGGGGAAGAGGACCCGCCATCCTCTTCCCCAGCATACGAGGAGCTCCTGGAGGTAGTGACCAGGGCTGTTGCCAAATTAAAAGTTGTATGGCCAGCAGAGCGGGCACAGACGAAACCAAAAAGTAAGCTGGATGAGCGCTTTCTGCCCGCTCGGTCAATACCCCAGTGTCGGGGTCTGCCTTTCTTCCTCGATCTCCACACCGAGGTGTGGAGATCGTGGAGAAGGCCAGTGCAATATCGCGTGTTCAGCCCCCAGACTTCGGTCTATAGCAACATCGTGGGGCTGAAGCAGCACGGATATGCGGCGATGCCCCGGGTTGAAGAGACGCTTGCGGGCTATCTCTCACCCGAGGCGGCATCGTCGCTGAAGACCCCGACGTTGCCCACCAAGCCCCTGAAAACCACATCTAGCTTGGTGGGCAAAGCTTATGCGGCAGCAGGTCAGGCAGTGGCGTGCTTACACACCATGTCGCTAATCCAAGCATACTAGGCTGACCTGCTGGGGGAGATTGATGAAAACTGGGAGGCCACTTTTGAGTGCATCCAAGAGATCAGGATGGCAACTGACCTGGCTCTCCGTGCCACCAAAGAGACAGCCAAAGAAATAGGCCGGTCTATGACAGCCTTGGTGGCCATGGAGAGGCACTTGTGGTTGAACCTCTCAGACATAAGGGAGCGAGATAAAGCTGCCCTTATGGACGCGCCGCTGTCTCCTGTGGGCCTCTTCGGCGACGCCGTTACATCAGTCGTCGAGAGGTTCCAGGACGCTAAAAAGCAATCTGCGGCGTTTCAGAGGTTCCTCCCCCGCCGGTCAAAAATTCCCCCCGAGGTTGCTGAGCGGGAGCAGCCTCGGCCGTCTACGAGCTCCTCGGCGCACCACAGAGTGCAGCAAAAAGTGAGCGTGGCCGCCCGTGTTCCCCCGCAGAAAGCCTGGGGATCGGGTCGGTCCACTCAAAAGAAGCCTTCCAAGGGTAAGACGGACCTGCGGGCCGTCATTATCGCGAGGAAGGCTTCGAATGCTTCGAAGGTGGCCCCCTCCGAAGGGAGCCGGGAAAAAATAAATCTGTCCCCCGCTCCCCTTCGGCGCCCTCAGGGGACCGGTCTGTTAACCCTGCCACCCAGTGTGCGTCAGGGTGCAGCGGTCTCTGCCGACCCTCCGAGGAGGGCCGGTCACTTGATTCGATTGTCTTCTGCCGGTGCGCCGCTTCAGAGCATCGAATCAAGTGCTCAAAAAACACCAGAGGCCAGTCTCGAGAGACTGGTTCCCTTAGTAGATTTTATGGCAGAATGGAAACTTCTACCGAGTATATCGAAATGGATGCTGCTCATCATAGAAAAGGGTTACAGAATTCAGTTTGGGCGCCCAGATTCAACCGGGTTCTTCCCACAGTGGTGACCCCCGAGCAGTCTCTGGTTATGGAACAGGAGGTTATGACACTCTTGCAAAAAGGAGCTATAGAAAGGGTTCCTCCTCCCAGCAAGCTGTCAGGTTTTTACAGCCGCTACTTCATTGTTCCAAAGAAGGATGGGGGACTACGTCCTATCATAGATTTACGTGTATTAAATCGCTCAATACAAAAGCTCAAGTTCAAGATGCTTACACTCAAACAGATTATCCAACAGATCAGGTCCAAGGACTGGTTTGTGGCAATAGACCTGAAAGATGCGTACTTTCATGTGTCCATCCATCCTTCTCACAGGAAGTTCCTCAGGTTTGCTTTCGGGGGCGAAGCTTACCAGTACAGGGTTCTTCCGTTTGGCCTATCATTATCACCCCGCACATTCACGAAGTGCGTGGATGTAGCCCTGGCTCCGTTGAGACTCCAGGGCATCCGCGTACTGAATTACATTGACGATTGGTTGATTCTAGCTCAATCAGAGCAAATAACAGTTCGAGATGTTGTTCTGTCTCACATGAAGAGGCTTGGGCTGAGGCTCAATGTCAAAAAGAGTGTGCTAGTTCCGGCTCAGACTACCAGTTATCTAGGTATAGTCTGGGACTCCACCACGATGCAGGCACATCTGTCTCCTGCTCGTGTGAGTTCCATACTCATGGCCGTGAAAGGGGTGAAGTTAGGCCAGTCACTCACTGTAAAGCAGTTCCAGAAACTGCTAGGTCTGATGGCAGCTGCGTCCAACATCATACCTTTTGGCCTTCTGCACATGAGACCCTTACAGTGGTGGCTCAGGACCAGGGGGTTTTCTCCGAGGGGAAATCCCTTTCGCATGATCAAAGTCACGCAGCGATGCCTTCGCGCTCTGGTCATGTGGAAAGATCCCTGGTTCCTGTCCCAGGGACCCGTGCTGGGGACTTCTGGTCGTCACGTAATGCTTACGACAGATGCTTCCCTCACGGGCTGGGGGGCGATCATGAGTGGTCGCTCAGCTCAGGGTCTATGGGAGGACCATCATCTCTCCTGGCACATAAATCAGCTGGAGATGATGGCGGTGTTTCTAGCATTAAAACACTTTCTCCCAGACCTGAGAGGCCACCATGTGTTGGTCCGCACGGACAACACGGCGGTGGTCACATATATGAACCATCAGGGGGGTCTGCGGTCTCGCCATCTTTATTACTTGGCCCGTCGGATCCTCCTATAGGGAGGGAAGCTGCTCTCTCTGAGGGCAGCTTACATCCCAGGGTATCAAAATGTGGGAGCAGACGCCCTGTCGAGGCAGGGGCCGAGGCCCGTGGAGTGGAGACTCCACCCAGAAGTGGTGGATCTCCTATGGAAGAATTTCGGTCGAGCGGAAGTCGACCTGTTTGCTTCGGGAGAGTCAACCCAGTGTCCGCTCTGGTACTCCCTAACACATCCAGCACCTCTGGGTCTGGATGCTATGGTACAGAGGTGGCCGAGGCTGCGTCTGTACGCTTTTCCCCCGATCGCTCTGCTCCCGGGAGTTCTGGATAAAGTACGCCAGGAAGGGGCCAACCTAATACCGGTAACCCCATTCTGGCCAACCAGGATATGGTTCTCGGACTTGGTGTCCGTACTAGACATCTTCCCGATGGAGCTTCCTCTCGGACAGAACCTCCTGTCACAAGCGGGTGGTACGATAATACATCCCCGCCCAGAACTGTTTAAGTTATGGGCCTGGCCTCTGAGGGGGCCAGGTTCATAGACGCTGGTCTCCCAACTGAGGTTGTGGAGACCATTCTTAACTCCAGAGCTCCTGCCACGAGGAAGCTGTATTCCTATAAATGGAACTTATTCGCTACTTGGTGTAGACAAAACAATACGGACCCTGTCCATTCCTCTATTAGCTTCGTGCTAACATTTCTCCAAGAAAAGTTCTCGGAGGGTTTATCTCATTCAACCTTAAAAGTTTATGTTGTGGCTATATCAGCCTATCATGCTCCTCTTGAGGGGGATTTCTCGGTAGGACGAGACCCCCTCGTTACACGCTTCCTCTGTGGCACACTGAGGTTGAGGCCTCCAGTGTGCACAAGGGTTCCGGCCTGGGACTTGGCCGTTGTTTTGCAAGGGTTAGCCGAGGCTCCCTTCAAACCACTAGAGGAGGTTCCTGAGAGGTTCCTCACTCTAAAAACTATTTTGCTATTGGCTATCACTTCTCTGAAGAGGATAGGAGATTTACAAGCACTTTCTGTTGCTCCTTCATATGTTGAATTTGCTCAAGGAATGGTGAAAGCATTCCTGTATCCTAGACCGGGTTATGTGCCAAAGGTCCCCACCAATGTTCCAGGTCCCATTGTGCTCCAGGCCTTTTATCCTCCTCCTTTTGAGACATCGGATCAGGAAAAATGGAATTTGCTCTGCCCAGTAAGGGCTTTGGATGCTTTTGTCCACAGAGCTGCCCTGTGCCGTAAATCAGATCAGCTATTTGTCTGTTATGGGTCCCCTAGGAAAGGGGGCCCAGCATCTAAGCAGAGGATGAGCAAGTGGGTGGTCGAGGCCATCTCACTTGCTTATGAAGCAGCCGGACAGCCTTCTCCATTGAATGTTCGCACCCATTCTACTAGGGGTATGGCGGCATCAACAGGCTTGATGTCAGGAGTATCTATTAATGATATATGTGATGCAGCTGGATGGTCATGTCAGCACACATTTATCAGGTTTTATAACCTTGATGTTGGCTCCACTCCGGGGTCCTCTGTCCTGTCAAGATAACTTTGACAAGTACTTGAAGCTACGGCACAGTTGGGATTGCGTTCCCAATGCGTTGCCACGCAGCGTCGACAGTTCCCATGAAAGGGAACGTCTCAGGTTACAGATGTAACCCTGGTTCCCTGCGTCTCTTGCCGTACCCCCTGCATACTTGCGAGTGCTTGCTTCAGACTTACCCTAGAAGCTAGTGTTCTCTGCATCCGGGTATGCTTTATAGTTTCCTGATCCGTGACGTCACCCGCCTCTGACGTCTCGCTACGCGATTGGTTAGATACATGAGTGCTTCAGTGACGACATCACACAGAAGGTTCCCAATGCGTTGCCACGCAGCGTCTCGTTCCCTACTCAGGGAACCAGGGTTACATCTGTAACCTGAGATTTTTTTATATATTTACAAAAACTGCAACTTATTTAAGGCAGTGATAGTCAGAAATCGAAATGGACTTAATTGATGTGCCCTATGCTCTATCTATTAAACCTTCTGTATAATCAATCCTAAACACAGATTTGCAGGAATACCTTTGCTTTAATCTACTAGAAATAATGAATTAAGAATAATGCAGAATAAATCAAGAATAATAATTTATTTGTCAGGTAAAAGTGTATCATGCCAATTACACAAATAACCAATTAGAATCCAATTCAGAAATAATAAATGCATAACATCAATTGCTCAAAGATGACTCTAAGAGTAACAATTGCATATACACACAGTGGTGGATTAGTGTTTTTAGGACACGCACCCATCTCTGCATGGGGGTTTCTGGCTACAGATGATCCCACATGACTGCTTTGCACTTTACCTTATATATTCAGAGCAAAACAAACGGGTTATATATATTTACTACATCAACACCCGTTTTGGGGGGAACGGAGTGGTTCCCTTTCGAAAGGGAACTCTACTCTGCGTTCGAAAACGCTTATGGGGAACGTCACGTGACTCGGTGTCTGAAAGCCAACCATCCAATAACTCAAATGCTCATTGGCCGGCGACAGCCTATGACGTCATAGGGCACGACCCGGAAGTATAAAAGCGCGCCTGTGGAAGCAGTCATTATCTTTTTGTCTTTCAGGGACTGTCTGTGTCATTGCCACTGTCTTTTTCTCCTGTGAGTATAAGAAAAATACATCCTTGAAAAGCTATGTCTGAGGACAAGAACAAACATTTTAGGAAGTGTGCGGATCCTTGTCCGAGGTTTCTGACTCCGGAGGATCCTCACACCCTATGCGTACACTGTCTAGGAGAAGAGCATGCACGGTCAGCATTTGAGGACGCTGGCTGTGAGTGTTGTGAGCATTTTCCTATGAAAACGCTCCGTTCCCGCCTGGCTCTCTTCTCGAGGGAAGAGGTGTCAGCGCCTGCTCCCGGTGGGTCTGACCCTGCTCACGCTGTGGCAAAGCAGCGGCTGCACTCATGGGGTTCGCAGGTGGAGCTCGCCGCCAAGTTTGAGAGAGGATTAACGGTCTCTCAACCTCAGGCGGCGGCTGGCGGGGGTGAGCTCTTGGATGACGATGATGTCCTTTCTTTGACATCATCTGATCCAGAAGCGAGTGCTCTTCTGGCTGATAGCCCCCGTGAGCAGTTGATGGCTATGGAAGAAGAAGTGGTCGAGGCTGCTTCTTCTTCCAAGCCGCCCTGTCCAGCATATGTTGAATTACTGGAGGTTGTGGAGCGTGCCGTCGGCAGGCTGCAGCTGCCGGGGGAGCGCGTGAGGAAAGAGCCCGTTCGCGGCAGGCTTGACGAACGGTTTCTTTCCGACCACAGCCCTGTAATTCCGGTGAGCCTTCCATTCCTTCCAGATCTGCACGTTGAGATCAAGAAGGCATGGAAGAACCCATACTCGGCCAGAATTAATCTGCATCAGCGGGGGAATTTCACTGATGTGGAGGGATTGGGCCAGCATGGGTATGTGTCGATGCCTCCCATTGACGAGACGTTTACTAACTATCTTGTCACGGGTAGTGCACCGACACTTAAAGCTCCGGTTCTGCCGTCCAGACACGATGGCAGCCGGGAGGCTCTGGTCTGCCTCGAGCCGAGGCTCAGAGGCAGGACCAGAGATCCAGTGTCGCCGCTCGAGTGCCTCCTCCATTGCGGAGCAAGTCGCAAAGGTGGCGGGATACAAAGAAGAGGAAGGCTGACTTAAGGGAGGTGATCAATCACCGGCACCAGCAACGCCGCTGATTGATCCCCTCTCTTGGCGAAGGGAATTTTATTTTTTCCTTCGCCCCTCTTCTTTGGTCTCCCGTGTGTTTTTAATTAACTGTGCATGTTCAGGATAAACACCTTTGAACAGTCAGGCCGGTGGCCGGCCTATGATGAAGTTTTTCTGAAGGCCCGCCTTCTGGCTTGATAGTGAAAGGGTTCGCGAGGCTTTTGGAACCGGGGATTTCGTTCTTCCCTTTTTCAAATAGTGAAGAAGGAGTCTCTGGTCTTCAAGTCGTGGGAAGGTAAGACAAGGTCCGATTTAATTATTTAAATGCTTGACATTGTTTTTATTCCTGTATATTTCCTCATTTGTGTAACAGTAAATGCAGTTTTTTGGGCAAAACTGGAGTGTTGAGACTGACTGAGCGGGCCACAAAATGGCTGCTGTTCAGTCTTTCTCTATATGTTTCAGCTGTTCGGCTATTTTTCAGTATAGTTTGAGCTGGCACTCATCACTTCAGTTTGTTTGTCTACAGCGGCCGCCTGACATTTTAGCTGTGATCTTTGCTTTATTTTTCCCGTTTGAAATTTGGAAGTAGAGACCAGGCTTGTTATAGTGCCTGTTGTTAAAGATAGGCCTGTAACCTATTGGCCAGGCTAGAACTAATTTATGTGTGGTATATATATAAAACTAACCCCATGTGTATTTTAGTTTTGGCCTCCTCCTGAGGGAGTGGCCAATCTTTATGCCCAAATTATCCCATTGCTTATGTAGGTGCAACTGTGAGTTTAACAGCTAGGTTGTAGACTGTTTTAAGAGACCTGATGCTGTTTTCTCAAGTGGTAGGCCCTTATCTTCGAGTAGATAAGTTTTGCAATTAGGATTTTGCTAGGCCCCACTTTCTAGAAACTTCATGCTGAGAGAAAAAGTATTTTCTTCCGAGCCACTTGATGCTTATCAAGGTTGAGTTGACAATGCTAGTTTTTAGCTCTGTCCTCTAAGGCTTGGAACAGATTTGAGAATCTGTAACAGAGAATATATTTTTCTCCTTTTCATAGCATGTATATCAAAGTTCCTTTGAGTTCTAGACTTTTGCCCTACATTTGTATGTGAGCTTAATATGCTGCCACAGGTTAGCACCCACTTATATATAGGCCCTTTTAAAATAAGAAAAGCGGCCTCTATTTCAGTCTTTGGTGAACCCTTTCCCCAGTTAGGAGAATTTTGGTGTCACTGAGTGCATCACCTGTTGGATTGCATACTCAGGGTAGCTAGATCACTTTTTGAGAAAAGTTTGTATCTTTCAGCTCCCTTTCAGTTATCTGTTTACAGCTATATTGCATATAACGGTGATTGTAGGCTAGACCAGTGGTTCCCAAACCTGTCCTGGAGGACCCCCAGCCCTGCACATTTTGTTTGTCTCCCTATTTCTGACACAACCATTTCAGGTCTTGCTGTCTCTACTAATGAGCACATGAGTTGACTCAGGTGTGATATATGAGGGAAACATACAAAATGTGCAGGGCTGGGGGTCCTCCAGGACAGGTTTGGGAACCACTGGGCTAGACTATTCAGCTTCCTTCTAGTTAGCAATCGTTTTGTATTTTGCTGTTTAAATGGATCTCAGTTTGCTCACATACTGTCTTAGATTACACTGCCTCAGGCCCTGCCGCATGTTTGTTTGAGGTAGCAGGCTTAATTAGCCTCCCTTAGACCATGTTGGTTTTTGTTGGTTCCCTTTAGTCACAATTAGGGTACTTTGCCTGTTTGGAAAGTGTAGCCTAGCACAGGTAGCAGTTATCTTCCCATAGTTAGTGGGTTAGAGCTGGTTCCCTGTAGCTTGGTTCCCTGGAAATTCACGAGCTGAAGCCACGTGTCATTGAATCGGCAGGCCCCTTCAGGCCTCCTTTTTAGTTTACATGTTGGCACAGATTGTGTTTTTCTGTGCGGCTCAAGATGAGGTGACGGTAGTGAAACCTTACTGAGGTTTGGTTTAACCTACTGTTGCCTCTCTGAGTCTGTTATTCTAGTTGAGCTAAGAGCCACCTAGCGCCTAGGATGGATCTTTGTGCTCCTAGAAACGGCCACGAGACTTACGCCATGTGTCCTAGAGGTTGCTAGGCCTGCGGGCCGGCTTTTTGACACACTGGAGTTTGTTTGGGTGTATTTCTCTTTGAGAACTATTTCTATACACTTTCGCTGGCCAGGGGCCCAAGTGGTAGATACAACCCCCTCTTTTGCGGGTTGTTTACCAGGCTTGGGACCTAAACACTGCCACGAGCTGATGCCACGTGTCTGTTGAGGTTATAGGCCCCTCCAGGCCTTCCTTAATATGTGTTGGCATACGCTGTACTCCTCTTGCTTTAAAGAGTAAAAGGTGTTTTTACTGAGTACACTGCTCGTTGGGTTGTGTTAGGTGGATTGTCATAAGGGCACTACGCAGCTTCTTAAATTGCTCCCATTGAAGTTGTCTGTCTGCCCCAGGGAGGAGACTAGGACAGACGTTCAGGGTGGCTCTTACTAAAAACAGGCCACTTTCTGAATTTACTTCTGTTTTCACATATACTTTTATCATGTTGTAGGCCCCTCTTTGGCCTCCATGAGTATGTGCCCTTCGCATAGTCTACCTGTTAGGTGAGCTCTGCGCTTCCCCTTTGGGGTTGGGTTTGTAATAGTGCTTAGCTCCCTAAGCTGATTATGGTGGTAGGCCTTAACCCTCTGGAGTCTGAGGCTGATTTGGGGCCTCGAGAAGTTTTGACATGCCTGACATTTGTGCTTTTTTCAGTTGTTCATAAACATATTAATTGAAAAAGTGTCATTACACTGTATTCAGCACAAACTAGGCTACAATAATATGTGAGGAACATGTATGTACATGTTTGTGTTTTTTAAGGAATAACGTTTATGCGTGGTTATTGAAAAAACAAAAAAATTAAGTCACTGAAATAAGGCCAAAAATATATACATAAAATCTGTGTTCACAAGACTTCTGGTTTTGGAGGTTGTAGGCTAGAGTTTTTGCTTCAAAATTTTGTAAAAATTATAATGCCTACTTGTTCATATAAAACAATATATTGATTTAGTTTTTGTAAGACACTTTTTGTCAAGAAACACAGTATGCATGGAGGCGTGAATCATCATGAATAATGGGTCATTTACACCTGAGAAGACAAAAGAATCGCATAAAGAACCTCTAATGAGCTGCATAATAATGAGGCCTTTCTGTCAGGTAGGCTGTGAAAAAACCTTCTGTGATGTCTCAAGCTCATCATGGTGTATATGAAACATACAGAAAAATATTACAATATAAAATAATGGTTTTATATTATATACTTTAAAATATAATGTATTTCTGTGATGCAAAGAGTCTGAATATAGACTTTGTTTAAAAGCATGCACATTTGGAGAAATATTGGATTCTCATATGTTTATGTCAATTTTCAATACAGAGGAGTTATATTTATTTAATATTCATTGTCATTACTATGAGCACTGGTGTTTTCAATTCATACTTGCAGCCGGAGGGCGCTCTGTACACCTTTAGGCCACAAATTATTCTAAAGATGAAGAGGACATTTCAGGAATGGTGTTTTCAATTCATACTTGCAGCCGGAGGGCGCTCTGTACACCTTTAGGCCACAAATTCATATAAAGAAGAAAAGGAACCAGGAACTAACGGCATGTCTTCTAGAGATCGCAATCCATGGCTTTAACATCCAAATAAACACTTTTCCAGACAATAAATACACGATTGAGACAATGCATACAAGTATTGCCTCAGAATTGGCCTCAGAATAGCGCTGGCTCCGTGGGCGTGGCCGCATTAGCACTAGAACTGCCATGACGGTCAAAATGACCGTTTTGAAATGTATATGTACAATAACTTTGTTGAATAAAAAAATACAGTCTTGCTAGTTTGTGACTTTTCCTAAAAGTGTTTCTATTTTTACTTACAATAGATTTTATATAAATTACATAAAAGGCAAAAAATATATGAGCATTTCTACCTATTAAAGCCATAACGGTCATATTGACCGCTCTAAATCTTGCGCGATTCTATTGTTCTTTCCCGCGGTTTATTGTGTCTGTCAGCGTCTCCAGTACTATTAGCATATGCTTATTTGATTATAAATACAAATACTTGGACTACAAATTATTATTGCCTTTTAAAAAATAGATTTATAAAGAGTTTATAGGGAGCGTTTACAGAATTGGCGCGAGTCAGACAGGACAGCGTGACCTCTTCAAGGAGTGCACCAGCAGCAATATTGCCCGGAGGAAGTTCCTGCTACGACTGGCAGAGGAGCTGAGAGCGGAGTTCATGGAGGGAAAAAGGGCAGCATCGCTGTTGACACAAGGTCCCAACCAAAAGCAAAATCAACCCCCGCAACTGACACCAAAACGGAGACAGTGCCAGGTGCGGAGAATCTGCAAACAAAATAAAACGCACGACACCTGCTGCAAATGCCACAAACCCGTGTGTGGAAATTGTGCGAGAAGAACAGAAGTAACTTGTGTTGACTGACTGTGAATCTTAAATAGCCGAGCACAATATAGATATATTTATTTAATATAAAATTTGTAGCGTAATTGTTTTATGGTTCCAAACTTCGTTCGTGACTCTTTTTAACTTTAGGGCTGCTTGTTTCCAGCCTATGTTCTGTGTTAATGTATCATAAATGTTGTAACATTTTTTTTTCATAATCAAATAGATCATTTTAAATGTTATTTTGTTGTTCTGAGTTATGTAAAATAAATACAGAGAAATACTGAATATGCAATAATTACATTTTACTATGAAATGAT
>RJVU01007045.1:0-10040 GCA_003731715.1 Anabarilius grahami | reverse complement strand
TTCTCTAGATAAGACACTTATTCCTCGTCTGGGATCATGTAGAACGTTTTGAAGCTGCAATGAAACTGTAATTTTGACCTTCAACCGTTTGGGCTCCATTGAAGTCCACTATATGGAGAAAAATCCTGGAATGTTTTCATCAAAAACCTTAATTTCTTTTCGACTGAAGAAAGAAAGACATGAACATCTTGGATGACATGGGGGTGAGTAAATTATCAGGAAATTTTTAATTTGAAAGTGAACTAATCCTTTAAATAAACTGTTTGAATCAATGATTCAATGACTTACTCATAAATACTTCACTTGTTTTGTTACTGGATGAATCAGCTTTTGAACGAATCTCTTGAATGAATGATTCAATGACAAACATATTTTACCAATCACTTGCCACCACCTAGTGGCGTAACGATGTAACCGATTCAACTGTTTTTTAAAGCGCCAAGTTACTTTCAAAAGGTGATTTGCTGTATTTTGATCGCTTCTGTTGACATCTGTGTTTATATCAGAATTGTAAACTTTTATCCCAGTACTTCTGTGACAATATGAATATTTATAACACAAAAAGAATGATACTGTATGGTTGAAAAGACTGTTTATGAAGTAGTTTCTTACCTATCCATAATATAACTGCTTTCTGTAGGTCAGCAGCAGCGCCAACACAGATTTAAATGTTCTGGTGTGATTTTGTCAAAGGTTTAATAGACACAAGTGAATCACTGTCATTTAGGAATGAGATGGGTGTCTGAATTGAGATCTTTCAATGATTAATTGTGCACCCATAGCATGCTCTGTCACCTTTTCTCATTTGTTGTGTCAAATATGCCACTTCCAAACCATACACGCGTCAATGTAGCCGGAGCAACTTTTCTCTATGGGCAAGTGACCTAATATCCAGCGAAAACCATCCCACTTGGTCTAAAATATAAACACTTATTATGTTTTACTGTACTTATCACTGCCACAACTCACCATTTTGCAAAATGCACGTTAAGTAAGGGATTATCCATGGCTAACTGTGCATTAAACAAGTTAATGTCTTTGCCGCTACGTTGTGCATTAAAATCGTTTAATACACAATTGGTTGTGGATTATCCTATACTTATTGTGCACTTTGATCTTTGAAACTTTGCAGACATTTCACATTCACAAACTGCTATAAAACACATTACATAAAAGGAAATATAAAAAAAAAGCATAATGGGGCACTTAAAATTAATTAACAAACAATTAAAACAAATGGCATCAAAAACTCAAAGAATCTAGTAGTGAAAGACAGACAGATCAAAGAGAGACAGACAGTATTGTGTGAGAGTTTACAGAACTGTTTTTTTTTCTCTTCAGTTAAAAAATCCCAATGATTCTTATGTTTGCTTTAAAATACTCAGAACAAAACAAAGAGATCTTCAACTCCAAGAAATAACCAATTATATTTAACAGAATTAATAACCCTATGACCCACGGACCACACCTTATTCAGATACACACACTTTAAGTACCCGTGGACTTACTGTGGAGGAGGGGTGGGTGCCCTGGAGACCTACTGGCAGGTGAGGGTGGATGTACAGACGGGTAAGGAGGTTTCCAGGGCAGGTCCAGGGACTCTAGGCGCCATGGCGGGTCAGGTGCCTCGAGCAACCATGGCAGTTCGGGAGCCTCGAGCAGCCACGGTGGGTCAAAGGCCATGGACGGCCATGGCAGTTCTGGAGACCCACCCACAGGTATATCCCCCCCCAAAAAAATAAATAAATAAATTTCTTGGGGGATTCAGTGATGGCAGGAAGGGATTTGTGGGCTGGAACGTGGAAGGCTGGAGCTGGCTCGTGGAATGCTGGAGCTGGCTTGTAGATTGGAGTAAAGTCTGAAGCGGGCTCGAGGGCAAGGAACTGGGGTGGCGCCGGCAGGGCAAGGAGCTTGGGTGGCGCAGGCAGGGCAAGGAGCTTGGTTGGCGCATGAATGGCCTCTGGGGCGACCTCACAGGCTAGAACGAAGACTGGAGCTGGCTCGACGACTGGAACAACATCTGGAACTGTCTCAGTCACTGGTGCGACCATCTTGTCCATAGATACTGGCGGAGCGGCCATCTTGTCCGTAGACAGGCTTAAATTGTCCAGGTAATGTGCTGCAGCTGGGTGTGGGTAATTAGTGATTAGTGGAGTGAGTGCAGGTGATTGTCAGGGAGGATTCTGGGAAATGTAGTCTGGGAACGACTGGATCTGTGACAGTACCAAATTACATTACATTTAGCCTATATGTATTTATTTAGCAGCTGCATTTATCCAAAGCCACTTATAAATGTAAATTTGTAAGCAAATGACAAACATTATAGTCATTAGAAAAATCTTATTCACAAACAAAATCATCAACAACCACACTACTATAGAATAGTAATGATTTCAGCCATCATTATCAACTAGTGCATTATGAGCTAGGTATAAATGCCCCTTGTCTCCTCTTGGCTTAATGTATCAGTAGCCATGGACTACCAAGGGGGGAAAAAAGGAACATAAAACAATTTTGTATTCTACTACATAACTCCTGTATAATAATAACAATAATAATGTTTTGTTAATATTCAGTATTAATCTTGAAAAAAATTATTGTTTTAAACCTGATATCTAAATGTAATCCAATTGCGCTCTGATTAATACTAACATTATTTGCAATAGAGACAAATTTATCATAATTGCATTTTAAATACATTTATAATTTAGATTTTGTGAGAAAAGAAAAAAAATTACCTGCTTCCATTGATTTCTGGGGCAATTCAAGGTTTCTTAGAAAAAAAAAAACATTAATCAAATTAAAATAGATTGAAAACAACGAATGCTGAAGCTAAAGAGCTGAAGGTGATGTATGTAGACTAAGAAGCACACTCACACCTTTAATCTGGATCTTTTGAATCACTATCAGCAGGATTATAATCACAATCATGGCCATGATTGTTAGTGTTGCCAAGACTAAATTCATTGGATTCCAGAACAACTGTAAATCTGAAATAATCACATATGTGAGATTACATGTGCTACAATAAAAATACGTTTAATTTGTTATCACCAAATAGTAAATCAAATATTGCTGTACCTTCAATAGTCAACTTAGTTCCATTTCCAAAGTGTATCTTCCCACATGTGGCCACAGCACAGTAATAAATCCCAGCATCAGATGGTTTGAGTTCAGTCTGAGGGAGACTGTAGCTCTGGGTAGAAGAGCCATTCTCTGCTCTCTCCATACATTCATCACTCCTGTTATCATGGGCGTAAATGATTCCTGGATGAGAATATCCTGATGAATATCTGAACCAGTAGATGCTGTATTCTCCGGCACAGATCTCACTGATGACCGGACACTGCAGAGTCACTGAATCTCCTGGATAAAGTCTGTTAAACACAGGCTGCTTCTCATTTTGTCCCTTTCTGAAAGAAATTCAACATTAAATACATTAAAATACATTAAAACAATACACATTTATGTGCAACCAGATTGTGGATTGTGGAACACACATATTGTCATGAACTCACCTTTAGGCAGAATCATCCCTTCTCCAAATGTAATAACGTTCAAGAAACTAAAATACAATTTTAAACATACTTGCAAATGTGAGGAGAAAGAGAGTAAACAAAACTTACGACTGTAACCTTAGTTCCCTGAAGAGGGAACGAGACGTTGCATCGAGAATGACGCTGTGGGAACGCTCTGCGTAATTGCGTCGTGAAGCACCTATGAAATCAGTCCAATGGCGTGACGAAAGGTGGGTGACGTCATGACCAGGAAACTATAAAGCAAACCCAGACCAAACAATGTCAGCTTCTGATAGGCCGAAGCAAGTCGATCACAGGCATGCCAGAAGTATGGCAGGGCGACGCAACGTCTCGTTCCCTCTTCAGGGAACTCAGGTTACAGTCGTAACCGAGACGTTCCCTTTCAAGGGAACTCGCGTTGCGTCGAGAATGACGCTGTGGGAACGTTTATACCAACGCAGCCATACTGACCAGTGCCTGTCTTGTGTGAAAACAGCGAGCACAACTAAGACAAAGCAACTGGGACCCAGGGGTGAAGCCCAAATCTAGGTTGTAAAACCTGATGAATGTGTGTGGAAAGGACCAGCCCGTCGCATCACAGACCTCTTGTAGGGATACCCCTATAAAAAGGCTTCCAAAGCCGCCATACTCCTGATCCGACGCACCACACAGGAAACACCAATGGGTTTCTCCCCAAAGACACCACCCAAAGGTGAGTGGTAAGCAGCTAGGCCGCCACGTAAACCCTTAGAGTGGAGGGGGATAACCCTGCAGAGAATCGATTCTGCAGAATTCCAGCACTCTACCAGCCGGGCAGTAACTGGATCCCGCTGATGATTCTGCCAGTTTCCTTGTGCAGGGAGCTCTGGAGTTAGCATGGTCTTACAACCTCAGTTGAGAGACCTGAGTCTACAAGTTGGGCCTCCTCAGAGGCCAAACCCATACTTCCATAACTCTGCTCTCCAGAACTACCGGGAGTAGAACGATCAGGGAAACCGTGTACAGACACAGCCTCAGCCAAGTCTGCACCTCGATATGAGCTCCACCACCCCAGGGTGGAGTCTCCATTCCCGGGGCCTCCATTGCAACCCCTGTCTCGACAGGATGTCTACTCCCTAAATCTGGTGCCCAGGGATGTAGAGCCTGAGTCATCATCAACAGGCAGGTGCCAGGAGAAATGATAACCCGTCCACAGACTCTGAGCGACCACCCATGATCGCTCCCCAGCCCGTGAGGGAAGCATCTGTCGTAAGCGTTACGCGACGACAAGGAGCTCCCAAGCACAGGACCCTGGAACAAGTACCAAGACCTCTTCCACATAACCAAAGTACGAAGCATCTGCGCGAAAACTTGATCATGCAGAACAGGTTGCCCCTCAAGGAAACCCCTTGGTCTTGAGCCACTACTGCAAAGGTCTTATGTACAGCAGGCCAAAAGGTATCCCGTTGGACGCAGCTGCCATCAGACCAAACAGTCTCGCAACTGTCTGAGAGTGAGTGACTGGCCTAGTTATCTTGCTTACAGCTGTGTGGATCGAACCGATACGAGCAGGAGAAAGAAGTGCCTGCATCGTCATCTAATCCCACACCACGCCTGAAAAAGTGGTCCTCTGAAATGGAGAAAGCACACTTTTCGTTGCGCTCAGCCTTAACCCCCCATACTTTCATGCAGCAAGGATAACATCTCGATGCCTATCCGCCATCTGCTCACACTTTGAGCCAGAAACACAGGGTGACAAGACTAGGCCGAAAGGAAGAACCTAGTACTGGTATGCTTTGTCCCCAAAAGCAACCTGAGGAATTTCCTGAGTTGAGGAAGGATGGAATATGGGAGTATGCGTCCAGAGATCTATCGTGACAAGCCAGTCCTCGGATCTGATTATGTCCCGAATCGCCTCAGCGCACAGATCAAAAACTGGACACAACCCCCTATAATTTTATGGAACGATAAAATACTGGCTGTAAAACCCAGACACTGTCATGAGGAGGAACACATCTTAATGATCCTCTTCCCCAGCAGAGTTTATCTCCTGTTCCATAACCAGAGCCTGCTCAGGGCCTACCACTGAGGACAGGAACCCCCAAGTGCAGGACCCATTGAGATAGATTGGCAGTCTTTCATGCTGTCAAAAATCTACTAAGGGAACCAGTCTCTCGAGACTGGCCTCCGGAGTTTCTGAGTAGCCAGTTCGGTGGCCTGAAGCGGATGACCGGCAGGGAACAACCGAAACAAGAACTCGCTGGAGACCGCTGCGCCCCGAAGCACACGAGGTGGCGGGGTCGGCAGAACGGCTCCCTCATGGTCCTGAAGGAAAATGAGCACCGTATAGGGAGGTGTTAACCACTTTCCCTCTGAGGCCAAGAGAGCCAGGCTCTCGAGACTGGTCTCTGGTATTACTCAGGCGACCAATTTGGTGCCCTGAAACGGCGAACCGGCAGGGAACAGCCAAATTGATTGCTCTGAGACCCTCCGCAGAGGGAGCAAGCATCCCAGTGCTGCTACGTTTCTGGGCAGACGCTGAGATATGTGCTTACTGGAGACCACTGCGCCCTGAAGCACGCGAGGTGGCAGGGTTGGCAGAATGGCCCCCTGAGGGCACCGAGGGCAAAATGGGCACCGTGTAATGAGGTGTAAACCACTTCCCCACGGAGGGGACTGCCCTCCCGCAGCCTTCTTGGAGATAATGATGGTCCTCGGATAAATTTTATCACCAGGAGACTTATACAAAGAGAACCAGCCCATCAAGACTGGTCTCTGGCATACCTAATGGCACTGAAGGGAAATGGGCACCGTATAGTGAGGTGTTAACCATATTGCCCCAGAGGCCAAAAGAACCAGCCTCTCAAGACTGGTCTCTGGTATTACTCAAGCAACCAATTTGGTGCCCTGAAGCGGCGAACCGGCAGGGAACAGCCAAATTGATTGCTGTGAGACCCTCCGTAGAGGGGGCGAGCATCCCAGTGCGGCTACGTTTTCAGGCAGACACTGAGATATAGGCTCACTGGAGACCACTGCGTCCCGAAGCACACAAGGTGGCAGGATTGGCAGAATGGCCCCCTGAGGGTACCGAAAGGAACTGAGCACAGTGTCATGAGGTGTTGAACACTTCCCCCCGGAGGGGACTGCCCTCACGCAGCCTTTTTGAAGATAATGACGGTCCTCAGATCCATCTTACCCCGAAAAGACTTCGTACTAAGAGAACCAGCCTCTCGAGACTGGGCTCTGACATAACTTGAGTAGCCAATTCGGTGCCCTGAAACGGGAGACCGGCAGGGAACAACCGAACTAGAACTCGCTGGGGACCTCTGCGCCCCAAAGCACCGAGGTGGCGGGGTTGGCTGAAATGCCCCCTGAGGGCACTGAAGGGAGATGGGCACCGTGAAGTGAGGTGTAACCCATTTACCCCGGAGGGGATGCCCTTAGAGGTCTGACACCACTGATGTCAGAACCTCTTCACCGAAGCCTTCTTCGCGATAACGACAATCCTCAGATTCGTCTTACCCAGAGGAGACTTCAGCTAATAGCGCCAAAGGGGGAGATGGGCACCGTATGATGAGGTGTTATCCATTTCCCCCCGGGAATTCACCATTCAATTCCTCAGAATTAAAATGCAGCCAAATCAACCAGACAAGTAAACACGGTCTGGACTAAAGGCAGAAATACTGAGTAAAACAGGCATCTGATTTCCCCAAAATCAGATGAGTAATTGTCAATTAATTTCTCAAAATTAAATGCAGCCAAATATCAACCAGACAAGTAAAAACGGTCTGGATGAGAGGCTGAATATAGTGTATTAATACAGATGTCTATAACTTCTGAAAAGTATTTATCATTTAATTTCTAAAAAAATTAAATGCAGCCATACCAACCAGACAAGTAAAAAAAGATCTAGATGATAGGCTGGATATAGTATTCTCATACAGACACAAACTTTTCAAAGCAGACACATTTTCATTTAATTCTCAAATTAAATGCAGCCAGTAAACAAACACACAAGAATACATGCTGAATGTCCTAGCTGAAATATTAGACACAAAGAATTGTAGCTCGTAATAGTTTGCAAGCGATCATAGGGACAAGAGAGAAAGGGAAACTCCCGTCTGCTCGGTTCCCTCCGAAAGTATATAAATAATTATATCAATTACAGGCACGTAATCTCCGCGCCGCCTCGGCAAACGCGAGATCCGAGCCCTTGATATTATAGCAGACCAGTAATCTGCATGCTGCCTCGGCAAACGCGAGATCCGAGCCACTATATTCTTATTGCAGACCAGAAATCTGCGCGCTGCCTCGGCAAACGCGAGATCTGAGCCTTGCATTAGACTTTTATTCCCTCGAGAATAAAGCCAACGGGAGTGGAGCTAAAAAACTCCTGATAGTGCATGCTTTTCTTACACTTCGGGACATTTTTATGAATGCTTTTAATTCTGTCAGCCCAAAAGAGAGCTGATGTGCACACATGCTCCACTCCCATACAAACAACACATAAATCACGTGTATCCCCAGCGAGTGCAGGGAGGAACACATGATTCAAACTGCTGTTTGCTCGCCATTATACTTCTGTCTAGATAAATTTAAGCTTGTGGACAAACAACAATAAATAGACAGAGACAATATCACATAGAGCGCTTGCTGAAGGCTCAGAAGCTGACATTGTTTGGTCTGGGTTTGCTTTATAGTTTCCTGGTCATGACGTCACCCACCTTCCGTCACGCCATTGGACTGATTTCATAGGTGCTTCACGACGCAATTACGCAGAGCGTTCCCACAGCGTCGTTCTCGACGCAACGCGAGTTCCCTTGAAAGGGAACCCTGAACTTCATTTTGTAGCACCTGTACTTAATCTAAAAGAGAAATAAACACATGTCAAAAGAAGTCTGGAACATGCAAATGAACATGTTTAAACAGAAAAAATGAACTACTTTTAGATAAGTAACGATTGAAACACTGACTCTTTACAGTAATGTTGGTAATAAAAATACAATAAAGTATTTTGTCAAAAAAATAATAAATAAAATAATTTTGCAATGATTAACTTAATAACCCAGATTGCAGACCAACGTTGAATCAACGTTGAATCAATGTTGAATCAACGTTGAATCAATGTTGAATCAATGTTGAATCAATGTTAATGCCTTAACCAAAATAACGTTGAATCAATGATGATCAACGTTAAATTTTAAGTTGATTTTTCATCAGGTTTGCACCCTGAAATAATGTTATTTCAATGATGAAAAATAGATCAACATGGTTGTAAAATCAATGTTTTTTCAACCTTAATTAAATCACCTATTTAACATTGAATTAACGTGGAAACAATATCAAATCAATCTTGCTTTATGTACAGCAAGATTCTAATTTCAATCAGAGACAATGTAAGGGCAGCAGATAATATGGTTTTAGTGAAAAATTCACAACTTCCTTCAGTTTACATACAAATGTATTCATTTATAACCACACACTGTTTGAACAGGAATTAACAAATATCACATTCAGGAAAAACAAGTGGATGTAAAAATGGCATTTCATGGTGACTAAAACAAATAGACCTGAGGGCTGTTTCATAAAACAAGATTAGAAAACAAGCCAGGCTTATTTTACTTAGACTTATTGTCAGCGAATTCTGTTTCATAAAACAAACTAAAATTAGTTCAAACTCAGTTACTCTGGCAACTTATGCTGGGAAACTAGCCTGGTCCGGGGCAGGCTAACTGTCAGGCTAAGCTGATCTCCTCTAACACTGACCAATAGGAACGCAATGATATTACAGCTGACTCTCTCACATACAATTATTTGACTTTATTAACACACATATACAATATATATATATATATACACACACACACACACATTTAAAAAATTGTGCTAAATTTAAAAAAAAAAGGCTTTTTTTTTTTTTTAATTAAAAAGTATGATGAACCAAAATATTTAAAGAGAAGTAATTTCTTAAAAATTAAGTGTTATATAGCCCACTGAATCGTTCTCAGACTTAGTTTTTTTTCAATCGCTAACAAGCACTAAACCAAACATCAGATACTTTTTCTAAACTCTTAACACAGACTCACACCTACAAAACACAATTGGCCAAATGGATAATTTTCTTCTCAAAAACACATTTTGTTAAATATATACTAAATCTTCATTTCAAAATAGAACATCTTTCTCTGCACACACTAACTTTACCAAAACACTGGAAATCTGACTCAAAATTAAATTATTCTGTCAAAGAATAACACTTGTTTTCACCTCACAAGGTACATGCAGTCAATCAAAGTACACCAGGTTTCAAAATACTGGCTATTGTTGACATTACAAAAACTGCATAGACTTTTAGGTTTCAGTTTTACAGGTATTTGCATGCAAAACATCCACCGTTTTACACTAAATTTCTTGGTTAGGTACTGTATGTTTAAATGTACAGTAATTTTCACATTCAAAAGCATTCCAGTAAAAAGCAATTTTTTTCCTTTTTCTGTTTACTGCAGAAGGTACAGTAGAAACACGGTATGATAGAACAGAAAA
>RJVU01007007.1:14806322-14844475 GCA_003731715.1 Anabarilius grahami | reverse complement strand
TTATATATACATAATTATTATACACATAACACACACATATATTACGTAAAGACAGACTTTTATTTTGCACACGATTAATCGCGATTAATAATTGTGCAGCCCTAGTCTGATTAATCATCAACATTTGGTGATATTTTGCTATCATTGAAGATATTTTGTCAATGCATAATGCACATTTTAAACTCAAGGAAATGTTGTGTAACCTAACTTACTTTTAGCAATTTTCTATACATTTTGGCACAATTAAAAGTGCAGATTTTTTTTTTCATTTCCAGCAAAGGTTTTAGATAAACATGTTTAAAATGATGTACACTAACATCAGATTTAAAACTTTAGTGCATTATATCCTATATAGCCTATACACATTAACATTACAATGACCATCCAGCCTGTTTCCTTGGTATTGGCATCTATTGAACAGCGGTTAACCACTCAGAAATAGGGATAGTCATTGTATCCTACAAAAACAGTTTAGATCATTAAAAAAAACAGAGCCTGCATAGCTGTTTAGCATATTGAACACCATGAGAGGGTCAAATCTGAAAATCATTTCAAAATGCCCATGGACTAAATCAATTCTGTCTGCCTGGACAGTCAGAATACAATAAAATAAATATTGCTTCTGCCCTAGTTTGCTTGGAGGACTGACACTGCACATGATTTGGAGCCAGAGGGCAGTTCAGCCTTCAACAGCGCTCATGACGTGCAATGGGACAGAAGAGATAACATTGAAAGTACAGGAAAGGAGGGCAGGAGAGGATACTTACAATAGAAAACAGAGAAACCGCACTTGCTCAGTGGTCCTGAGGACAGTATGACAGAGGAAGGGATTGGGGAGGGAGGAGTCAGACACAGGGAGGAGGGGATGTTGAGAGGGGATGTGCCATAAGACATTAGAGGGTGAGATAGAAGCATGAAGAAAACAAGTAGGAGTGAGTTTAAGCTTCCTGACTTTCACAAACAAATAGGTGTTAGTTTGTCGAGGGGATGCCATAGTTTAGTGGAAAGTGGGAATTGTATACACTGGAACAGTGTAAACAAGACTACCATAAATTTTACGACTGTAAACGATCAAATACGAACATGAAAGAAGCATGATTAGACAACAACTGAGATGTTGAAAATGCAATAGCGTACCAACAATTAACACAAAAGTGAAAAGTAGTGTGACTGATGTGATTATAACGCGTAGTGGGTGAAAAGCATTTCTGTTTGCTAATAGACGCAAGCTAGCTATAGATGCAACTTTAAGCCACAGACCCAACACACAACATACTACTATTTGCCTATCTGTCTAGCATAACTGCCACTCACGTGATGATCCTGTCTTTGTTTTTCTTCTGAGACTGCCCTGCTTGCTTCTGCTGCTCCAGAGTTCTGTCTGGTTTGTGTTTGTCCATTAGCTTCTCAGTCGTTGGTTTAATTGTGTCACTTCCACCTAAGGTCTTTGATGGCTTAAAAGGATCAATAGAGTCATCAAAATGATCAGGGTCAAAACTGTATGATCCTTTAGGGAGTGTTGGCGAGTTGTTAAGTTTACTGTTCCCACCAAAAGGATCAAAATTGGGATCATCCCACTGACTTGGGTCAAAGTTGTAGGATTTCTTAGGAATAGGAATATCATCAACGTTCATTGGAGTCACATTCTCAGATAGTGGTTGGTCTTGTTCTGATGAAGGCTCTGGTGGTAGAGCTGTGGATTCTGCAGCTTTTGGTCGCTGTTTTTTTGGGGTTGCCAGCTTGCTGCTTGTCTTCTTTCCAGACTTCTTGGGTGGAGGTCTCTTGGCTTCAGCATCATCAAGTCCAAACTCCAACATTACTGGCTGTGCAGGCATTTCCTCCATCAGCTCTGATTTAGTAGTGGCATTGGCAGGTGGAGGGTTCTGCAACTTGCTCCCTCCAGTTGTGAATGGACTCAAAGTGTTGTCAAACTGATCGGGGTCAAAGTTGTAGCTCCCCTTCGGAAGTATCGGAGGATTGTCGTCCACTTCATTGGGGTCTACGCTATTCAGTGGGGCCTTCACCTTGAGGGAAGGAGGTCTAGGCTTGAGGGACTTAGTCTGTGGTTTGGAGGATGGTTCTTCAATGTGACCATTGCAGATGTTGGTGTCATCTGTTGCAACTGCTTCAGCAGGATCCGGCTGGTCCACATCCATGTCAGCAAAGGAAAGCTGGATCCTGGATTTCAGGGTTGGGCTGGGGTCCACACTGCTCTGCCGCACGACCGGGGCAGGTGCATCCTCAGGAAAGCACTCGTCCAGGGTCAGGTTCTGGGTTTTGATTGTGATGGAGGTCAACTGATTCACACAATCTTCTGGGAAACCTGTTGAGAGTAGAAGAGATTTTTTTTATTTTTTTTATCATGGTCTATATAATTTATAGAATATCCTGTTGAAATATGCAATAATATGTTACAGTATAATGCAATATGTTCCCCTAATATCATTTTTCTTGCATTTTCAGTGTTTGCACTTTTCCTTTCATATGTTCTTCGAGCGCATACAGTATGTCTATTGTTCAACCTATGGAGGATATTTGAAGAACAGACTTCCTTACGACAGAAAAGACAGGAAATGCTTCACTCAGGATGCAAAGAGTTGAACAATAGTCCTCTCTTCCCTGTCTCCAGCAGGCACAAATAATCAACCTCAAGCAACAATCAGCCATATGGGCTTGATGTTTCAGCACACCCATTTCGGATGTACTGAAAAGAAGACTTGGCCTTTCTGGCACGCCCTGATTTTGCTGAGTTAGACGCGTTCCTGGGTCAACATATTTTGTTGATCCTTGATCAACATTCCTGTCCGAAAATGTAATGCTAACTATATCCCAAACCTAACCCGACCCATAAGTTATCCCTAAAATCAGAGGGAACTGATGTAGAAGCACCTAACCCTGGTTGTAAGCCTAAACTTGAAATAAACTTTAAACTTGTCCCTCAATTCTGATTGGTTGATTGGAATCTTGTTCCAGGTTCAACAAAGATGTTGATCCAGGAACATGTTGCACTTTTCTATAACTGAAGGATAACTGAACAAATCACACTTCAAACATCTACATGTGAAATTATGTCAATATTATTAAAATAGTCATTTTTTGCTGGCAGTCATCACTGAGATATGATGCAACAGCCTGTTGCTAAGAGACAGGAGAAGATAGTCTATTTATAAATAAGATGTATGACTTTGCGCTGACCTCCAATTGAGACAGCTTTGAGAAGTACTAGCTGTTATCTGTTCAAAATATTTACATGCAAGAACATGTACAACAGGAGACTGTTTCTGAGTTGAATTTGTGAATTCTGTTAGTACTCTAACATTCTGACATTGGTGCTCGTGTAGGCGACATAAGTTTGAGTCTGTTTGAGTGATATTCTGTAGTGGTTAAGGCTCAAGGGTGGTGTCTGAAAGGTTTAAAGTTTGATCCCCAGAATGAGCAAGCCATAAGCCTTAGGCTAACTATCGTACTCTTAAGGAAGGAGTAAAATTCCTTATCCACAGACTGCTCCTGACTTAATAAGTTCTTAGAACCATTCTAGGGTAACTTCGCATGAAAATCACATAAACAAATACAACTTTTAAGCTAGTAATGTCTTAACTGTAACACAATGGTTTCTACGTGGACATCCAAAAAGAAGAACTTGAGCTTTACCAACTAGCATTTTAGGGAACTAGCCTTACATGAATGAAATAAACACAACTGCCGCTGTCAGCATTGAAATTACAATATTCCACCCACAGACCTTCCATGAGTCCTTTCCAATTTCTACGCCCAATCTTCCTCCTGCTTTCGTCAAGTTCTAGCTATCTCTTACACTTTGTGTTTTTCCACACTTCTGATACTACGCTGTCCCTCACTGTTAAAAGCGATGGCAGACAGCCCTTCCCATTGTGGACACAAAAACACTCTGATCAGCACTTTTAAAGTTTCTGCAGCTGCTCTTGTCATCATTTCCAGAGGTTAAGGCTCCTCCTCGACATCCTTCTACAGGGTGAGCTAATTTCTGCAATAGATATACCTTTTGGCAGATATGAGGTACACGTCACTATACGTTCTAATGGCCTTTTTTAAGAACAGGAACCGCCAATTTAGGGCCTTGAAATTCATTTATATTGGGTAGGTGGTATCTGAGATGCCGGTTTGTACATCAGATAAAGGTGTCTGCTAAATGGAAGATTTCTAAAATGATTGTTCAAACTGTTTCTATGGCATGAATGTTATTTTAAATGTGCATTCTTCATTGAACATGCAACACCAGTGAAGGAGAATCATCAGACACATTGCGATTGGTTATGCAGCCAGTGCTAGTCTCTTTGTGGTGGGAGTGTGATGCGTCGACAGTGTTTCGGACATCATGAGCTAATAAATTAGAAACACAAATGCTTCATCTCGACCCTGCTGAGAAACATTTCAGAGCAGTTTTGATTATATAACTATGGAAAAATAATAAGAACACTCATACCAGGCAAATGCATAATGCTGTCACAACACATTAGTCAACACGGTCCTGAAAGAGACTGCACAAAAGAGCCATAAAAATTACATTGTACATGACTGAGTTTCTTATAGAGTAGAAAAGGCAATTAAACAGTAAATAATGCTTGTTTTTCAGTTATATTCTCTGACGTCAACAAGCAACTGATGTCATCAGGAGCTTATGTATGACTTTATATTGAAGGTGCATTGTAGTGAAAACTGGATTGTGCTCTGCTGGAGCTAGACTTTTATTGTCTGTCTGCTCAAGCAATCCAAACCACGACACGTAGGCTTGGAAAGGCTGCCTCTATTAGCCTAAAGCATTCTGTATTTCTCAGAACAACTTTCTCACAAAACTCCCCCAAAAAATGTCTCATTAAAAGATTTATTCCTGTGAAGTAATAGTCACGTTTCCAGAGATACACTAAGAGAAAGAGATGATAAACTAGAAAAATGGTGAAAGTGAGCTAGCAAGCCTAGCACAATTTCAATGAGTGCAAATGTGTGTTTTAGAGTGTCTGTGTGTGGCATTTAGAAAAAATAGCTAAATCACATGATGTTCTTCGCTTCGAGCCTTTGACCTTGCCCATTGATAAACGTGCTCTGAGAGGAGCAGATGCTTTTGTTAAATTTCAAACTTCTGAATTCCAAGCTGTGCGCTTTTCCCACACTAGGTCAGGGGCCTCTCTTTGCTCAAACCTCTATTTTCCAACCTCAAAACCTCCTCCACTGCATTACATTTAAGTAACTAATACTGTCTGCACAGTTTTGTTTCAAGCTGAGGTCAAAATGCATCACTGATAAAACACAAAACTCATCTTCACTGAAGAAAACATTGGATAACTTTATCAGAGCTACACCTAGAGACTAAAATAATATTTTAAGTGCAAAACAATAACAACATACACATTTTCGCATATACGCCTAACGAGAGTGACAAGTCAAATTTTAGAGCGTTTATGAGATTTTAATGGGCAGATAAATTCCTCAAAAAGAGTCTGGGGAAGTGCAGCTGTTTTCAGTTAGTGATATGGTACACTCCCCTGAATTTGGACACGTGTCTTTAAGAGGAAAATGTAAAGAAAACAAGGCATGCTTTTAAGTAAAAGAAACTCTTCTAGATAAAGAACTGTAATTGGATTCAATGTGTGTGTCAAAATCTAGCTTTTATTTTACTAGCTATAGTCAGGCCTTATAAATAGTGGTGCCCAATTCGCAAACAAATCATTCTTTTAAAAGTCATTTTTCCTAATATTTGTAAATTACTCTATCATAAGGGGAGAAATGTGTTGCTTTAATAAAATAAATATTTGCCCATTTGCTTGCCTTCCAGCAAATAAGATAAAGTAACATAGCTATAAGTTGATTCATAAGGTAAAGTATTATAGTACAAATATACCGACCCACTATCCTAGTTCCAAACACTACAAGAAATGCTACCAGCAATATATTACATACAAAAGTGATACTAAAAGATCACCAAAACCTCTTAGAGACATACATTCCTCCTGTTGCCATGGCAACATCACATTGCATGAGAGGAATAGAGGCGCATGTAGTGACAGGTGCTCTGTTGCATCTCTGAATCTACCATCTGCATTTATGGCTTTCAGTTATTATGAGGTATTGGAGGTCTTCTTTTACCTGTGCTCTCTGTTATTGGTTGATCCAGCGCTGATGATTCTTTATATGGCTGATGGACAGGCGTCTCAGCTTCGGGTGTGTCAAATTGGCCCTCTGAGTCCGAACTGATGGAAAATGAAGAAAAACTCTGTGGTTAGTCACAGCACAGTTCTTAAATCTGTACTATGGTGACAAAAGGACATTGCCATGGTTATTTGGTTCAGCTTGATTTAAATCAGGTGGATAATGTTGATCTCAGATCAGGGGTGATCAGTATAAAACATACAAACTCATCAGATCATCAAATGACATCAATATTTAATAAAACATTTTGCACATGTGGCTTAAAGCTTTAGCCTTGGGTGAAACAAAACTGAACAGAGCACGTCCTCATTAAATAATAACAATGTATCCTAGCTGTGACACCAGTACTTTCTGCAAATTGTTGTTTATCATATGTGCCTGTTTTTGTGGTTTATGTGTTTGTGTGAGGTAACACTGAAGAGCTTTCTAGGTAAAAGGAATAGTCCCAAAAATAGAAATTTGCTTAGCCTCATGTTGTTCCAAACCCATATGACTTTAATTCTTCCGTGGAAAACAAAAGAAGCATTATGCTATTAGGCTTTCAAGTTTCAGAAAAGACACATGTAACATAAAAGTGTCACAAAAGCAGACCAGATGACCAATGTGCTTTTTTCTAAGTCTTCTGGAGTTATGTGATAGCTTTGTGTGAGGGTTTAAAAGAAAAAAAGAAAAAGAAAAAACGCAACCAGTAAAGTCCCCTAAAATTTCTTCTTTTGTATTCTACAAAAGAATGAAAGACATAAAGGTTTAGAACAACATTTATATTTGTGGGTGTACTATCCTTTTTACACTCACAACAGAGCATAATGGTCATGGGCCTGAGCCTGAAATAAAATGGAAGAATTGTTAATCGTGTGTGTGTGTGAAATCGGTCCCCAATCTGGGAGTACTGCCCAGTCTTGTTGCACTAGGCCACCTGCAGTCCCATTAGGGAAGTAATCATTACTAGTCCAGCAAACAAACACAACAGACAAGAGAATAGATGAACTTGCAAAAACCCCACAAATGAAATCTTAATAAGTAGTGCTATGAAAAGGTTTTGCATAAATATCAATTTCATTCTGTTGTTCCCTTCCAACAATCACCTATTTTTAACTGGGCGAGCCCAAACCCAAGACAAACCACTCCACTAAATCACTGTATTTTTCATAAAAACCCTGCCTGCACAACTCATGCTGCTTGTGTTGACTCATACTGAGCTCCATAGAAATGAGTAGCTCTCTACAGAATGTGTGGGTGGCTTACTGTGAGTTTTTCTAAGTATATTTACAACTTTCATGATCCTGACAATCTTTTGGGCCATTGTTAAGGTCTGTGTAGAGATTAATTTGCGGCAGTCTCTCAGGCTGCGAGGCGTTAGGAAAGAAAGGATTCTTCCTGGAAAGGAATGCTAGCAGACAGCTCAACGGCACATAGACAGGATGTCAACAACACAGCAACCAAACCAAAACATTATTTTTTCCCAGATGATACACATGAACTGAACATTATATAAACAAAAATAAACTACACTTTTGCATATTTTGAAGAATATATGAGTGGTGCTTGCCAGTAAAAAGTATTAAAGAAAGTGTAACGTCTCCCGCAGTTCAAAACGCTTACACTACGTCCTAGACCTTTCGTATTCAACTTACAAAAAAAACGCGGAAGCTAGATATTTGACTTTATAACTTGTTAAATATGGATATTTTTCTTACACAAATGCATCGCTTCACTTTAGAATGCCTTTTTTAACCCCCCTGGAGCCGTATGGAGTATGTTTATGATGGATGGATGCACTTTCTAGAGCTTCAAACTCGTTGGCCCTGTTCACTGCCTTTATAAAGCTTGAACGCATCAGTATATTTATTAATATAACTCCAATTTTGTTCATCAGAGAGAAGAAAGTCAAATACACCTAGGATGGCTTGAGGGTGAGTAAATCTTAAGGGTAATGTTCATTTTAAAGTGAACTAATCCTTTAAAAGCATGTCTGTCACACAAAGGTGTGGGAAAAATTATGCAGCAGAGGTTAATAGTCAGGAGGGGTTTCTTCAAATCCTCAATCCTAAATATGAGCAATAGTGATGCTTGTCTTAGCATGTGCTACTAATGAATTAGACAAATGAATAGACAAATAAGTTTCCTCTTTTTAACAAAAGACCGTGCCAAGAAAGACAGTGTTATCTACTAGCAAGGAAATTAGCCATGGCACAGTTGGGGGGTTGGGAGAGTAGAACGGTTAAATTCTGATCTTTATCTGTGCGTAGGGACACATTAGCAACAGCTAGACCCTGAGCCATGCACGCTTCCTAAGGAAATCCCCAAATGATGCTGAAAACACCCACAAACACACAGAGTACACACATAGAGATGAACAAATGTGTACATGCCACTTCTACCAACCATGACAAGAGCACCAACAGACATGGACATTCAGAGCCTCTGATCTCTGACTGCTTTGATCCATGTGGCTGACTGCTAAGCCATGGCTGTCTGCACAGCATTCAGAACAGTTAACACCATCATCTGACTCAAACAGGTGGCTCTACAGGCGTTTTTCTATGGTTGGCCTCTACTGCTAATCTTGGACCCATTTTCAATGTAAGAACTTGATTTGAAAAAAAANAGAACTAAAGAGCATTACAATAAACAGATATCTCACACTTCCTCTCTCAAAAGCAACATTACACTCCTACTTCATATTCTTTCATATATCACATCCTCATTTCCTTAGTCACGCTGGGAAGTTTACAAGGTTCTAGACTTGCCTGCAGCCATGAGACCTTTCGTCGTCCTCTTGATCTCTGGACATAGCCTCTCGCATCTCTTCCGTGAGGGGTTCGTCGTCCATCCCTGAATCAGTCTCACCTTCTTCCTCCCCTCCTCCTCTAACGGCTGACCAGGTCCATTTGGCCCACTGCACTGGTGACAGCCAAGACATCTTCAACCTCTTACTGGTGATACGCCAAGAGTCTACTGGAACACCTTGTGGGCGAATCCAAACAAATGAGTCAGTCTCTCCTTGCTTCTTTTTCTCTCTTACAGATGTTTTTTTCTGAGTGGAGGGCAATGCTTCACGTGGTCTTGAAGCCGTGCTTCATGTTTACGTCGCAAAAGCCTCACTGCTTCCTTCCTCTCACGCGATTGTTGCTGTTGAGTTCTCTCGTGGCTTCCTCTATCTCAGTGCAGCTGAGTAACGAAGAGTTTGCAGTCTCCTTTCCCTCGCAGAATACCACAGCAAAGATCAGCTGGCTGCCTGATAACTCCCCCGTCCACCCCTCCTTTTCAGGATCAGACTATTGAGAAGAAACAAATGGGGGGAAGAGAATAGAGAGTGCCTGTATCTCTGGTCCAGCTGATCCGGAAGCCCCCGTGGTATAAGAATGGTAGCTTCCCAAGCAGAACTGCCTCTCTCTCATGAAAAGCAGAAGGGAACACAACCGAGGCTGAAGGGAAGGGAGAGGGGGGCTCCGTGGTTTCGGTAGGGAGACTGTGGAATGCAGGGCTGAGCTCCTCCTCAGTCTTTTTTCCATTAACCATCTCTAGCCTTGAGCTCTGCCTCACAACCAGGAAAACCTGTTCTCTCACTTGTCCTTTCACACACACACATTGCTACCTGTTTGGAATGCCTCAGCAGATCGCCCAGGGAAGTCAGTGTTCCCATGACTAATCTGTACTAATCAAACCAAATCCTTTTCCAAAGGGAAAAATTACCACAAGACTTCCACAGTTTCTATACAAAACTAAGTCAGGAGCTTGCCTTTAAAAACACCTAAAACACACTTCTAACATGAACTAAGTACTCTCGGTGTGCACATTACATAATTTTAATCAGGATAATAATACTGTGCTCAAGGACTTAGCTGATGGATACTGCACCAAACATCTCCATTTTACATCACAACCACATCCTTTGATCAATGTCAACAGTCTAAAAATACAACCCCAGTGAGGCTGTGTTGCTGGTCGTTGCCATCACAAAGTCTACCCACACAACTAGAGCAACAGTTCTTGAGGCCATAACTTGACATAGCTTCCGGACAAAATGTCCTGAGCAATGATAATGTGAGTGCAAAGACACTGAATTCAAATCTTAATGAAACCATGAAAGCAGATGTTACTTCCTCCATGGCTCGGGGTAACTTATATAACTGATGCTCACTGAGAAGATGGGTCATTCCACATCAGAGGTCTGCAGATATTTCAGGCAGAATTCATTCTGAGACACAGTTAAAACTGCAGTCCGTAATTTTGCCTCTTTGTCGCCATCTCTGTTTGAAACCTGCAATTGCAGTTATTTGCGGAATTATTATCTTTACGTGGGTTGTGCCTCGGCACGGTTCCTCAGCTCGGATGAATCGAATGTTTGCTGTCAGTCACCACATCGGTGTGGATACTGTACTTCAGAGGTGTCAAAGGTGATTTAATCTAACAATCGCTTAGCTCATATCACATCAGACTGTGCAAATTATTATTACTATTATACTTTGTTATCAAATTGTTAATGTTAACAACATCAGCATTGAGTGACTGTGTATTTAGTGTGTATTAGCGTTACCTGTAGATTTCAATTTCTGTGCAGTCTAATCACTAACGTTAATTTGTCATACCATACAATCTGCCATCAAAATGATAAGTTTAATTATTGCTGCTGCTGTGAGAAAAGGCTATAAATGATCCGCCTCACATGCGATATAGCCTACTAGCTGGGACTCCTTCTTTATTTATACAGACGTGACGTAATGACGCAAAGACAAACGGTGACATGCCTGAATTTCCCTCAAAGACCCATCAATACCACCCGAATTATAAAACATTATTACAAGCTTATCGTTGTGAATCGGGCTAAGGTAAGGAGATAGTTTTGAACACTGGCTGGTTATATGTACATGCTCAAAAATTTATTTAGGATCCTTTTTAACCAAAAAAAGTTACGGCCAGCAGCTTTAACTGAGGAAACAGAAACCGTTTCGGAAGCCTGTATGATGTTAGCAGAACTGCTAATGCTAATTAGGAGATGAAAGCATTTTGTATAAAGGTTAGGTTTTTCTTGGAAGCTTGGGAGATCATTTTAACATAAATTGTGAGCCATGTTACTATCATTCGTTTGTAATTGAGTGTATGTTGTTTTGGTGAAGAGACTGAATAATCACAGAAAAAGAAGAGTTGGTTTTTATTGACTTTTCCTTACAGAAGACCACCCATATACGTGTTTGTGAGGTTTTAATACCACATGCTCAGGATATGAGGCTAAGATTCCATTATGCAAGTTGAGGAGGACTGTATAAGGAGGTCTCACATTTCAAACACACAAAGAAAACTTGGCAAGAGATACCACAGAAGCTGGAATAAAAGAAAAACACAACATATAAGAAAAACAGGCCACTGAAGAAAGTGCTTCTTAAAAAGTACAAGAAACGTTGCTCTCTTTCCCCAAAACAATGACTGGGCACACATCTCAGAACATTTCCCGGTGCCCAAACAGACCTAAATATGATGGTTTCTCAGACAGTTTTGGTTCAAGAGAAAAGTCCTAAGGGAGTGTGCATCTGTGCTTCTAATTACAGATTCCACATTTGCAGAGTCGAACAGACTGAAGTCATTGAAGGTCTGTGTTTGGATCCACCCAACAGCCTGTGACTGAACCGCCACGATTGGGACTCAAAGAAAGACAAAATTCCCTTATTTGTCACAAAGGAGACTCTAAAAGAGATGAAAAATGTGAAGAATTTCAATCAGTTTGTTCTGGGTTCAGGGCACACCCGGGGCGGTACTTGACAGTGATTTACAGAATTAAGCTTTACATTCAAGCCAATTCCACCAAACACAAAAAATACCGTTTTAAAATCTTGATAACTTAAAAGGAACCGAGCTAAGATTCCAACATATGGGGTTTTCATAATCCTTTATACTACGGGGCTGTTGAATGCTCGAATATGATTGGTTGACCAACATTCTAAGGTGTACCATTATTTTCAGGGAAACACACAGCTAAAGTAGTTCCAGGCAGGTCTTGACCGCATTGCAGTTCCATATCACTTCACCAAATGATTTCAATAGGTCTTTACAGCCTATCCACAAAAATAAATATAACCCACAACGACACAGACCAAGCAAATAAATAGTAAATAATAAGATGAAAACGACAAATTCTTGTCATATTTTTACCACAAAATACGTTTTATTGTGTCCTGATACTCTCTCGCGCTCTCTCTCTCTCTTTCAACATTAACGTACTGTATAGTATGGACACGCTAACACAGAAACGATTGGTCAGCGCTGCTCGAATTAATCAGTAAAATAGTTTAGCAACTTAGGATACATGACTAACCAGCGAGGTAATAACTGTGCAGTTCTTGAAATAAACTTATAGTTTTGCTATTAGTAGAGACACTGCAGCCATGAGAGACGCAGACTCAGGTAGACTAATTCACATACTGCTTATTCTCTCTCTCTCTCTCTCTGCATTAATAACTGTATCAATGTATTACTCTGCTATCAAGGCTCAAGCATTCGTTACTAGTTCTGAAATGACGTTTTGGAATTAGCAACGGAGGCTTGGGATGAGATGTTTTAAGGACAAAAAGCTGACAAATGTCTTGAAATACTACATCGGAACAGCGTCTTGAGGTGTGGTAACCGTAGTAAAAGCGGAATAATTGACTCCGGGCTGTTGAATTCTTAGAAAATAATGCACACCCGAGGTGTAACTCCACTTTGCGTCGTGGCCGCATTACCACCTGAGGTGTGCATTATTTTCTAAGAATTCAACAGCCCGGAGTCAATTATTCCTTTCTTTAAAGTTTTGCTTTGTTGAAATACATTTGTTGCACATGATTCCATAAGAGAAGCGACAAAAAAAGGTTTTCTTCTAAACTATGTAATAAGATATGTGTTTAGTTCTAAGATTTAAGGAGACTTTGACTAATCAACACTTGCTATTTTTTGTTCAGGCTACTTTTATTTCTTGAACACAGCTGCTATGGCCTATGAACTTGTGATGTCAGGCCAGCTTAACACATCATAACAATGACACTCTCAGACAGCCTTCGGAGCATCATATTCCTGTGTTCATTGCCAGACTCAGCACGAGATCTCCTAAGCTCACAGCATCCAATCTTGGTTGAGTGTGAATGATGACACCTGCTACTAGGGAGATTTCACTGTTAGATAAGACTATATACTCTTAATTTTCTTTTTTTCTATCATCACAAAATGTATTTCACTGCAGGGTTTGAAATATTTTTCAACATTTGAAACGAGCATTATTTATGGGAGAATGCCTTCACAAAGCAATGCTTGCTGAGTTACTCAGCCTTGAAGGAAATATTAGATCTATATACAGTAAGAGAATATAAGATGTAATAATAACAGGCAGGCAGAACTAAACTGAGGTAAAAGAGCATGAATGAGGGGGCAGAGCCATATTACATAATAATCTTCACTGATGTGAGAAATAGCAGTATATCAGAACTGAGCTCATGCCAACTTCACACGGCTGCACTCCAATGTGTTCTGACAGGAGCCAAAAATAGGTAAATCGGCAAACACTTCACTTTTCTAGAAAAGACTGGAACATGACGGACAATAAATAGTCACCTATTGATAGGCTTTATGTGTTACTTAATCTAAATAAAGCCATATAGTCTATTTGCAGCTGAGCAATAATCATTGTTATTTTTACTGGAGTCACAAGGCAGGGAGAACAGCTGTCCAAAAACAATTCACATGAGAATAACCACTCCCTTCAAAGTAGGGTGTATCTCAACATGAGTCCAGAAACACAGTTCAGTGTTTAATCTCGGTATAATACAAGAGATTAAATGGAGGTTCTGGTTAGATTACAATCAAACATTATCCGTTTGCTACGATATAAGTGAGCATAACTGGAACATTAGCAATAATATATTTTTTAACAATTTTAGGGTTTTTTTAAACAGTTATCCAAACTGTAGAGTGATATACTAATGTTGAAAAAAGACGACAAAGTGCCAAAATTATTCTATAGACTTAAAAAAAACTCAATTATTCTACAGACTTCGACTATAGTGTTTTTGTAGATGTAGATGAAAGAAATATAACCCTATAAACACTGCAGTCAAAGGCCTCCCACACCTCTTCCCTCATGAAGTGTTTGTGTAAAAAAAAAAGTCCCAGAGCCACCTTGTGGTGAAAAATTTAACTACTATTAAAACTACAACGAGTGTATTCAGAAAAGGGAACTACTGTATATCAGCTTCATCACTGCATGTATTCTTAATGGGTTAAATTCTTAAGAAATGGGACATGTTTCACAACTCTATCAGACATTAATATTTAAAATTCCATCACTTCCATCATTTTGAAAGTAATTAGAAAATATATTTTTTTAATGGTTATATATTTAAATAATAATATTGATGATTATAATCAACCCCTTCGCACAAAGTGTAAAGAAATTATTTTGAATTTTTAGATAATTTGCTTAATTTCATGTAGGTCCATAGTATTAACTGTTTTAACTAGCTAGGGGGGTAAAAATACAAATAAATTAGTTAAAGTATTGGTATTTTTTAACTTGTCTTACATTAAAAATGTTCTTGCCTGAATGTAAAAATGTTTTCATATTTAATTTTAATTTTAAACCTAACAAAAAATATTGTAAAAAGCTAAAAAAACAAAACAAATATCTGTTACCTGTAACTATCAGGTGCTAAAATAATACTTTGCATATAGTGGAAAAGAGCATACTATACCTCACATTAAAATCATTTGAAGTTTTGAACCAATCATTTCTGAAAATATTTTGAGCAGCTGGAAATAAAGCACATTGGCTACATCTGCTGGTCAAATGCAGGTATATACAAGCAGATGAACACATTGACACAATAATGTAGGAGTTACTAACATATTTTAATTTATGAGTCATTTAAAATATCACAACAGACCTAAAATAACTTTTGCTTTTATATCGTTATGCTTTCAATATTATAGCTTATATACTATATATATTATAGTTTTGTTTTGAAATAAATTAATACTTTTATTCAGCAAGGATGCATTAAACTAATCAAAAGTGACAGTTAAGACATTTATAATGTTACAAAAGATTTCTATTTCAAATAAATGTTCTTTTGAAATGTTGTATTCATCAAAGAATCTTGAGAAAAGAAAACAGTATCACGATTAAGAAGCACAACTGTTTTTAACATTGATAATAATAAGAAATGTTTCTTGAGCAGCAAATCCACATATTAGAATGATTTCTGAAGGATCATGTGACACTGAAGACTGGAGTAATGATGCTTAAAATTCAGTTTTACCATCACAGGAATAAATTACATTTTAAAATATATGAAAAAGCCATTTTAAATTGTAATAATATTTTACAATATTTAAAAAATATATATTTTGTATATTTTAATTCAATAAAAGTCCTTTTGAGGCATGTCAGTACTACTCCCACGTATGTATCATAACGCTCCAGCACACTTGACATAATACATCACATTACAAAAACTCAACACAAGTATGCCATTGTCCATAGATGTGCAGCCTTAATCACATGCATGAATGCAGAATATAATTTCAGCTCTGCATGACCCTCTGACCTAAAACCAGCAACTCGTCCACCCCCCGACCCCCTCGAAACAGAAACAAACATTCATCAGAGGACCTCCTTATTAGCAATCCATATAAAAAAGACAGGAATGTTTCTTTGAACTGACAGTCTCTCTTTATCTACTAAAAGCTCAAACAGTAATATTACTAACTTCAAAATGACTTACTTATAAACAATAACAATGGCATTTTTGACTTGAAGTCTGGGAAAATGGTAACATTGATTCAAGTGTCCTTCTAAGAAGCGCTACCAGCATGGAAAAGCTATTTTTAGGGTGTGTGTTTGTACAACAAGCACTGCACACCATGAAAACCTGCCAAGAAAACTTCACAATAATGCTTCACAACAAGGTCTCATTTCTAAACATTAGTTAATGCAACAGCTAACATAAACTAAAAATGAACAATATATTTTTAAAGCATTTATCATGTTTGTTAATGTTAGTTAGTAAAAATATAATTTTTCACTGTTAGCTCACAGAGCATTAACTAATATTATTTAAAAATGTATTAGTAAATCTTAAAGTTAACATTGACTAAGATTAATAAATTCTGTGTGAAAAAAAAAAAATCAACTGTTCGATTACAGACATTCTTCAAAATATCTTCTTTTGTGTTCAGCAGAAAAAAAGAAATTCATACATGTTTGGAACAACTTGAGGGTGAGTAAATGATGACAGAATTTTCTTTTTTGGGTGAACTATCCCTTTAATGTTAACAAATGAAACCTTATTGTAAAGTGTTATTGAAAACTTTCAGTCATCCAAACTTTCCCGATATGATTTGCCATAGTTCCTGTAAATTGAACCTAATCAGATGCGTCATGTGTCAGATTTTCTAATCCAAATGTAATTTATTAAACACAAACTCAATGAACTAAAGGTCACATAAGGAGAATTTCTCACAAAACACTACACATATCATGCTGTATGTTTAGTGCACTACATTACATAACGACCTAAACCTGAAGAGGCTATGAATCATCCATACATTTGAATATGCAAATATGCTACACAAATTACACCACATGTCAAACTGAGCTGAGCAAAGGTAGGAAATTGGCATTCAATATGAGTTTAATACCTAACCTAACCCTCAAGATGAGCTGATGACAAGCTGACGTGTAATTTGTACACCTTTGCAACCCACTACAGATGGTGATGCAATCTGTCATAAGTTTTATGGATGGTCTTTGGGATATAAACAAATGCTATGAGCATGATACCACTTCAGATACTTTCTAAAAACACTCCAATACAGCTGACATGCCATATAATCGCACTCACAGAAGCGCCTTGCTAAATAAAAGATGTTCAAATAGGCTAGGCTGTAAAAAGGCCTGAAACTTGTCAGTGTACCTAAAAGGTGTGTAGATATTTGCACAAGAGCTGGGGTTTGCATCAAACAAAGCACTGTGTTACATAAAGACAATTAATTTAAACATTTCTAAAAAAATCTGTGACGGAAGCCTGGAACTTTATGCAAACCCTTCATAAAAAAAGACACATTTTAACCCTTTCAGTTCCCAGAATTGATTTTACTCCATGAGAAACTTCGCCAGCATGATAGCCACACCTTTGCTGTCACACCGGGAAGTGCATATGACACTGTAACACTGACATAATGCATAAACAGGTACAATATTACCAGGGTTTTAAGGCACATTTACATGATAATGCATTCTTAAAGTACATATTATGTATCAAAATAGCATCAAGTCAAACTTACGTGCTAATGCTCTTCTGCTTTAGGGAGTTTGTCATATATCCCTTTTTGCTTTGGGATCCCCCCATGATGTTGGTTTGTTTAGAGTGTGTAAGATTAAGTTATATATACAAATATATATATTAAGGTGGTCCTAGCAGGTGGAGTTGGCTCATCTTGGCTCCTGTCCGACAGTTAGAGTCATACACCCCAGTGCTACAGCAGTGACTGTGCAAAGTGTGTCAGAAATGCTGAAACACTGCTTGTTTCTACGCTGCACGCCCCTCCTATCTCAGCACACACACACACACACACACACACACACTCCTACAGTATACAGTAGCACATGACCTCTAAACACACGCACACACAAACAAGCTGTCAGTCAGACATGGGAGATTCCACGGAACGCTGGTAGGGAGGGAAACGCATCAGGCATCCATCCCGACAGGTTTATCTCATTGTGTTCTGAATGGACCTGCATTGATAATCTAAAGTGATCATGTTTTTCTGAACAAGCACCAACATGTGGACTTAGACAAAGTTCAGTTAACAACTCTTTCTTATAGACAACTAAAAATGTTGCTGTGATCTCCTGAGAGAGTCTAATTAAGGTTCTTATGTGGGTCAAAACTGATTAGCTGTTCTTTTTTTAGACCATATGAAAATTATGTGATATGATGTTCTAAAAGGCTTGAAGACTGAGTAAGAACAGCAGTACTTGTGGTGGTAGGGTTGCTATTTAAGGGAATACTTTTTCAGAAATTAAAACTGTTAGCAGTTACTCACCCTAATGTCATTCAAGACTTGTATGACTTTCTTTCTTCTGTAGAACATAAAAGAAGATATTTTGAAGAATGTTCACACTGCTCTTTTCCACACAATGGAAGTAGATGGGGACTGGGGTTGTCAAGCTTAAAAAAAAGCTTTTCCATTGTTTTTCTATGTAAACTCATGCTAGACGAATGACCGTTGTGCTCACGTCTTGCGTCTTTTGCAGTGTCTCACACATGACACACCGTTCTAAAAACATGGCACTCAAGTTAAAATCAGTTTAACTTTTAAAAAAGCACGTCTTGAGACCTTGTGCTTTTTCCCCATTCCACTGCCACGTCTCGCGTTTCTTTCCCAGTAAACGCCGGTACGCCAGTAAACATATTACCTTTAATGTTTGTGGGTCACTATTCAGATTCATTGTATGGAAAACAGCTGCTTGGACATTCTGCCTAACCTGTGTTTGTTTTCCACTGAAAAAGTATGTTTCACAATACATGTGGGTGACTAAGCGAGGACTGATTTTGATTTACAGTTGAACTGTTCCTTTAAGATCTGGACTGATGGCGGAGCAGATAGCCTCGTGGGCAGCTTTCCGACATTTAGCGCAACTGTGCCTTCGGTAACCAGAGTTTCGAAAAACCACATGGAGCAACAGTGATATTATATTTCATTAGCTTAAATGAATATAGCATCTTTCTCTTGGTGAACTATAGTCAATTAGGTACCTTTAAAAGTTGTTACAGGACCTTAAACTGCTTTTAATTTAGGGTAAAAGCTTCAGGCAAAAAAGAAGTAAACTCTAATTTCAGCTCAAGGTTCCTCTCACATATACATGACACATTTTTACCTACATTTTCAGATCTCACACTACGCTGACACTGTCTGAACACTAAACTTTTCTGAACTGATATGTGTGGTTGGCTGGTCACACACACACACACACACACAGACACGCACACGCACACACGTTTGGAATTGATTGGATGGTTGAGGCTTGCTATTGGTTGATCTCATGTGAGTGACAGGTTGACCCGCCCTCACGCCAGTAAACGCATCATCAGAGAAGAGAGGGAGGGGAAGATATTTTGATTAAAGATTATGAGGGTACATGAATTAAAAAAATAAATAAAAACAATGATGCACATAGATAAATCATTTATAATAAAGAGGCAAAGACATTATAAATTAATTAAAATACTAAAATATTTTTCATAGAATTTGGACATTGTTGTTTTGGCTCTTGTCTTGCTCTCATGTCATATAATTTGACACCTCCTAATAAAGACCAAACCTCTGAAAGAGGTTGTGCACATATTACCAGATGCTTACAGAAAAGTGATAATGACTAAATCTGGTAAAGACTGCCCTCTTGTGGTTGGGGTGAGCAAATAGGTAAAGAATGTATGATGCCAGAAAACGCTACTGAAGAAAATCTCATTATAGAGAATCCTTCAGAAGCACATGTATGGCTGGTGGACATGGAGCATTCTTGGAAAGACAAGTTCTGCTTCACTCAGAGGACCCCAAATTGTAACCACATAAAGACACCCCTTTTTATAAGGTTATTCAAAAAATAAGAACCAAACAACCCTACAAAGCTGAAGAGAATCCAAATGTAAGATACAGCTGCTGTGTCGCATTTCGAAGGCTGCGTCCTCCAGAGATTGCATTTGTCAGCTGCATACGTCATTGAGGCTGCCTCATTTCAGTAAAGTAACCACTACATTCCTAAATCATAAAAAAATAACAACTAGTTATGCTTCACTAGGAATAACGGTCACACTTATAATGGTTACTTTTCTGAAATGAGACATCCTTGAACATGTATGCGGCGGAAAACTACAACCTCCGGAGGACGCAGCCTTCGAAATGAGACGCAGCTAGCATGTGCTTACAAGTGTTTACATAGTTGCCATGCAACAAGCAGAACCAGAGTGCACGGAACATGAGAAATTTTCTTCAGTCGGGACTCAGTGAGTTGTATCTACACTCTTTTCAGAGGCACGGAACCATGAGTGATCTCGGGCTGCGAAACTTCCCATTGTTGACTCAACATATTTCCACATCCTTCTTCCACAAGGGACGATTACATAGTCCACTGCACACTGTAGGGGTCCAGCTCATCTGAACATGGCAGATAGCATTCCACTACTGATTCAGAAGACTAGAAGTTTCACCCTCAAGCACTTTAACTCAACTGATGGGCACAAGACTCCACATTTCCAAGCGATGAGAGTTTTTAGGTGTGACCTCACCCTTCAGCCTCAAGAAACTTGGAAATACCAGAAAGAAAGAGAAAACCAAGCCAAAATGACACAATTCACATGCAAAGGTCTTTTGAGCCAGCTGGTCACTTAGTTGTTTCCGACAGAACCATAAGCTAGGCATTTATCATTTTATATTTTTGTTAAATACAGATTTTCACATCTTGATTCAGTGCCTCAGCACTGTGAAAAACATAAGAAGCAGTCAAAAGTGAGTCTTTCTACAAACGAAAGAGTCTCTGATTAAAGATTTCCAACTGTGGGCAGTTAGGGGACTTGCATGTCTTTCTTTGTATGAGTCTAGAGAGTGAATTGACCTTTGCCTCAGTGGACGAAGCAGAGACACGATTACAGTACTGACTTCAATGTAGAGGTCAGTTTTCTCATGTGGTTAACACATGTGACTAACCATGTAATGAGACAGTTCAGCTCTCCATTTCCTTCGGCATAGCTCAAATAAAGTTTCCAACCCTGATGATCAAAGATGATGTGGGTATTTATGTTTCCCAGACGTTTCCATGAATTGGTCAACCATGTGACTATGAAAAGAATGCAGGACTTCAACTACAGTAGGATTATAAAATTTGCGCACTGATGTGTGTAAGTCGCACTAACTAGGTTTTTATATTTTGGTGAGCGGACCAAATGGCATACTTGTGAAAACAACAACACCCTTTTCGGGGGACAACATTATGGCCAAGTTTGGATTAGATTCATTGGGTAACTTGAGTTTAGCCTAAAAGACATGCATAGGTTAAGAAAACAAATATGTTCCTACGGAAGTCTAGTCAAGAATTCTGAAGTGAAATCTTTAGCCTAGAACAAATACGAATAGCATTTGAATAAATAAACTTTGAATAAATTAACAACTGGAGACGAAATGAAGTGAACCTGTGAAAACCAACCTCTCCTTGAACAGCAAAGAATAGGCTACTGATTTAAAAATTCCATCGATGTTTGATAGAATAAAAATAATAATAATAAATAAAATTGTCATTATTTACTTGCCATCATTTTTGTTCCAAACCTGCATGACTTTTTTAATTCATATCTTACACAAGAGATGTTAGGCAGAATGCCAGTCTCAGTCTCAGTCATTTTTACTGCATATTTTCTATGATGAAAGTGAATGGTGACCGAGTCTGAGGCTGACGGTCGCCGTACAATTTGTCCATTTGTGTTCCACTGAAAAGCACATGGTCAGACCGGGTTTGAACAACAGAATGGTGTTTTGACCCCAAACACACCTGTAGCCTACCAGGTCTTACTAGCATTCTATCTTACAGGCAGATGTGTTGAGGCAAGTTGGAGCTAAACACTGGACAGTAGCCCTCAAGGACCGAAACAAATCCTGTGGGATTTGCCATTTAATGTTCTTCATCAATTCATGGGAAATTACGTCATGTAATTCGCTCCAAATGTTCTCGGCTCTCTCTGGTTTAAAACGATCAGACATACTTAGGTAGAGACAGAAAAGTTGACCGTTCATTAAGAGAGTTGTTGACTCGAGAACCGCTCGGTTCGATTCGTAAATAAATCGTTTTGTTTACCGGTTCAAATCTAATTGAAAAGCTTCAACTCAAAAGAGCGAGGCGTTCAAATGTTGAAAACATTCTAAAATTAATGTTTTTTAAACCTTCCATTTGACTTAATGGACTGTAACAGATTATATGGAACTTTTGACTTTGTTCAACAGAGAAAATATGAAACTTCTGACAGGCAAACTATTCTGACTCGTGAACAGCGTGCGTAAACTTGCGCGTTCATGTTCGGTTGAAGTTTTAATTCCCTCTATGCAGATAAGAAAAAATGAAACATTTCTGTAAAATTCTTGTGAATTAAGACCGTTTCTCACCTTTTCCTGATGTTTTTTCAAAGGCTGGGCATCTTCATACAAACTTCTCTTTCCAAGTCTTAATAAATAGTTTGAATATTTTCAAGTATCGGAACTTCTACATTTAAAGAGACTGAAAGACTCGTAAATCCTGACGGCAGTAGTGCTGTTGTGTTCATTGGCTGTGTGGAATTCTTGGCGGAGGATGCATGGGAGGGCAGTTCATGACTCTGTACGGAAAGGGGATGTTTTGTAATGTGTGGCGCACGATTCCAGACGGATAAATGGGAAATGAACGAACTTCCCGGTGGCTATGATCTGAATTCTGCCTTAAAGACACAGTATTGGTATGTGAAGAATTTCTAACAACAAAATCGAATCTGAGATACAGATACAGTCATCACAAAAATGATTTTGGGTTAGGAATTTAATAATAATAATAATAATAATAAAAACAACACAAATATCCAAGCATTATGAATACACAATATTAATTAATTAAATAAACAATTAGAAAAAACAGACCAAAGATATATTCGTATACATTTGATGAAAGTTTCTTTTACAATGCACATTAGTTCACAAAAGGGTATTGTGTGGATCAAATGTCTCAAAGCCTGCCTTGAGAATACTGCAACAATATCCTAATACCTGGCAACAGTTCAGTTTGGGATTCCAAGTTAAAATTCTTTATTATTATTTTTTTTTTTAGGTAGTTTATCGGCTTGTTAATATATGTGGAGAGAATTGACTCATTGGACTGGACTGGCATTAAAGGTTGTCAGTACTATACAAAAGGTATATAACATTTATAACGGAGCACATCTCACTGGAATATTTCCATAAATCTCTCTGAGAACCAACAGAGCAGTATCTTCTGACTCCCTGCAAACAAAACACAGAGAATTATTCATTTCAGAGCACTTACACATTAATGATATTAAAGTACATAAGTATCATAAAAAGATTTTCTCTTACCAGTAGCACAGATGGCTCTGTATTGCAAACAGGTACTCATTGAAACTTTCAATCGGTGTCTCCTGAAGGACAAAGTCAATGCGTCGCCCACGATTCAACATTCCCACATTGGTGAAGTTTCCTTCCTCCTGCTCCACTGGTGATACTGCACCACAAATATTCAAATGTGAGATGGAACATTCAAAATCTGAGGTGTATTTTATAAATATCCAAATAGCAAAAGCTCCATTCGATACCTTCTGCTTCATCAGTAGGGGTCATGGAACTCAGTCCACCCTCTGCGAGCGCTGGTGATGGGACCTGAGAAATGCTCTGCCAAACCATTCGTAGGGATCCCAGTAAATCAGAACTGACTCGAGTCAACCCTTCTTTGAGTTCTGTAGGCACCAAAGACATTTCGTTTAACAATATTTAGCCTCAGAGAAATTTTTTTAATATAAAAACTATGGATTTCGATCCAAAAAGTGATGTGATATACCGAGGTGCATCCTCTTTCTGCCTTTATGATGGGGTATCAACATCGGTGGCAAGTCCACGTCTCGAGGCACAAGCATGGGCTCGATCCGATATGCCACTGGGTCAAACTGCACAGATTACATTCAAGCTTTAAGAACATAGCTCTGAGGAAGTTATATGGTTCTTCTCAGTCAGTGTTTTGGAGAGTGTCTTACTGGATGGAAGATGTTGTAGAAACTCTTGCAGGTCGGGAAGCTGTAATTAGGATCAATCCTCTTCAGACCTCTGACTGTTAAAAACATTCCTATGGGTGAACCAACAGCAAAGAAAGCCTGAGGATGAAAGGCTAACTGAGGATAGTCGATGGATACCTGCAGAATAAAGAACAAGTTATTTGGCAACTGTAACTTAAACAGTGAAATACTTAGAATTTTTAAGATGTTTCTACTCATATCAATTGAGATTTAACAGACAACAGTTGCCTAAACTTGAAGGGACATACAGGGAAAATAAATAAATAAGTAAATAATTATATATATTTGCATATATGCATAAAATGCAATGCAAAAAAATGCAATGAAATCTAAATTAATACTTCTCTTGGTTTCGCTTTAAAACAAACTCTCTGTCATATTCTGTCATTGTAACTGAAGAGCGCGAGCCCCTCCCGCATCGCGCTGTTCCAGTCTCAGTGTACTGGATCTTTGAATTATGTCTTAAAGGGACAGGAGTCTAATATTCCTGCTTTGTGTGTTTAATGTTAATCAAAAGACGAAGAAATCACTCTTGACTGAATAGCTTTTGTAACTTAATGTTTCATCTTTATTTAATTATTCTACTTAGTTTTTATGCAGTTATTTTATATTTGATTACTTTGTTCAATTTCTGTATCTGAAAACTATTGTTAGATAGTTGAAAAACCTGTAAAGCATTGTTGATTTTTTTTATGGGTGCTTTGGTGTTCATAAATGTATGAATTATATTAAATCATATAATTTGGTTATTTGGTGTCCTTTTTTAGAAAGACATCTAAATTTCCTTGAGAAAAACAGTTTTTTTCGAAAATCACACTTCAATCTGACGGTTTACTTTGTTGGATATAGGCAATGATGGCAAAATGGACGTGTTAAACAAGATAAATGGTCTATGCTTAATTTCACGCTAAGTGTGCGATTAATCGCAAAAAGTGTAAAAAAGTGTTAAAAAAATAATAATCTATTGACAGCCCTAATATATATACAGGTCCTTCTCAAAAAATTAGCATATTGTGATAAAGTTCATTATTTTCCATAATGTAATGATAAAAATTAAACTTTCATATATTTTAGATTCATTGCACACCAACTGAAATATTTCAGGTCTTTTATTGTTTTAATACTGATGATTTTGGCATACAGCTCATGAAAACCCAAAATTCCTATCTCAAAAAATTAGCATATTTCATCCGACCAATAAAAGAAAAGTGTTTTTAATACAAAAAAAGTCAACCTTCAAATAATTATGTTCAGTTATGCACTCAATACTTGGTCGGGAATCCTTTTGCAGAAATGACTGCTTCAATGCGGCGTGGCATGGAGGCAATCAGCCTGTGGCACTGCTGAGGTGTTATGGAGGCCCAGGATGCTTCGATAGCGGCCTTAAGCTCATCCAGAGTGTTGGGTCTTGCGTCTCTCAACTTTCTCTTCACAATATCCCACAGATTCTCTATGGGGTTCAGGTCAGGAGAGTTGGCAGGCCAATTGAGCACAGTAATACCATGGTCAGTAAACCATTTACCAGTGGTTTTGGCACTGTGAGCAGGTGCCAGGTCGTGCTGAAAAACGAAATCTTCATCTCCATAAAGCTTTTCAGCAGATGGAAGCATGAAGTGCTCCAAAATCTCCTGATAGCTAGCTGCATTGACCCTGCCCTTGATAAAACACAGTGGACCAACACCAGCAGCTGACATGGCACCCCAGACCATCACTGACTGTGGGAACTTGACACTGGACTTCAGGCATTTTGGCATTTCCTTCTCCCCAGTCTTCCTCCAGACTCTGGCACCTTGATTTCCGAATGACTTTGGACCACTGAGCAACAGTCCAGTGCTGCTTCTCTGTAGCCCAGGTCAGGCGCTTCTGCCGCTGTTTCTGGTTCAAAAGTGGCTTGACCTGGGGAATGCGGCACCTGTAGCCCATTTCCTGCACACGCCTGTGCACGGTGGCTCTGGATGTTTCTACTCCAGACTCAGTCCACTGCTTCCGCAGGTCCCCCAAGGTCTGGAATCGGTCCTTCTCCACAATCTTCCTCAGGGTCCGGTCACCTCTTCTCGTTGTGCAGCGTTTTTTGCCACACTTTTTCCTTCCCACAGACTTCCCACTGAGGTGCCTTGATACAGCACTCTGGGAACAGCCTATTCGTTCAGAAATTTCTTTCTGTGTCTTACCCTCTCGCTTGAGGGTGTCAATGATGGCCTTCTGGACAGCAGTCAGGTCGGCAGTCTTACCCATGATTGCGGTTTTGAGTAATGAACCAGGCTGGGAGTTTTTAAAAGCCTCAGGAATCTTTTGCAGGTGTTTAGAGTTAATTAGTTGATTCAGATGATTAGGTTAATAGCTCGTTTAGAGAACCTTTTCATGATATGCTAATTTTTTGAGATAGGAATTTTGGGTTTTCATGAGCTGTATGCCAAAATCATCAGTATTAAAACAATAAAAGACCTGAAATATTTCAGTTGGTGTGCAATGAATCTAAAATATATGAAAGTTTAATTTTTATCATTACATTATGGAAAATAATGAACTTTATCACAATATGCTAATTTTTTGAGAAGGACCTGTATATTCTCATCAAAGAATACTAAAAATCTAATCTAAAAATGAATCAGTTTTAAATTAGATTTTTCTCAAGAAATATTTCTTTTTTAGAATTGTTCTAAATGATTAGAACATTTCTAAAAATAAAATGTTTCTTGAGCAGCAAATCAGCATATTAGGATGATTTCTGAAGGATCATGTGACACTGAGGAATTTTTTTTTATATAAAATACAAATACTTACTTGTCCAATGCCAACATCAAAATGCTGATAATCAATGGCACTAGTGGTGGGGGTTTGATGATCATGAGCATTTCTCATCCCTAGACTTGAGGACTGCGTCTCATTTTGGGCTGCATGTCCACTTCCAATTCTGGAGTGCTGTTGGATATTCAAGAAGTAGTTACTAAAACGTATCAAAACCAACATTCCAATCTAAAACAATGGACTGTTATCTGTCTTCCCTTCCATTTCTGGGTGTGGAAAGGAAGCTTCAGACAATTAATCTACACTGCAAACCTTTCCACTTCTGCCATGAGCCACTGAGCTCCTACAAACACAGGGCTATGAGGAATTTCAGGAATTACCTTCCATTTCTTTACACAGTTCATCAATTTCTTGCGAGGACCAAGGGGTATTCCGATATCTTTTAGGTCCTTCTCTGAGCAGAGCATCTGAAATGGTTTAAATGGAATAAGAAGGGTGAAATGAAGAATTGGAGTGTTGTGTTTTTAAGATGCGTGTTATGTGTGTTTCAGGACAGAAAACTGACCAAAGACTCCATATCCATTTGTTCTCTCTGGAGTACATTGAGGTGCTCTTCCAACCCATGGCTCTTCAGCGCCTCATCCAGACTCTCAGAGGAACCGCAGCCTGTGTCAACATGATGGTCCTCATAGAGCTGTGCAGACCACAAAGACATTGTTCTATTGATCACCTATATTCGTTGAAATCTATAAAAGCAAAAGGATTCTTTGCTCAATTAAAAAAAGGCACAGTAATGTGCAAAAGCCGAATAATAGATGATTCTGCAGCAACAGTACATTTTGAGGAACAAAACAATGGTTAGATTTAGTTTTTGTTTTTTTGTAGTGCCTTACACAATACGTTTCATAGCAAATAATTTATTTAATGCATAATTTAAAAATATATAAGAAATACAAAAATAATAATTTCAAATATTTGATAATGATTTTTAAAAAAATGTTTTTATTATTAGACAAGTCAAAAAGTCATTCAGAGACATGCTGGATTAATCTAAAACTTATTTACAGAAAAATATTAGCAAAAGTCATCTAACAATAATAAATAAAAATTTCCCATTACTCTCCAGAAACCAGCAAGTTCTTTTTCTCTGTAGAGTATTTACTGTAGACAAAAACCATTTAAATGAATACATTCATGTTTATTACTAAATTATTTTATCATATATTATGACAAGGATTTTATTAGATTTTATGACAAATAAGTATTATTTATATATTATTAGCATTTATTAATATATATATATATTTTTTTATTTAAAAGTAATTTTTATTGTGCCTATGTCATTTTGTAAACATTTCCTAAAAAACTACAGTTCCAAGAAAAAGTAAGTGAACCACTTGCAGAATCTGTGAATAATTTTAATAAAATAAGAGAGATCATACAAAATGCATGTTATTTTTTATTTAGTACTGTCCTGAGTAAGATATTTTACATAAAATATGTTTACTTTTAGTTCACAAGACAAAACAATAGCTGAATTTATTAAAATAACCGCATTCATAAGTATGTGAACCATTGATTCTCAATACTGTGTGTGGTTACCTGATGATCCACGACTGTTTGTTTGTTTTGTGATGGTTGTTCATGAGTCTCTTGTTTATCCTGAGCAGTTAAACTGAGATCTGTTCTTCAGAAAATTCCTCCAGCTCCTGCAGATTCTTCAGTTTTCAAGCATTTTTTGCATATTTGAACCCTTTCCAGCAGTGACTGAATGATTTTGAGATCCGTCTTTTTACACTGAGGACAATTGAGGCACTCAAACTCAACTATTAAAAAAGGTTCAAACATTCACTGATGCTTCAGAAGGAAACACGATGCATTAAGAGCCGGGGGGTGAAAACTTTTGAACAGGATGAAGATGTCACAATTTTTCTTATTTTGTTTAAATATCATTGTTTTTCATTTAGTACTGCCCTCCGGAAGCAACAGAAGATACTTGCATGTTTCACGGAAGAAAAAGTAAGTACAATTTACCTTGATATTTGAATCCAAATGTTTTCACCCCCCCGGCTCTTATTGCATCGTGTTTCCTTCTGGAGCATCAGTGAATGTTTGAACCTTTTTTAATAGTTTTGTTTGTGTCTCTCAGTTGTCCTCAGTGTGAAAAGATGGATCTCAAAATCATTTAGTCACTGCTGGAAAGGGTTCAAATATGCAAAAAATGCTTGAAAACTGAAGAATCTGCAGGACCCAGAGGATTTTTCTGTAAATTTTAAATTTAATAACTTTTTTTTGTCTTGCGAACTAAATGTAAACATCTTTTATGTAAAATATCTTACTCAGGACAGTACTAAATAAAAAATAACATGCATTTTGTATGATCTCTTATTTTATTAAAATTATTCACATTTTCACAGATTCTCCAAGTGGTTCACTTACTTTTTCTTGCAACTGTATATAGCTTTAATTTATTTTTAAATCTTTAAAATTAATTTTTATTTTTATTTTATACTAATAATATATATATATATATTTTTTTTCATTTATATTATATTTAAGCTTTATTTCAGTTACCATAAATAATTCTTAGTTCCAGTTAACAATAGCAACACTGGTGCAAACCTCATGAGCTGTGGCATCCGCACTTGTCTCTTGATTGGTCAGGAGATCAAACAGGATCAATGAGCCTGTGTAAAACAAGACACATTATTGGATAAAACTTTAAACATGAAATGTTCATAAGTACTGGTTATTATTATATCACCTAACAAAAACAGTAATTCTGTTCTAAAAAGCACAGTTAGGTACCGAGGCTGTGTCCAACCAGGGAAACGTGTCCTGTGAAGTGTGGATGCCTCTGAAGGAAGAGGCTGTGGAGACGGTTGATCTCAGAGGCCACTGTATCCACAATAGTCTGGCAGTATGTAGCGCTATTGTAGAAGAAAAGGTCCAGCACTGTGTCGTTGCTGAACTGACGCAGACGGCTAATGCTAGTCAGAGTGATCCTCTCAATGTCTCTATTAAAATTAGAAATAAAAAAGTAAATATTTATGTGGGGTTTCTCCACAAAAAAAATTATCAAGACGAAAAGAGTCAAACATCTTACTTGTCAACTCCTGTAGTTTCTCCATGTAAGACTTTGTGCCAGTTGACTGGAAGATACTCAACTCTTCCAATGATGCATGAGTCCTCACTCTGCCTGAAGTGGCTGTTTATGAGGCCGCTGGAGGCGTTTCGAAATTCATTAACTGCAGCAGGGAATGGGGGAAAAATGTCAGAATGTTTCAATATTGGGAAGAAGTGCTCATGTTTAGCTTTAGATGATAAAGGCTCACCACACTGGACAATGCCACGGAGACGTATGTCACAGGCCGGACCGATACCGTGAACCATGAACACCAGGTGGTCTACTATCTCTGGTTCTCCTGCAGAAACACAGCAAGAAATTATATCAAAAGATATATTATTGTTACGTGATACTTGTACCGAGTTGTGCTGTCGTAATCACCATGATTTCAAGATGCAACTTTGTACAGCGTTCTACTCTGAACTGTTTACATCTTAAGACTCGGAATTATGCTTTACTATGGCAACATTATCAACGCCAAAATGAATCTGCAGCAGTCATATGGTACAAGTCGGAGCTCTCTCTAAGGACATGAATGCTTTTTACAAGTTTGAATATCATAATTGCGGTATTTCTGACATGGCGTGAACACACCTTTTAACACGTAAAATTCAGAGCACACACTAATATTGCGTGAAATAGTCCAGAGTTTGATCTTAGCATGTTGCTAAGATAACAATGTTATACTTTAATAAGCATAAAACTACACAGCACACACAAATATTAGGTGAAAAAGTCCAATGCAGTTTGATGTTAGCATGTTTCTAAGATAACGGTGTTATACTTTAATTTGGAAGAAAATACACAGCACACACAAATATTGGGTGAAATAGTCCAGAGTTTGATGTTAGAAGGTTGCAGAGCTAACAATAGTTGTGTCCCAAAATGACACACAATGTATATACTGTGCACTCTGTACTCTATTGTCTAGTAGTGTATAAATTTTAAGTTTATATTGTCACCAATTATCGATGTCAATTAGCCCTCTCCTTTCTCTACATAAGGAAAGCTGCAACAGTTGGATTCATGAAGTGTCCACACTTCGTTTTTTTTTTACAATGTGACACTTTAAACGTAATAATAATAATCATAATAATAACATAGCACATAAATATTGGGTAGTATAGTCAATTTTCAATTACACTTGACTGTATTTATTAATCTTTTCAGTACTGAATGAAAATAACTATATTTGTTGTCTACATTTCTCTACATACTCGCCATCTTGGATGAGCTTGTCACAATGCATTCTGAGACTGTCTACATTAAGGATATGAGTATTTTTGCCTTAGAATTTGTCCAAAATGAGGTATTATAACTTTTGGAAGTGCATTTATGTCAGAAACATGACTAGTAAACTCCCTAGGATTTTAAATAGAGTTTTAGGGAGCTGCACTTACCCTCTGGTATCTCTAATGGAATATTCTCAATTCCTCTCTTTAGAGTCTTGGGTTGAGTTCGTTCAGACGGGGAAGGGGGAAAGTCCTTGCAGCTGCTGGAGTACTGTGTCATCAGCTGAGGTAAAGCAATGAGAGAGACAAAATGTAACTTGTGAACAGAAAAGTGTCCAATTTGCATGAGCTTTACATTAATATAATACCTTTGGGTTGTGAAGGATCACAGTTTCTCCTGTTGGGAGCTCCAAATTCGTCTTCCATTCGTCCAGCGTAACTGCAATCATATAGGCGTCCTGTTTTTGAATAAAGAAAAAGTATTAAGTATTAAAAATGATACAATTTTAATTTTAGAAAATCTGTGCATCTCACCTCTAGGAATTCACTGAGTTCCTCACTGTAGGGAGTGTAGGTCACGTCTTTGCTGCCTTTGTGGAACCAGGAGCATCGTCTGACCTCGGTGGGCTTCTGTTCCCAATACACAGAGTAACGCTTTCTTTCACGTACCCTGACGTCATACCGTCTTCCATCTGTAGCCACTACCACTTCATCCTTTTCACTTTTCCCCACTGCAAACAAACCAGATCTCATGGTATCATTCAAAACATACATTTGTACTTGTGCTAATAAACTATACTTTCAGCAATTGCAACTATAGGTTTTAAAGTAGTCTGAAGCAGACAATGGAAGACCTCGACTGTAAGCATCCTCCAGTCGCCGTGAGTCTTCTCTGCTGAAGGGTTGCCAGGAGTCCTTGGAGTCCACCAGCTGGTTGAAGAACCAGTGGTACTGGACGGGTTGATACGGCTCAGCAACATTCATGCTGAGGCCAATGGACTGCAAATATAATGTTGCCATATTTTTTAGTAATACACTAATGGTCTCTGTGATCTCATTTGTACACACACAGATAGATAGATAGATAGATAGATAGATAGATAGATAGATAGATAGATAGATAGATAGATAGATAGATGTCATATTAGATAAAATCATCTGCTAAATGAATAAATGTTGATTGATATACAGTACAGTCCAAAAGTTTGGAACCACTAAGATTTTTTGTTTTTAAAAGAAGTTTCGTCTGCTCACCAAGGCTACATTTATTTAATTAAAAATACAGTAAAAACAGTAATATTGTGAAATGTTATTACAATTTAAAATAACTGTTTTCTATTTGAATATATTTCACAAAGTAATTTATTTCTGTGATGCAAAGCTGAATTTTCAGCATCATTACTCCAGTCTTCAGTGTCACATGATCCTTCAGAAATCATTCTAATATGCTGTTCTGCTGCTCAAGAAACATTTAATGTGTACAATTGTACAAAATATTTGTGTACAATATTTTTTTTCAGGATTATTTGATGAATAGAAAGTTCAAAAGAACAGTGTTTATCTGAAATCTAATCTTTTGTAACATTATAAATGTCTTTACTGCCACTTTTGATTGATTTAATGCATCCTTGCTGAATAAAAGTATTCATTTCTTTAATTTCTTTTCAAAAAAAAAAAAAATAAAATTCTTACTGACCCCAAACTTTTGAACGGTAGTGTATAATGCTACAGAAGCTTTGTATTTCAGATAAATGCTGTTTTTTTACACAACTGTTTTCAACATTGAAAATAATCATAAATGTTTATTGAGCAGCAAATCAGCATATTAGAATGATTTCTGAAGGATCATGTGACACTGAAGACTGGAGTAACGATGCTGAAAATTCAGCTTTGATCACAGGAATAAATTACTTTGTCAAATATATTTAAATAGTACACAGTTATTTTAAATTGTAATAATATTTCACAATATTACTGTTTTTTACTGTATTTTTAATTAAATAAATGTAGCCTTGGTGAGCAGACGAAACTTCTTTTAAAAACATTAAAAATCTTAGTGGTTCCAAACTTTTGGACTGTACTGTACATTAAAACATGAAACTATATTTTACTACATTTCAAATTGCTACACTATTTTTTATTAATAAAAATTGTGCCTAACTACTTTTACACATTTATTTTCTCTTTTTTAAATGTCTAGTCATTCACACCATCTAGACATTTTGGATTTGAAGCTCCACAATATATCTGGATAACGTCATTTAAAAAAAAGAAAAAGAAAAATAGCAACATAAAACATTGTCAATATATTAATAACGTAACAAAATAGCATAAAATATTGCCCATACACATTAAGAAATTAAAATATATTGTGAGACTATTAACAAAATCACGTAAAATTGGATAGCACAATATGACTTTTGACACTCAAACATCAAGGAGAGCGGTTACGTCATCATATGGTGCCAGCTATATTATGTAATATTGGATGATGGAAGCAAAGCAAATGACAAACAGAAGTCAAATTATCAGTTGATCCTCTGGCAATGTGTTGTGAACAATACAAAATAACCAACTAAAGTGATTTTAATCATACGGAAATTGCGGAGCGCGTTCGGGTTTGTGTTGGGTGCGTATTGTCCTGCAAAAATAGGACACGACAGTTAAATGAGTGACCGAGGACAATAAAACATAAACAAACTGCATGTTATCTGATCGTGCCAACTTAAGTATACAAGACTAGCACATAAATGACGATTCGATATATGGAAAAAATACATAGAAAAAAAAAACAAGCTATCTGACTAACACAAGGACAATTGATTTAGATGACACGTAATAAGCCTGTTTGGAAATGTTTAAAACACGATGTCAAGACATAGTGATCGTAAGTATTACGAACGTTTATCGTCTGATACAACAAATTAAGGCAAATAGAGGAAAACATAATAATGTATCGCAGTCTACTCACCGGCTGCTAGTAAGGATGCCCGCTTAGGACAAAATTGACTTCTGACAGAGAGAGCAAACCTCACACTGCTATTCACTATGGTGGTCAAGTCCGAAGTAAATGCATCTACCAGGTACTGAAACCGTATATATAAGTGGTCTTTGAGTCTAAAGGTCGACTGAAAGGGGGAATTTTGAAATAATCAACAGCAGCAGCAACAAGTGCATTACACCATTGTGAGATGGGGTTATGATGAGTCAATGGATAAGAAATTATGATTCTCATAATCACATGGATACTAATCTCAGAATAACACATGATTCATTCATATATTCTTTAGTTTTCAATGTCTTGCATAAGATACGTGTCCTTCAGAGTTTATATTTAGAAAGACCACAGTGGTGAATGAACTTCTATTTTAAATGAACTGTTTCTTTAAATATTTAAACGACTGTTTGACAAGAACATTTAACAGTTTTGGACACACACTACTCACTGCTTCTTCGACGTTTTTCAACAAATGGTCACTGATGGGAGGTTGTTAATCTTCATAAAGTTGAATGTAAGACTTCAGATGCAAAAGCCTCTTAATGCCATCTGAAATTTTCTTCTAAAATAAGCATTTTTATCAAGCTTGTATGTTTATGTTCAGTAATTCCACTTTAATGGCAATAAAAAGGACCTATTAATTGCCATTAAAGTGGAATTACAGAAGCTAAACATATACAAGCTTGATAAAAATGCTTATTTTAGAAGAAAATTTCAGACGGCACTTAGAGGCTTCTATTAGAAGCCGTTTTATTTTCTATTCAGCTTAAAAACATGTAATTTCCCAATGCCATATCAAAACAAATTTTTAGCCTGTTCTTGGTGTAAGATTAGTTAGCCTAGATAAAATGTTAAAAATCTGACGTTATTTTTAATTGTTGGTTGAAAAGCTTGACCTAGTTCTTGCTAGTTTAATTTGATGTCTTCAGCATAAAATTAACTATAACCTCTTCGGCAGATGCTGGGACCGCCTCGTAATTAAGGTAATAGTTTATCAAACATATCAAATAGTTCTCACAGCAAATAAACCAAAGCAAAACATTATTGACTCGCTTCCAGGAAATTCCCAGAGTGATGTTTCATACTGTATCAGATAATAGATAATACAGAGCAAAGGTCTTCTCACAACAAGTAATCTTCTACAGTGTTGACCGACACTGTAATGTCGAATGATCTGCTCAAATTTCAGCCGATACATTATAAATCACAAACTTTATTGAGGATTTCCTGTATGCATACAGTCTCTACTGGAGATCACTATAAATATGTCTGTTAAGTTGTAAAATTGACCTAGAAGCTGTTTTAACATAAATTAAGTTCTTTCACTGGGATAGTTCACATATAAACCTCAAAGAGCTTGATAAGGTACAAATTTTTAAAGACATTTTCAAAAAGACAGCTCTACAATACACTCATTGTGAATGTCTAAAACAGTATAGGAAGGCAAAAAACGAGAAGTACTCGTTGGTCCACAGGTGGCACACATACAAAAAAATAGACATAATCGCAGCAAATGGCTTGGTAAACATTCACTCAGTATATGGTTGTTGGTCTGGTTAAGTTGTAGGAACTCAAATTCTGCTACAAAGGTAAGAGGTAGCCTGGGTTGGCCTGCTTGCGTTCCTGAGCAGGAGCCGCTGCCTCTCTCATTCGGAGGGGTCTGTGGCAGTCCAGGTCGTTGAGAGCTGGGTAATGCTGTCGGTAACATAAGTATGAGAAGGCCAAACCGAGGAGAGATCCCACCAACACATCTGGGAGTGAACGGGAGAACATGTCATTGCCTTGAATCTATACATGTCACTAGAGCAGTGATAATGATGACATGAAATTCTCACCTTGCCAGTGATGTTTGTAGTCACATGTTCTGGAGAGGGCGATCATAATGGCGAAAAGGAGGGGGGTGAGGAAGGCACACAACCTCCAGGCTTTACCTCGGCCTGCTGGGCTAAAACAGTGGAGCTTTCCAGCCACGTACAGGGCAGTGAAGCCCAGGCCAGCAAACGCAACTATGACAAAAAAGGGAGGAGGGAGGATAAAAAGTTGTTACAATTACAGGTATATTTTCTTATTTTGTGTTATATATGATCAGTAGGAATTTTTAACTATCTTTTATACAGCAAGGAATGTTTAAAATTGATCAAAACTGATAACTTATATTTCAAATAAATGCTGTTCCTTTAACCTTTCTGTTCATCAAATAATTTCAACTTTGCCATGCCAGGAATAAATTACATTTTTAAATATTTCAATTTTCTAACTAAAAATGGAAAACTTCCTTAGTTTTCCTTAGTTCCTTAGTCCCTGCATTTTGGCCATTTATTTACATGGCAACTGCGTTTTGGGTGCCTGAAAAAGGAAAATTTTGAAAACGTGTTTCAAAGTGCAAGTTTGTGAAAACAGTGACATCATGTGCATACCTATGACATGTTCAGTCTATAGGCGCATAGTGTTTCTTTACAAAGTGACATCGCCAACTACTGGCCTGTCATGGATAATACAGCATTTTTAGTCGTTTTCGCGGATCCGTGTGAACGGGGATCGTTTTTACAATGTTGTCGTCTGTACATGAAAAACGCAAAGGAAAATCTTTTCCATTTTTAATACATCATTGTCGTGTAAACGTCCCCTAAAATTATAATAATATTTCACAATATTATTGTTTCTACTGTACTTTTGATCAAATAAATGCAGCCTTGGTGATAGTAAAACTTCTCTTTCAAAAACGTAAAAAAATCATATATTTATTATTATTTATATATAAAAATAAATTATTTATTGTACTTAAAATTGATATAGATTGAGTGTATATGGAGTGTAAAATAAGTTTAAAGTCAACATCAATCAAACATCAAATCAAAATGGTCCCTATTTTTTTTTTTTTTTAAATAAATCTTCCTGGTTTTATTGTGCATGATGCCCTTTGCTCCAAATAAAACAAATGTTGCTCATTGTAATTTATGAAATTTACCAAAACAACCTCTGAAGCAATCAAGCTCCATTCTGGTTTCTAACGCCCATTTTTCAGAATCCAATTAATTCCAGGCAGACAAAAGCAAATCCTGCCTTACATTTTTTCTTGTTTCACTTAGAAACACTATGTCAGATTACAGAAATAAAGTGGGTTGTGAACAGTGTTAGATGCTGACTTTAAAAAACAACAACAACAACAACAACAACAAAAAAAACAACACTAAATAAACAGCAGCTGCTCTTACAGGAAGAGTGTCCGCTTGGAAAGCTCTTCCTGCCTTCCATTACTACATCCGGGTCACCACTACAGCGAAGCTCTGGGTTCATTTGGCCATCCGGGAAACAGCGGTAGAAGAAATCAGGCCGTGGCCTGGTATGGAGAGAGAAAGGAAGTTTAATGGGAAAAGGACTAGCCCTGTGAGTATCTAGTCCTCTCTACTAGTCTTTCAACAAATTCTTCATTTTTCTAAGCTGAGTCAATGGGAGATCTAATGTAATATAATTAAAAATAAAAAAATCACATTTATCAGAATTTATTTACAAAACAATGTTTATGTTAAATGGTTTGAGATTAATTAATGTCTGCAGTGATGTGGGATATTGAGGTGGACATTAACACAGTTTGGTAAATCTAGTGCAAAGTTAACATTGTGATAAGGTTGGACACTCACTCACCTTCCCACAGCTAGCTTGACTGCATTAGTGAAAACTCCATTTAACACCAGGGTCAAAGTCACAGCTGTGTCATACAAAAGACACAGAGACTTCCGTTAACCGGCAATAACACTCAAGATCATGATTTCATCATTTGATACATTATCTCTTTACAAAGACTTATACCAACTACATTTCACTATAAATAAACATTACAGGGAGGCATACAACTATTCTATAATATATGTATATTTAATATGAACTCAACAACATCATATATATATACATATATAAAATTAAATGTGTGTGTTTGTATATATATATATATACTCAAATTAATTTAAAAATATATATAATAAAATATGTTATATATATATATATATAAAAAAGTA
>RJVU01007007.1:14782272-14806056 GCA_003731715.1 Anabarilius grahami | reverse complement strand
CTATACTATGTAAAATTTTTATATTTTTTAATTATAATTAATTATATATATTTTATATATGTAAATATTTATAAAACACACACTCCTTACCCAAAGATGCCTCTTTCACATCAGCCTTTCCACCTTGTTTCAAGGCAAATAAAAAAATAACCACCAATGGAGTGAAGAGGGCGATAGACTGTTTAAATTAGAAAAAAAATGGTAGTGATATCCCTTTATTCAAACACCTGCATGGTATATTCAAATGCAGTTTCATGCCTGAATAAGAGTGGCACGCACTTACAAACATAAGGCGGGTAGGAACACGGTCCTTTTTGACGGGATGGAACTTATAGAGCCAGAGTTCTTCAGGCTGGATCTCACGGCTGAAGGGAGGAAGCTCCTCAGTCACTCTACAAGAACATAATAACAGCCTGAGAGAACAATCCTCATCTCCACAAAACAAACAAACAGAGGCACAGCTCAGGAGACTGGAAGATCTACCCACACAGCTGTGAGAGAACCTGGCTCTCCGAAACAGAACAAAAGACTGGCATAAGAGGTTATGAATAAAGAGGATACCGGTTAGATTCGTCAAACCCACAGAAGTAGTTCAGGTCAAGGGTTAGGGGTAGTAATACAAGAATAAAGTGTACTTACAGAAAAAGACCTAAAAGCAGCAGCCGTACAATAACTTCAGCAATGAAGCCATTATCAAGACTCTTCCTCATCTTTGGTCCTGGTTTGTCATTGAAGACACCTTCACCTAAAACCTAGAAGAAAGTGGAAGATGATTTTGCATTGAACTGAAACTGTGAATTCATATTTAGATACACTGAATTAAATATCTTAGAACCCAATCAGGAACATCCGAGATAAACTTCATCACCAAAACCATCCACCAGCATGAAATTAGAAGATATGATGGGGAATGTGACACTTCAGCTGGTTAGTATTATAAACCCAATATCAGCAGAAAATAAACCACTAGTGTTATTCAAAAGGGGATTTATATTACATTTATTACGCCTGTGGCACGGAAGCCAGTTAGAAAAAAGAAAAGAAAAAAGTTTAAGATGGTACCTGGATTCTAATTGGTCTAATTTCTACAGTTCTAACCAGGTTAAAACATCCAGTTTAAGATGGTATCTTCATTTGATAGTCATTACAAGCTGGTTGACCAGTTATGTTCCAAAAACCAACCTGAATTACCTGGTCAACTGACTGACCAGCTAGCAGCTGGTTTGTTACACATCACCAACTAATGACCACCTTAGATCAGCTAAAAACCATCTACAATGTTCCAAAACCAGTTTAACTACCTCTAGATGGTATGTGAACAGATAGAAGCTGGTTTAAGATGGTCCAAGATGGCCTATACCACAGTTCAAACCAGCATAAACAAGCTGCCAGGTTTGTTACTAGTCTAAGATGGTCTACAGTTTAAAACAACTAGAAACCAGCTACCATGTTTCAAAACAGCTAGATTTAGCTCAGTTTATCCAGCACGGAAGTAACTCAAGGATCGAATTTTCCAAGTGAAACCAGAGCATCACTAGAAAGTCGCGCGACCCTCCGCGGCGGCACATCTGTAATATTTGCTTACGAACATTTCCGCAAATACGACATCGCGCATCCTCCGTCTTTTGTCTGCAGCGCGGAGTTGAATACAGACCTTCGGATTCTTTCCTTTTCTGTCTAAACCGTCGCCTTTTCGGCTGTTGAGAGCAGCCACCGGAGCAGAATTTTGCGATGTCTGTCATATATATTTGACATGTCCAGCAGCAGCTGACCGCGGTACAGATCAGCGATGAAGAGGTACGACTGACGAGGCAGCACGCACACACACACACTGACATTAACACGTCAGTCCTTTCTGTGATGTCCGAATCGCGAAGGAGCCGTTTGATTGAACAGGTTCTTTTTACAGATTCGATCGAACCGATTCGCAGACCCTCTGTGAATCAAATGACAGAAAAATGGCAACTTTTTTCGCTTTGATATATAGGTAATTCCAAGAATATTGCAAATACAAAAATCAGTTTAATCATTTCTATTTATTCACTTAAAACCAGCTGTCCTCAGGCCATATTCTGAAAACTCCTAGAGTATAAAGAACTTAATGTAAACTTTTAAAAATATTTATGAAAACATTTCAAATGATCTAAAATCAGAGTGAGCCTTTTGCTATGAAATCAACAATGTCACATTGGCTTTGATGGGGTTTATATGTAAAGCAAACGAATGGAAAAAATTGTGATATAGAATATACGTTACTTTTGTGAACACGATGCGATGATTCGAATGTATCAGTGAATCAAGAACGGTCCGAGCGAATCGATTCGCGCATGAATCTGAAATTTCAGTCGTATCACGAATCATGCGCCCTCTAGAGACCGTCACACGCATTTAAAAAGCCCCAACCTTTTTTTTTTTTTAAGTCTATGGCCCCAACCATCAACATCCTTACGACGACAAACTCATTCAAATGTGAATTCAAAGAAACACTTGAACATTCATTACAGTTTATTGAAGTCAAACCAGGCAAGTCTGAAAACGTTTAAATCTGTGGAATGTCGCTTAAAGTACTCTCAGAATAAATGATGAATTCTGAAGAAATACATCTCAAAAGTTGGTCAAATAAAATACAAGAAAAAAAAATGTACAAAATGTTTCTACGTTCACAAACATTCAGAAGCAATATTACAAGCATTCTTATGACACTACAATATAATGACAATGGCGTTTTTTTTTTCGTTTTTTTTCGCTCTCGACTATGTACAATTGATCAAGCATCATTCTCTTACACAATGCAATAACAGGCTACATAACATAGCCCAAGAAATCTCTATCCATGAGTAGTACATCATTAGAAAACTTGGAGAGGACATACATTCTACCCAAGCCATATCATTTAGGATAAATTTTATTCAGTTGGAGTGTGTAATGTGATCCAATGCGCATGGTGAAAAATATTACAATAACATTAAACTTTACACAAACTCTGTAACTCAGTAGCAAGAATTAGTAAACAGTCTATTTAAAAGGAATGTGAAATCAGTACACAGAAATCAAAGTAAGCTGGTAGGACACCACCTTTAGTAAATTTAGTTAAGCAACACAAAGAACATGCTCGGATAGCACAAAATGATAATGACACTTCAAATACACATAAAAAATGTACACAAAGTACAGTGCACTGACACCAAACACTGGAATCAATGGAGGTAATACACTTTTAACATTTGATGCGGCAAAATTGATATAGCAACAAATCAGTTACAGTCAGATTAGTTATTGAACCACTGAATAAACAAATGCCGCTGAGGGGGAAAAAAATTAAAAAGGGTTCAAACGAAATATCACTGGCAATTTCTAGCAATCATCTGTATCTGATTAAACACGTAAAAAAAAAGGCCAAATAAAGAAAATAAAAATTAGAGTAAAAATAGTACCGACAATGACCAGGAAAAACAAATATGTGCTTTGCATCCCGCCAACTGCATTTTCTTGATTTTCTTAATCATAAACATAAGGGCAAATATTGGTATTTTAGGAACAAAAGTGCCTATGAATTCTAAAAATAAAAAGCAAGCTATATAAAAATAAATGTAAACTATAAAAATATCACATATCAGAACATAAACAAGCAAAATAGACCCAAAATGCCTTCCATGTTTCAAAGATGCAGATGCAAGTAAGAGCATACATTATTTTCATAAACATACAAATCTCAGTTTGGCAGTCAAATCTTCAGAGTTCCTTAAATTTGCCGTCGGATGCAATAATCCAGTACAGATATCCACCAATAACACTCCATTTCGAGACAAGAAAATAATAAATACAGAAATGAACAAAGGCAAAATGGACACGATTCAAGTAAAATGAAAATTTGCAGCGCTTTCCCTCCTTTCCATAAAGTGACAAACATACTGGTGGTGCCATCACGAATAATACTTGTACTGTGGTCTATAAAAACGTTCATGTGAAATGACTAACGAGTAAGTATACAAAGCCCATGTGCCGAAGCCGTCGAGATCGAGTCTTCATCCGTGCAAACTGTGGCACAGCACGACTGCACAGCTACCAGTAACAAGAGAGTAACAGTTCCACTTTACAGCACAGGCATCAAAGCTATTGAGTTAAGTAGATTCACATCAAGTACAAGTCACAGAGAGGAATATGCTACACTCTGTCGTAAACCGTACAGCCTTCCCCCTACGTCCGACCACATGACAGTTCGGTTTTAGCGAAGAAACGCGTGTCGTCGCAGCCGAACGCAATCGAAGAACGATGCTAAAGGAGATGAACGAAAGTGTGCGGTTAAGGTACGGTTTGATACCTTTGAAATGGGTCTAGAATGTACAGCAATATACTAGGCGTGAGATACAATCGAAAAAAAACAGTAAGTCTGATTATATTTACACTCGGAAACAAATGTAAACAAAAAAAAGTTGAGGAAAAAAAAAAAAAAAATCACATTATTTAAAGATTGTACTCACAGTCTCACAACTAGCGCTGCTCGGAAACATATGGGTTCCTCATTTTTGATATTACACACTGGCACCTGTTCAATACTCACAATGGTAAATATCTGTTTAAGACACATGGCAGTGTTGGAGTATATGTGGCTTAACACTACACCATCAAACGTTACCGTTTGTACACGTCGGAACTGATCTTCTCGGGTGACCGATAGTTATTTCTAACACTTATACCTCTGAATTTTACTCAATGGACCGAAAGGTGATGGCAATACAGTACCGGCCAAGCAATTATGTAATTTTGCTGACAAAAAGGGCACATATACAACAATACGATTAGTGATATCAAATTGACTAATACAGATGAATAATACTGTACATTGTGAATGGATGTAAACATCGACATAAATATATTAATGATTATATATCTTACAAATCACAAACTCACTGGAATGGGGCGGCAGTTGAACAAACCTCGTATGTCTTTTGAATCGTTCTTTGTTTTTTGTATTGTTTTTTTTTTTTTTATGATGTTACCACGACAGGCTCATATTCAGACATGTAGTGAAATCCTACTGGCGAGGGGCGAATGGTTGCGCCCGACACGTATTACAAGAGTCTTTGCTATTTACATGAGGTACATAAATAAAGTTCTTGGTTTAAAGTGTTTATAGAGTGTTTTTAAGTACCACAGATGTGAAAACTGACTTTGCCGCTGAAAGGCGTCGTTTTAACCGAAAGTGTTTTTTGCCGAAACAGAGCACGTCTGAGAAAAAAACCCAGTGAGAATTAGCTGTGAAATTTTGCTTATAAAACCAGAAATGAGTTGCTTATATTGTTATACAAGCCTGTATGAATTTGACATGAGGCCGTAAATTGATATGTTTGAAAAATTCATATCAGGTGCTGTACATTTGGAATGAATCAAACCAGTTTATCAGGTCCACTTGGTTTAAATGAAAAGTGGACCAGCTAGCTGCATGTATGTACTGTAGTTTGAACTTTCATGTACTTTGATGTGGTTTTCAACGCTTCCTTGGTGCTTTGGCCCAGTCACTCTCCCCCCTCGTCGTCATCCTCTTCCTCCTCGTTGCCATCATCCCCTTCCTCTCCGGGTTCGAGGAGTTCCTTCTTTACAGCGGCCTGGCTAGTGTTAGCCTGAGGCCCTAAGGGTCTCTGGGGGTCGTGGTTCAAGCAGCAGGGCCGGTTGTCCAGGGCAGACTGTGCCAGCTGTCCTCTCTCATGCTCTCGGCAGAAGGAGGCGGGGCAAAAGTGGCAGAAGGAGGCGGCGGAGCGCTGGCACATGCTGCACTGATGCCAGGGGCATTCCCATCGCCCTGAGAAAGACAGAAGAAACGCATCAATCGCACAACATGAAAGCAGAACTTTTGCTAACTTTTGCTACTCTCCTACTGCCAATTTCTTTTCTATTTAACAGATTAATATCGGCAACATCTCGTCCTGATTGAATTGTCAATTGGATTATAAACAGATCATAACAGGTCAATGACAAATGAGGAAAAATATTTTAAAAACCAAAACAAATGTGCTAAATTCTTGAAAATGTTCTCTTTGTATTGGTTTTGAAAAACTTAACATTTTTAAGAAAAGTTTCATTTTAATGATTTTAAAAAATATCATGTGCTGTGACCATCAAGTAAAAATAACTTACCTTACACCTTGAATTCATGTTAATGTATTCAATGTATCTACACATTTTCAAAATATTTTTTAAATGTATTTTTCAACCTGTCAAGTACTTTTTACAAAAATCATGAATTATTCATTCATAAATAAAGTTTTTGGGGAGTCACACCACATGACATTTTACAACCTGAACAAACCTTTTGTAATAAAAAAGTCAAATTAACTTATTTTTAGAGACTTTTTGTTGGCCATGACACGATCATAAAGGTCTGCAGATATCACTTCTGGTTTAGTTTTTATTCTCCCTGAATGTTGGCTGCACCATGTGACATGGTTTTGGTCAAAATTCAGAAACATACAGAAAATACATTTGTGACCCGTGCTGTCAAAACGAGCTACAGGCAAAACAAGTGAAAAATGTCAATTTTGGTCGAATTTGAGTTTCACAAAACATTGTTCATTAAGCCCTCATCTAGTGATCCCAAAGCTCCAAATAGCAATTAAACATCTAAAAGTATCTTTATTGGTACATTTTACCTTTCCTTTGACCATGAAAAATGCGTTTTTCTCTGCTCGCTTCTGGACAACTGGCGCTTCCCTCAGCACAAGCTTGGTATGGTTTTAAAGCGAAGCATTCCAACTTTGTGAATATTCATAGCGAATTTTCGACGGCATGAGTCTGAACCAATGAAATGTGATTTTCAAACTCATGCTGATGTAAACAAAACGATCTTACTCACGCTGACTGATAGATCCGAAGTGCTTGGCGAGTATTCACGCAAACATTATCTGTTATGTCTTAAGTGAACGTTTGGTTAATTGCTGGGGAAAAACATCTGATGTGTGACATTTTATTACATCCGTGTGATATAGTAGGCCTTAATATATAGGCTGTCTGTTTCATTAATGTTAATCAAACAATTGTGGAATTATGGAAAAAAAAGTTGAATATATATTTCTTCCTATAGATATGGGTTTTGACTGGTTTGTGCCAAATTTGGTGGTACTACCAGGGATTTTAAGGTATGGTTGCAAGGTGATTTTGTTTTAGAACCTTCAGAAAACTTTGACTTGATATTTCACAAAATTGACTTTGCTGACTCTATCGACTTTTAACAGGTGTACCTCAGTCGGATTCCAACAAATCATACATCATTTTGAAGTTTTTTTTAATAGAGAATGTGACTCATTTTGCCAGCACAGGTCACATTTGGTAAGTAAATATTATACATTTTATAAATAAAAATAAATTTTACATCTTATTTAAAAATATTTATATCTTTGAATCAAAATGATGTTTTTTATAAGAAATTTAAAAAACAACAACTATTAACTAAAGCTCTTTTATTCAGTAATAATTTCATGCTTTTAATAAGTTTTTTCCCCCCTTTATTATGATATCAAGACAGTTGTATTACATTGACTTTTTGATTTAATTCTCTCTCAAAAATGTTTTCTTTATTAAAAAAAAAATCTGAGCTAATATCTTCCTCTGGTAATATTGTTGTAATAAAAATAATTAAACAAAAAAAAATATGATGCCATTTTAATGTACATTTTTAGAGTTAAATTTATGGTAATGTAACTACATTTAAATAATTTTAAGCCTTATGGGCCCCCCGGAAATTTACTGAGGCCCCCTAGACAAGAGCAGCTGGAGTGACCGACAGCACGTACCGTATGGAGGTTTAGTCAGGTTGAGGCAGAGGAGATGGTACGCCTTCGGGCAATCCTTTTTGTCACACATGACCAGCTCTCCTCCCTCTCCACAGCAGTAGCAGTAATACTCATGGGTCTGTTTGCTCTCCGTCTTCAGTTTGCGCTTCTTGGGCTTGAGTTTAGCATTGCGCACCTTCTCTTCCCTCTCCATAACCACTGCACTCTACAGGAAGTGAAACAAGGTTTAAGACAGACATGATGATGAAGATGATGATAGAAAAATAAATAAAAGTAAGAAAGACAAACAACATCCTAGAGTTAAATAAAGCACAAATACACCTCAGCTATTGGAAACTCCAGAGAATTGTCAATGGAGCAACAGGAAATCATGGGTAAGCACTTCATGTGTTCATGTCTAATTCAATTAGGCTCTACCTTGGGCTTGACTCCAAGAAAACCACTGCAGTTCTCGGACCCGCAGTGGCACGATGTCCTTCCATTACCCAGACAGTCCAGGTTGTAATTAAAGGTCAGTTCCATGTCTGAAGAAAATATGATTGTCAATTAGCTTCTAAACAAATATTTTGTCACTTCTTCTTCAAAAAAAAGCAAACAAACATAGTTCTTCTTACCAGCAGTGATATCACACAAAGTGAAGAGTCCTATACGCACATCTCCGTTCACAGTCCACTTCTGAGTCTCACAGTTGGGACTGCAGCTGTGGTTCATAAAGCGTGACAAATTCCCTTTGGGTCCAGCATCAATCACACGGTCCTTAGAAGCACAGGAGGGTTGACTTTAATACAGCTGAGATGAGGTTATAATGTGACATGCACAAAGTGAACATGAAACAGTGGTACCTTTGTGAGGGTCAGCATGTAAAAGTTGGTCACGTGGTTCTCATTGGCATGTCTTATTCGTTGCTTGCACTCCTCAGAGTCAATCAGTTCCCCAACATACTCCATGACAAAATCACCCTAAATGCAACCAAACAATGCCCAAAAGATCAGTAAAAAGAAACATCTGTGACACATAATAAAGTTCAAACTGATCAAATAGAAAATATTTACAAAAAGTTTTTCACATCAATATTTCACACATAGTTTTGACATTCCAAAAAAAGTCAGAATACCTGAATGAATTCTACATACAATTAAATTAATAAATTAAATATATATTTAATATTTTTATTTTATATATAAAAAATAATAATTATAAATAATAAAATATGACATTTAAGATTTTGGCTATATAAAGGAGCCATAAATCATTTCATTTTTTTTGTATTTTCATGTAGCTTTTTTTTGTGTGCTGATAAGCAGGCCACCATCTCTAATAAATAATAAAATAAAATAAACAGTATTCTTACATTTTTGGAACAATGAATTTTCAGTCAATCATGACGGATAAGGATTAAAAAAAAAAAAAAACTATTGATACTACTCTCACAAACAGCAATTTCTAACCCATTAAATATTTTTGAGCAAAACCATGTTATTTTAGTATTTTTACATACTACTATTAATTATTTATTACTATAGTACTATTTATTAATATTTTGAATTAGCTTTTTTTTATATTCAGTTTTTTTTTTTACTTGTTTAATAATTAGCAATTTTGTTATGTGCTTTTCTCATTTTTTTATTACTTTTTAAATATTATTAAATTGTATTTCTTTCCAGTTAATAATTTTACCCCTGGTTTCACAGACAAGCCTTAAGCCTAGTCCTAGACTAAAATGCATTATTGAGCTGTTTCATCAGAAAGCAACTTGCACTGACATACATTAAAATATGTCAGAGCCATTGTTTTGTCTCAAGATGCACACCAGTAAAGTTTTTTTTCTCTCTAAGGCTTGTTTACAAAAGCTACTTAAATGTCCTAATTGAACTAAGGCCTAATCCTGGCTTAATCAAGCCCTGTCTATGAAACCAGGTCTTAGTGGTTCAATTTAAACTGTAGTTAGTTGTCAATGCAACATTTCTACATTTTTATTTATTGTAATATTTATATTTCATTTTAGCTTTATTTCAATTAACAAAAATATCATAGTTTTTGTTTACGATAATAACCCTGAAGCATAACTAGAAACATTTAGTCACTAAAGAAATTTACAACACTTAAGATTTTATTTCAAAGATGTTTCCAACTTATAACTTTACTAAATAAACTCCAGTCCATTAGTACTACTAGACTTTATGTTCAGACAGCCAACTCTCACCTTCTTGAGGTCCTGCTTGGTCTTTAGGCCCCATCCTCGGCCGTTGGTCTTGATGACCTCAGTGTCAGGGTAGAGGCGTTTTGAGAAGCACTGGTTGTGGCAGCGGTCACCTGTGGGACACACTTGCGGGTGGCACTCGTACTGCAGCATGCGGTTCAAGCACTGAGAGTCCTGGCTGCACGGACGATCATCTGTGGGTTTGCAGTTGCAACGTGGGATCTCGGAGAGGTCAGCGACGTGCAACTGCACCTTCCCAACTGGCTTATTGGACTGAGGTAAGAAACAAGAACAAGAATACAGAATTTTAGTTTGTTTTAATATGATTTTTGCTTTTTTTGTACAGTCACATTGTAGAGAAATTAATATGAAAGGTGTATACGAAAAGGATGGGCCGTATTATGGTACCATGTGACAGCAGAAATGTGTCAACAAATAGGTCAGATTATAATTTATGTATAGAAACATACAAATAAAATACACTTTTTCCTATTGAGCCATCTATAATCTTTTTTATAAATTTAAAAATGTTTAAATTGTTTTTAAAATAAAACACAAATTAATATCACTTTCATGTTATAAGTCACTAGATCATCATCATCAAAAAAAAAAAATAGATATTAGATATTTCTAAATGGTTATGTAAAATTGAAAGAAGATCAAATTGACCATCCAGCCAAAATAGTTATATTGTGATTATACAACTTGTATCTACTGAAAAACATCACAAACTTTTCAAATGGAAGAATAAAATGCTTGCATAGATGATACATCTTGTACCTTGATAAGTTTGTATGGTGGGGGTCTGCGAGAGTTGCGCTCCTGTTCGAGGGCCTCCTTGGTTTCTCGCTGTGCTTTTAGTTCCTGGAACCTTTTTGCTGCCTCCTCAAGTGCTTTACAACACAAAAAACTATTTAGCTTGAAATTTATTCAAGTCATCACCTTTACATGAAACAAATGGCTAATTAATATACCAGAATAATAAAACTCCACTGAATTGGTCTAGTATCTCACCTTTTTTAAATGTCTTGTTGATGCCAACTTGCCCCTCGGCAAAGTTCTTATCACTCTCAACATATGGGAAAACTCTGCCCTGGTTTATCCAGTAATAGTCATGGGATCCAAAGAAAAAGACTGGAAAGTCACCAATGTCATGCTTCAGGCTCTGGATGTTGGAGGGAACCAGGCGAGGGTTGCATATCTCAGCGGGCCACCACCTACACATGGTTCAACATCAACATTAAGTCTACAACTTATTCATTGGTCACACAGTTAAAATTTAGACATTATCTTCTTGGAAAACAAAACAAAAATACTGATGACTCATGTTACACTCAAAGGCTTGTCCAAATATTTGTCCAATCAAAGCTCTATACAGGAGAGTACAGGCAGATGGACATTCCCATTCTACAGGTGCGTCTCAAAATTAGAATATCATGGAAAAGTTCATTTTTTCATAATTGAATTCAAAAAGTGAAACGTTTTAATAAATTCTAGAATCATTACACATATAGTGAAATATTTCAAGCTTTTTTTTTGTTTGTTTTAATTTAGATGATTACGCCGTACAGCTCATGAAAATCAAAAATATCTGAAAAGTACAATGTTTGTTTATGGACTCAATACTTGGTCAGGGCTCCTTTAGCACGAATTACTGCATCAAAGCGGCAGCGTTTAAGTTCATGTGGTATTAGTCTAGAATATATTACATTTTCACATTCTTAAACTGATGGAAAATATGGAACTTTTACACAATATGCACATTTTTTGAGACAACTGTAGAATAGGAATGTTTCTCTGCCTGTACTATTTGCCTCTATAGCAAATTTCAATAGCAATATCACAGCTGTGACACACGAAAAGTTATTTTAAAAGATAGGTACTGTTTAAAAAGGAAACACAAACACGGGAAAGGAAATGACTCATCAAGTCATTTTTATGGACCTATTTACAAAAAAACCCATCAAAAGATTAAAAAATATAATCTTGGTGAACCCAAGTCAGAAATATCAATGATTTGTAACTTTTTTTTCTTATGCATTACATTTTTAATATATTCTTTAAAAAAACGTATCTTTGGTGTAAAAAAAATGTTGAATTTTATTAAATATTTTAGATTTTCATCCCATGAACATGCCTTTAGTAAAATATATCTTAAGAGACTATCAACAGTTGAATGGATATACCTGTAGTTGCCCAGCTTGACCCAGACTATCTGCTTATAGTGAGGCTTCTTTCCCGCTCTGCATTCCCCACACAGCCATGTTCCCTCTGGCATCTCCATGTTCAAGCACTCTGGGTGGAACGAGGCGGGACAGGCCTCACAACACAACAGTCTTCCTCCTTTTTGACAAGCACACACACACACATAAACACAGAATCGAATAAACGGGCCCACAGTATCACCACATGCTTGTCCATTCCCAATAAGGCGCTATTCCACAAACCGCATCCATGAGCATGTCAGAATCAGACAGTTGTGTGTCCTCCAAGATCGATATATGCCTCTGAAATGCTTCAACATACACGTTGAGATTTTAAATGCCAATTTGAAGTTCAATTTGACATGCTCAAAAGATAGGGTTTGATGACTAACACCTTTCACCATTGTTAATGTGCTTTTTTGTGCCAGGTGATTAAATAAGCAGCCAATAGTGAATGATCAGAGGGGGGGGAACTATGGGAAACATGCAGTGATGCACACTGACTGATAGCCCGCATTAACATCACCTGCAGTACACTAGCAGACAAAAAGCATGTATTTTGGATGGTGTCATTTAAAATGCTTGGTTTGACTGACAAGACAAATAGGGCTGATGGACAACCAAAAGAAAGTGTGCATCAGTGAGTGCCCACTTTTCCTGCCGTTTTGGTTCCGGGAGCTTTTTCTCCCGATTCATTTTCTCCAGAGGGATTTAAAAAAATTCTTAAATAATGAGTTCTATTACTGAACCAAACCAACCAGCTTTAAAGGAATCACAACAATCATATTCGTTAAAGCAAAAAGTTTATTATGCATTTAATTTATGAGGTAAATGAACAATATAAAAACAATAAATAAACTAATTAAAAGTACTATATATTAAAACATATACAACTAATTAAAAAAACTATATATTTTATGTTTCTTGCAAAAATATTCAGATATACACAAATATTTAAAGGGTCGTTTCACCCTACAATGAAAATTAAGTCATCATTTACTGACCCTGGTGTTGTTCTAATGCAGTATGACCTTCTTTCTTTTTTTGGACCACAAAAAAAAAAAAAAAAGAGTCCCGCTTGTGCTTGTCCAAATAATAGCAGTGAATGGTGACCAGCATCAAGCTTTTAAAAAACATGCAAAAGTATAACAGAACGATTCCACGCGACACATCTTATATCCCATGGTTTTTTGGTGGTATATAGAGTTTAGTGAAAAGCAAACTGAAATTTAATGTATTATTTAACGAAAATCCTGACCTTGGCCATTGGTCTTCTGTGCACGGCTGTGCTATGTGTGCTTTTGTGAGACTCTACTAAAGCTGCAGTTCACTACAGCTCGACCAGTTGTGAGAAATCAAGACTAAAAAAAAACGCAACATGAAATACAATCCATGTACTTTGTTCTCTCTATTTCTTCTTATCTGTTGTGTTCGTCACAACAAAAAAAGTTATCGTGTTCACATCTGTCAACTTTCATTCTGACTGTCATCAGACAATCGAAGTTCCAGCCCAGAGATATTCATCTCAGTAAAGAAAGTACACGGATACTTTTTTGGGATTTCTAGGCATTGTGTTTCATGTCACGTTTATTCATCTTGATTTCTCACAACTTGTGGGCTTTTCTGAGTGAGTTGGAGTGAACTGTGGCGATAATGGAGTCTACAAACAAACATGTGCCAGGCACAGACGATCAATGGCCAAAGTCAGGATTTTCGTTAAATAGTACACTAAATTTCGATTTGTTTTTCACCAAACCCTATCCTAAATATACAACACGTGTAGCACGGGACCATTCTGTGATACTTCTACATATTTTTTAAAAGCTTAATGCTGGTCGCTTTTCACTGCCATTATACGGACAAGTGAGAGAAGGACATTTTTTTAAATGTCCTCCATGTGGTCCGAAAAAGAAAGAAAGGCATAATGCATTAGAACAACACCGGGGTGAATAAATTAATTTTCATTTAAGGGTGAATTATCACTTTAAATAGTCAGAAGTGTAGAGAACTGTCTCAAAGCAATGTAATAGTTTCCATGGAATATAAAAAAAAAGGTTTTTGTTTTTTTTGTGGGCAAACTGAAATCTCACCAACTAGCTTTAACAGAAGCATCTATCAGTGCTAACAATTGAAGCTCAAGATGTAGAAGTTATCTTTAAAAATCTATTTCTCCGTGGACAAAATGAATGGGATTTTTACTTCCGGGACCCTGCTGTTGGCTTTATTAAAATTGCCATCCAAAATATGTTTATGTTCGGAGGGTGGTAGGGTATAATTGTGCTCAAGCAAAACAAGCCAAGCAATTAATGCTAAGCCGAAGTGTGTTACAGACTCAGAATAACAATTTAAATGACATAAACTAGTTAAATTACCAGGAATCTGATAAAACCATTTACACAAAGATTTGAGTATTACGGCGACTTTAATTTATTTCTCTACCCTATATCCCAAAAATTGTTAATCCAAACTAATTTAAAAGGCTGCTATCTGATTTTAAACTAAAGATTATTATATTTGTAAGATATTTGTTGCTGCGTGTTATTTGAAGCCCACTATGTGCATTAGAAGCAGCGTGATGGTGTAAAATTAAGAGCAATAAAATGACTCCAAAAAACAAATAAATAAATAAAAAGTAGCAATAAGACAGCTGTGAAAGCATACAGATGGCAAACTACATAAACCAAGAAAACATGATTTTACCTTTCCCAATATTCTTTTTGGTAGCTGACGAAGAAGAAGGAATCATAGGTAATTTCATCAACTCAGCACGATTTGACTCAGTCAGAAGGTAGTGCGACTTAAAGGTATATGAACTTAATATGGTGTCAGTATGGTCGTGCACTAAAAGCCCTACACGAGACAAACAGGAAAAGTCATGAGTAATGAAACTACCCATGATTCCAGAAAACACACATTAGGAAAAAAAAAGACACGTGATTAAATAAGTAGTCCTGAAAAGAGAACACAAAAAAGGAGAGTCTTGAGAGGAATACTGCAGTGTTGGAGTGGGAGCTTTAGGGATTTGCTGGATAAACAATTGTGGTTTTCTTGCAGTTTTGTGCTTTTAAAATGGTAGCCAAATCTTAAATGAACAGTTAATTCAAATATGTAAATGGAGTAATTTATTCACCGTCATGTTGCTCCAAACCTATCTTTCAGTGAATAAAGACTTACATTTTAGTCTGTTTCGCACACATATGGCTTCAGCTGACTTGGAATGTAGTGCACAGAGACATAGGCTACACATTCACACTGTCAGTTATATCACATCACACGTACTCTGTATCTAGGCCTATCATTTGCGGGCATTAGGGAGTCACTATCAATATAAAGGGTATTGAAATTGGTTTTGAATGCCCACTTGCTTTTTACTTCCACTTTCAAATTTGCGATAACGTACTCTGTGTATGGGGAGAGGCAGTACTGACCGCACATTTTAGGCTACAAGATAAGATTTTTGTCAATGACGCTCAGAATCTGTTGTGCACCAAATCCTCCGACATCATTCTGTCAGTCATCTCTCCTTACTCTTGTTACGTGATAAGTGAAATCTGTCTCCTGCTGCACAGTGCTGCGACTCTGCAGACCGTGCTGCATGGAGCAGAGCAGACGCTTTCAGTTTATAAATGTTGCGTCCCTTGTCCAACTGAACAAAATTATTTTTATAAAAAAGCAAAACGTCAGTGGGGGCGGAGCAGCGGTGGCCAAGTAATGTAATCAGTGTATAGCCGTACACTGTAACACCGACTACCACAGCAAGCCTAGTTGTGAGACCTGAATTTACAGGTGTGAGTTCACTCATCAAATGTGGTTGTAACTGCCGTAAATAACTGAATTGTTTGTGTGAACGTAACCACATTAAGGACTCAAATACAGAACTGACAACTGTATTCTCAGAGCCTAGAATTAACACTCGCAACAAGCGCAAAATAATAGCATAAAGCATCTCAGACAGTGTGCGAATACTAAACTGAGCTCTCTTTCACGTCTTCTTGCACTTGAGCGGACAAATTCTTACAAATGTGTCAAAAAAATGCAGAGTATCCTAGTAAACAGTCGGTTATGTTTTAAGTGAACATAAACGTGAGAAAGCAAACGCATGTGTAGAGTATCAATATATTAGAGCCATGCATTCAATCTTAAAGTGAGAGCCTCCTAATATTCCTGCTGCTGTCTGTTTTTTTTTAATGTAAATATAACAAAGGACAAAGAAAAAAACAACAAAACAAAGCACACTACTCTTGACTGAATAACTTTTGTAACTTTAATAAGGATTAATTAACAAGGATGTTTAATTTATACAGTGAAGACTTTGCCATATTATTTTACATTTGCTTACTTCATAAAATTTTGTACTTGAAAACTACTGTCAAGCCTACCTGAAAAGCACTGTTTATTTCATTTTTATCTTTGTTATATTGTATTTATTTGTGCTTTTGCTTGTAATTTGACTATTTGTTCTTATTTTATTACTGACTGTTTACCTGTATTTAATAAGGTTTTAAATTTATATTAGTTAGGCTAGTAGTTTTATCTGTGGTATCGAAATTGGAATAGAGAAGGGGTGGTTAAATGCGATTTCACTTTTTTTAACTTTAGTTATTGTGTAATGTTGCTGCTTGAGCATAAACAGTATCTGCAAAGTTACAGTGCTGAAAGTTCAAAGCAAACAGAGATATTGTCTTTTAAAGTTATGGCAGTTTAATTGCCTACAAAAACGACTGGTTTGGACTACAACGAGCTTCTTCCCGGGTTGGTGACATCATAAACCCTGCAAAACACGCCCCCGGGAACACGCAACAAAGTGGGCGAGGCCATGCGGCGCGGCATAATGGAAGCGCAAGAGTTGTGTACATCGGACGCGAGCGGCGCGACGCGTCAAACGATAATAGAACCCATTATAATCTGTGATATTTTCTACACTGGATGGGGTGCTGAAGACAGCTTCCAGAATCTACACGAGTTTAATGCTGGATGGCTATTACTGAATACACAAAGACTAATACTGAAAGAAGCAGTTCCCACTTTAAAAGCAGAAGCTGCTGTTTATTGGCTTCAAACTGTAAGTACGTTTTATTGTTTGTACATGTCTTTTAAACGTATAACGTTAGTTCTGTTGCCATTTTTGGTTGCATCAAGGACATATACAAAGAGCAACTCGTTTTTGCTTCGCTAGCCAGTTAGCTAAATTCAACAAACACCAACAAACTTCTATGTTCATAGACAAACAGTTGTTCATGTTATAAATTAAAGGCGCTCTAAGCGATTCTGAGCGGAGAAACTTCCTGTTGACGTTCGAAGTGTTGTCAAACAAAACAGAGGCTAGCTAGACCCTCCCTCCTCCTCCTCCTCTACCTCCCCTCCGTGCTTCCTGAAACAATCATGAACGCTCATTTAAAATGTAAGTAGCTTGCGTATTGACGCTGCTTGTCGGTTATTGGCTGGAGCATGTTTATTATGTTTAGTGGTCCAGGCTGCACCAGTTTGTTTTTGTGTCCGTTTTTGGAGCTTGTGGCGACTACAGAGACCGCGTTTTTTTTACAGTGTGTTCAGGGGACAGGCAGCTAGCGGATAGTGAGGAGATGTTTGCTGTATGTGACAAAAAATGTTTTGGCCTAAAAACGCGTGACATCGCTTAGAGCGCCTTTAAACGCTACCTTTACAAAAATGCTACTACTCAGTCATGTATTCGGCTACAGTAAAGCTTTAATCAGGATAAAACCGTATATTGAAAGCTAACAAACAGCAGTGACAGCATCTAAACACTTTGACACAAATAAAAAAAATGAAATACTATTCATAAACGTCCTTTAAAAGCCACGATTGCAGCTTGACCCTCTTCATCTGGGTCTGATTCGGCTCAATTTGATACAGCAATATAGATGCTATTATTTACATTTTCACAGAATCAATGAATGGTAAGGGGCGTGGCGTTTCCGGACGCTTCAGCGAATCACGATACACTGGGCCAGCTACCAATCTGCTAACCAATCTGAGCACATTGCATATTTCGGAGGGAGTGGTATCTTAGAAGCAGGAAGTCAAATGAGCCGTTCATATGACAGTGGAAACAGAGGTGTAGAATAAAGGTAAAATATATGAAAAATACGGCTTTTTAAAAAAAAAACTAAGCATTAAGACATGTTAAACTGCGCCCCAAAAACACAATCAAGCCTAGAAAAAAAACACTGAACCACCCCTTTAAGTCACCAGCCATTGGCAGGTGTGGCAAAAAGTTAGCTTTAGGCCCTGCGTATTCTGTTGCTGTGTGAACATGGCCATAGAGACTACTTTCATGATATGTTTATGGTGCGATTGAATCCTTATTTGACCTGGAAAACTTTAGTCCTCAATTGCAACAGCATAGGGAATTTTTTTTCAAAATTTCTCTTTTTGCATTTCAGAGAAGAAATAAAGTAATAGGTGTTTGGAACAACATGAGTGTGAGTAAATGACAGCTTTTTACTCCTTTAATGACAAAGGTTGTATAATAAGAAATACTTGTTATAAAGTTCAAGTGGCAGCTGCTCCCATGCCAACACAGACAAATTCAGTTTATCATTACCAATTAGTTCCTGGAGAAATTAGAGTGTTAAAGATCTTTTTTTTTTTTAAAAGTGGGAAGGTGTCTGATAATTTTAAAACTTATAAATGCAATCAATGATATTCACTAATGAATACATTCTAAGTAAAACCAATGCTGAGTGTGTACATGTGCAACAAAATTCTATAAAAAAAAAACCCCAGTGCATTTAAAAAAATACCTATTTACGCATTAATTTTATTTATTTTTTAGGTCTTGGCATATTATAGGCTTATTAAACATCTGCTGTAAGATTCTGCATCGAACGCACTCATTAACATTAATTTAGAGATGCACAAAAATTGTGACCATATTTGGCATCACTCAATGGTAACCAATTAATCTAAAATGGATTTTTAAACCAGATATTTTGATATTGCAGATATAACTTAAGTCTGATATTAAACATTTAATATCTAAATTTACTTTTATATAGATTCATTAATTATGAAGGCAATAATCTTTATTCCAGTGCATCCCTACTAAAAATGATAGCCATAAGCTAAAGATGGTAAGACATAACTTCTGAAAGTGGGAGATTTTTTACAATTTTACCATTTACAAAATTCAATTAAAAGACTGCTTTTATTAATTGCTTACTGGAATGTGTTAAATCATTAATGATGATTTTTTTTTTTTTCTTTTAAAAGTTCAAAATTACATATTAAATTTCGAATTCAATCTCAGTCCTTCCCCAGAAGAATCACAGACAGTTAAAATGTTACTAATTAGTAGGAAACAGACATGATCTGATGGATCACGAACACAAGGTACATCTAACAGTAAAGGATTAGATGACAAGAGAGAAGGTCAGAGGTCACATTAAAAAAGTATCCCACTCTTAAAGAGAAGGAACATTGAACATTGCAAGGATGACACCAGAGAAAATTAAAATACTAATGTGTTGTGTGAAGACTTAAAAAGTGTTGCATTCACTAAGTGCACATACATTTTGACAAGAACTAATTTAAATGTCGTTTACAGTATGACATACAACGAACACAAAAATCTAATCATCTCAGTAATTATGAAATTAGCTATTATGCAAGGACTGAAGAATGACAGGCTAAACGTACCTCGAGCGCAGATGAAACACCAGCCTACATTTACAGGTGAGGAAAAGTGTCCGTTCTTCCTGGAACTGGAGTGGTTGCTACATATGATGATGTGGGGTGTTATCAACACACTGCCAGCCGCAACACAGCCGTCTCCCGTGTGATACGCCACCGGGCAGCGGATACATCGCATCATACGGCCTAAAAAAAATAATGTCAATGTGTCTGAAGAATGTTTCAGAAAAATGCTTCTGAAAATACTTCTGTAAAATACAATGAATAAATTCAATATATCTGTGGTCTACCTTTGCCAGCTTTGTGAAGGTCTCTGTCAAGACAGCATGTGGCACAGCTGTGCTGAGGGCAGCGAAGGCCTCTAGTATCGGTGGTGGTGCCGGTGTACTTGCGGGCACAGGTATCGTGGTAAAATCGGCCACAACCATTCACCGAACACCGCTTCACATCACCCTCCGTGACCTTGCAGGAGAAACAAGGGTGGGAACCTGGAGAAAGTGACGGCAGACAAGTAGATTAGACTGAACAGGTCCAAATTATTCAAAAATGTATTTCAATGTTCTACTAAAATTCTAATTCTCAGAAAAAATAAAATGCATGACAAAATAAACATTTTTTTAATCCATTCACATTAATATATTGTATTGCTATGAGATTGATAAGCTATGAATTTTTTTACAAGCTCATTTTTTCAACGTTTGTGGGTTGTTTAACTGGTTATAGCTTTTGAAAATCTGATCACAAATTAGATGTATAGCTCACCTGTCTTACACTCTGGACACAGAAGTTCACCCTCTGTTCCACTGTTAGATCCCAAACACTCTGGATGAAACAGCCTGTGACAGTCTCCCTCACAGCTCACCAAAGAATCCCCGAATGTTTCACACACCTATGAGATTGTACAGAAGAACCACAACAACAGATTCTCATTTCACCTGAAAGAGTCATACAAAATCTGAACTACTATTTTACATTTTTGTGGACACTTTTGAAAATTTGATGAAAATCAATGGGGGTGAGATCTGCTTGGTTACAAACATTCTTCCAAATTTATACAGGTTTGGAACAACTTGAGGGGGAGTAAATGATGACAAAATTTTAATTTTTTGGGTGAACTATACCTTTAAATTTAATAATTCAGAGTTTTTATCTCACAATTCAGATTTTTAAAAATATCTAAACTCAGAATTGCGAGGGGAAAAAAGTTAGAATTGCAAGACAAACTCGCAATGGATTTTTTTCTTGCAATTGTGAGTATATTATATATATCTTGCAATTCTGACTTTTTTCCCCCTCGCAATTCTGAGTTTGAATATTAAAAATATATTTTTTATCAGAATTGCGAGAAAAGTCACAATTGTGAGAAAAAAGAACAGCAATCCTTTGAAATTTCTTTACTGTCATTTTTGATCAATTTAATGCATCCTTTCTGAATAAAAGTATAAAAAATTTTTTTAAAGAAATGGACTAACCCCACATTTTTTTAAGAGTAGTGCATTATTTGACTAAGATATTACCTGCAATACATTACGTTTTATTTGACTGTCACTGTATCCCATCTAAAATCTCATACCATCTTTAGGTGATAATTTAATTGAAAGATGACTTCATGCTGTTGTTTATTGGTACTAAAAAAAGTGTTTATAGTGCTCACATGGCAGACAGTGTCCTTTTTTGAGGAACTTCCTCCCTGGCGGGACAAGCTGGAGTCCACAGACTGCGCATCAGATCCGTCAGCATCTACTGTAGCAGGACTGTCTGAGCGCTTCCCAAATCCGGTCTACCAGGGATGCAAAAATGTCATTTGGCTACAAAACATGCTAGACATTCAAAATGAACATATTTGTCATAATTGTGTAATCCAAGTAGGGCTGTATCACTCATGTGTCAAATCAACAGATCCTGCTGGTACTGTGACTGTATTTTATGAGTCTAGTCTGACCTGTGGGTCATTGAGGCCTCTGGAGTCAGAATCAGAAGTATCTCTGTACAGTGAGCTGGCCATCTCCACATCAGTAGATGCTCTGCTGCGTTTCTTCAGTGGTTTACATGAGTCTGAGATCTCACTGGCACCTACAGGATTGGAGTAGTGTTAGTAGGGTGATATTGATCTATAAATTAATTAATAGGCTGATTAATCATTTAAAGCATAACATCTAAGAAAACAATTTAGAAAAACTTAAAATTAAAAATTCATATTGCAGTGTCAAGCACCTTTTTGCGACCCAGTTTTGAAATCCATCTGAGGTGCTGTTTCAGCCTGCAGAACAAAAATCATAAAAGGCATGTTTGTTATAAGATGTTCCCCTTCTACTTGACACACACACACAAGCCATCCTAGGTGTATATGTCTTTCTTCTTTCAGCCAAATACAATCAGAGTTATATTAAAAAATATCCCGGCTCTTCCAAGAGAAGAGCCCAAAAAAAGTGCATCCATCCATCCATCATAAAAGTATTCTATACGGCTTTAGGGGGTTAATAAAGCACCTTCTGAAGCAAAGCGAAGAGTGTTTGTAAGAAAAATATCCAGAATTATAACTTTATAGACTATAATCACTAGCTACAGGTAATGTCCGTCCGCTCACGAGAGAGTCGAGTTCCAGCGTATGAAGTGGGACGTAGGTGTAGCGTAAACTTGAGAGTAGATGCCTCTCGCAGTTCAAACAGCTACAAATATGGATTTTTTTCTAGCAAAAATGCATTGCTTTGCTTCAAGAGGTCTTTATTAACCCCCTGGAGCCGAATGGATTACTTTTATGAGGAATGGAGACGCTTTTTGGGTTTTAAATTCTAGGGTACCATTCACTCGCATAATACAGCTCGGAAGAGCCAGGATACTCCTATTGTGTTTGGCTGAAAGAAGAAAGTCATACACACCTAAAATGGCTTGAGAGTGAGTAAATTATGGGATAATTTTCATTTTTGGGTGAACTATCCCTTTAATTGTGCATCATTTTAGCACAAACAACACCTTTTATGCAAGTTTAGCCAATTACAGATTGTTTTAACAACAGTCAGTGCTGTTTGCTAGACGCAATACATGCTGTGTATTTGAAAAAATTGAGTCTGAAAGTGATGTTTGTTTACATTTTCTTTCTGTCATGGCATCAGTAGTAATATAGTACAATATCTTTCATTTTAAGAGCCGATTCAAGTGTCTGGATTGCAGTGGTGGAGTGATGCTGTACAATATTTTAGACTGTAGTAGTCTGCACTGCAGTATTCTTTATGATCGAGCATTCAGAACATGCCCGTAAGACGAGGAATTGTGCTGTGCAAATTACGTACTCCACAAATATATAACAGATAATTATAAAAATATAAAAAAACTAAATATCAGGTTTGCACAGCCATCAGATTTGGATCATTCTTTTAGTGAATCAGGTAATAAAACTACATAGGTGGTGAATACAAATAAATGCAGCGGGTTTGTTAGATTCATCACTGATAAACAATTGTGCTCTACCTGTTCTTTCTTCACTTTCTTTTTTGGCACAGGTTCCACACTCTTCTCTGATTCGGAACGGCTCCGCACAGACCGGCGCTGCTGCTTTCTCTCTGGTATCACACACACACAGAATGTTTTCATAGATCAGACTTATACCGCAAAGGACATCTGAATATCTCTGCAAAAGGGAGTTTGTGTAACTGTTTGCGCTCATATGTACCTGTGGATTGCTCTGCTGAAGTGTGCTCAGCGCTGTCCTGATCACTCCAGCCTGAGGGAGACGCAGCTCGCTCCTCTTCACTGGAACATGTCTCTGCTTCTGCCTTATCACTGGATCCCTTTGTGGGATAGATTAAGAAACATTTACATATTTATATATAAATATGTAAATGTTTCTATATATGTATATATATATATACAGCTCTGGAAAAAATTAAGAGACCACTTAACATTGATTTATGAACTTGGAGTGGTCTCTTAATTTTTTCCA
>RJVU01007007.1:14765339-14782215 GCA_003731715.1 Anabarilius grahami | reverse complement strand
TTTTTTTTAAATTTGTTAAAAACCACAGTGGAGCTATATACTATTTTTTGCAGCTGTTAAAGAAACATTTTTACAAAAAAATCTTCTGATTTAACCTTGAGATTTGAAGTATTAGATAGCTTAGATATTTGCAACACTATAGTGTTATATTATAGATTAGTCTATAATGACACTAATAATTTTTAATTTCTGATAGAAATGCAAAATCAATCGGTAGTTATTAATAGAGTAAAGAGACACAAACCTTTACATTCAGTCGCGTTTGGCCCCATTTATTTTTGATCACAGTGCATACACGTACAAACTTTTAGTCCAAAAGTGCGCACATTTGTAGTAATACACGTTTACCTCAGATTTCATTAGATAGAATACAAGCTGGGCCGTACGCAGGGTTTCATAATTACCGAGGTCAGAAAATGAAGTTTGCTAGGGGGGTACAGGGGCATGCTCCCCCAAGAAAATTTAGATTTCCTTAGTCTACATATGTGCATTTTTAAGACGTTTTAAGGCCAACAAATTGGACAACAATATATCTATATTTATGTACAATAATAAACAATGTATTTTTGGTATTTTATATGCTCTGTTGGTGGTTTGTGGAGTAGCATCACCCGGGGTTTTTTTTTTTTTATCCCCACCGGATTAGTAATGTTTCAAAGCAAATTCGGTGACGTTTATTCTGGCAAACCGAAAAGTTATTATGCCGCATAGTTATTATCTAGTTAGTACACCCTGGCTTAAATGATTCAGATGGGAAAGCTATGCAAAAACAACACTAAACAAACTCATTAAATTAGTATACTAGTTACACTAGAATGCAAATAGCCAGTGATATTTTAGCATCTATTTTTATTTTTATATATATTTTCAATTTGCTTTTGTTTTTATATTTTCAGATTTCATTTGCTTCATAGTTATGCATTATGTCCTAGTCTTCAAGACTTTTGGTGTAAGATTTTAAGTGTCATCTCTGAAATTACTAATCAACCTATTGAATTGAGTTTTGAAATTGTGTTTGGAGACATGAGCTCGGTTTGTCCAAGTCTCAACAACAATTCCTTTCTTACGGACTTTTAACGGCCTAAAAACATATTTTAACTTTATGGAAAAATAAACTGCCTCCCCCTTTTCCAGCACTGGCTCAACAAACTGTCAAAGACACTTCACCTGGTACGTATACAGTTTCTTTTACGGAATAAGAGACAACAGTTTGCTAAAACATGGGAACCCTTCATAAGGTATTTAGAGGGAGAAGGCAGAAGAGACTTGATGGAAAGGGATGTTGACTCAATTTGAGTTAGCTCTAAGAGCCATTCCACTGTTTACTGTTTTTAGCGGTCTTCCCCCTGCAGTGCATATCAAGCAGACAAAGAGTGGTGGGTGGGCAGTTGTTCTTGAATATTCTGTATGTTGGAATATATGCATATGTTTGCATATATATGTGAATATCAAGTTTACGTTTTTTATCCAATATTTAAATTTTTGTTTTATTTCAGCTTTATTTCAATATAGTCCCTTTGGAATTATAAGGTTCTATCTGACATTTTTATCTGACAAATTCTTATTCTGTGACAACATATTTACATTATGTGATTTTTTTTTTATGTTGTGTACATTTTGGGACTTTTTATTTAGAAAACAAAAAGGTTCTATCTACAAAGTCCAATGGAATGCGAAAACTATGAAGCTCAATATCTCGAAACTGCTCAGAATGCAGATAGAACCTTATAATTCCGAGAGGGCGAATGTGTGTGCGCTTATGTATATATACCTTTATGTATATATACTTAATTGCAGAAGGAACGATAACTATTTTGTTAGATTTTTGTATGCATAGGGAAAATATAAGGAAAATACAGAGGATATTTTGATTTCTGCCAAAATTATCTGTATTGTGTATATTTCTCCAATTTAAAAAGAAAATGCATTTTTGAAATTACGCTATGGCATTTCTTTATAAAACTCTTTATTTTCTGTACTAGATTTCCTCATGTTCATGAGCATTTTTTCCATTCTTACCTCAGGTGACTGAACCTGATCGCTGGGCCTCTCCTCACTCTCTGTCTTCTTAGGTAAGTCTACCTTTTGCTTTGGGAGTTGCCAGTCGCACTTGATAATCTCCACATTGAGTTTCTTCATAGTAATGGAGAGCGGGAGGAGCTTGCGGGCTGCGGCAGTCCTCCAGGGTGTCCTGACTGGAGGTGGGGAGGGTTCCTGCGGGCAGGGATCTGGTTTTGGGGGGCTACAGGGTTGCTCTTGGTCCATATCATCCTCTCCCTGATTGGGAGATGATTGTTCACCACTACTATTGATACTGCACTGCCTCCGCGGCTGTTGCCGACGAGGAACAGGCTCCTCTTTGGCTCCAGCACCGCCTTTAGAACGTCTCTGCTTGCGTTCAGGCCGGTTTTTACCAGTTGCCCTAGGGGAAGTCACAGTTTCGTCTGCGGCTGCAGCAGCTGCAGCAGCAGCAGCAGCAGCAGCAGCAGCACTTGGTTCCTTGTCGATGTAGATGAAGGTATAGTTCTCGTTGCGTTCCTCTCGTGTCATCTGCAGTGCGGCTTCCGCGTGAGCCACACCCACTTCCCACTGGGTACGCTCTTTCTGTGACTGAGGCTTCAGCAACTATAAAATAAACCACAGAATGAGCACTCAGAAATTACCACAGAGGTCACCAAATTTAGAGGTATGGGTACCTTTTGTTTCTCCGTTGGGTTGGTTGTCTTCCGGAGTGTTTCTGCTTGCAACTCATCAAATTGGCTCTCACCCTGGTACACCACAATTCTTTTCTCATGGATCCAGGCCCTCTCAGGGACACTCCCAAAGAATTGCACATGGTATTCCTTAACACCTTTCAGGAACCATTAGAAACATAAATTTGAAGCAAGCCAGTAGAATGAACTGAAATACCCTACATGACTTTTCCCAAATTTCTGCCCCGATTTGCAATCTGGAGGAGTTGACGCTACTTGCTGAAAGTCAGAGCCAGTCTGCAGATTTTAGGATATCGGAGATGACAGATTTCACAGAAAATTGTGTAGCGTATTATGGGCACAGATTTTTTGAGTTCAAATTCTTGATTTCATCCAGTAAGAAGTTATCAAACATGTTGTATCAAACACATAGCCTTACGATGCACTTTTTCAAAGTGGGTATGATGTCAAGTGTTTTAAAATCTGTTCAGATAGATTTGTGTAGAGTATTCCAACCTTAAAAATATGTACTTGTATAAACTTGTAGTAGATAAATTACCTCTTGTATTAAGACGTATATGAACGTTTGACTGAGGGTCTGATGACACCATGCACGGCCACCAAGGATACGTCCCAACCTTAGCCCACACCAAGTCACCGATCTCATACTCTTGACAAGAACCAGTGCTAGTGATGACTGAAGGAAAGTGTTTTTCAACCTAAACAAGAACACAAGATGGTCTTGGATGAACAGGAACAGTAAGCTCGAATCTCATAAACCAGAGATTTCCAAGACTTTTTCACATCTTCTGAAGTGGAAACGACAATAAACATGTCAAAAACATGAAACTTACTTTCTGTTCCTTGAGTTCTGCTTTGGGGCTTTTGAGAGTTGAAGAAGGTTGCTCTTCTCTGAATGCAACATGACCTTCGCTGGGATGTGCGGGGTTGTGGACAACCCCAGACCGTTCCTCCATGTCTTTGCATGGCTGCTGGCTCTCCTCTTCTTGACAAACACCATGTCTGCTGCTTCTCTTTTTCCTCTTCTCCTTCTTCTGCTCATGTCTTCTCCTTGAAGCCTCACCGGCCTGAACCTCTTGCAGCAGGTCCCCGCACAGTGAGGACTCGAACAGCTCCCTGCCGTTCTGGTAGGTCTTAATGATCTTTATTTTGATCTCTGGGGAGCTGGTCTTTTTGGGAGTGGTGGTAGATTGCACAGTGGGGTTGGAGACAGTGCTTTCTTGAGGTGACAGGAGGGGTGGCGAAGAGGGCAAGAGCAAGGGAGGAGGGGGTGGCAAGACTTGAGGCATTAGGTGAGAGGCAGGAGGCGGGTGATGGTGGTGAGGTAACAGCGGTGGGTTATGTGGGTGGTGTTGCTGCTGATGGTGGTGGTGATGGTGAGGAGGATGATGAGGCTGGTGGTGATGATGGGGGTGAGGTGGAGGTGACATGTGTGTTGGAGGCTTCTCCTGGACCACTGGGGGTCTCAATACGGTGCCCTCGCCAAGCAGCAAACTGTGATCGCCATAGTTTCGTATGGCGCCGTAGCCATTAGCTGAGCCATTGGGAAACTGAGAGTACAAGGCAAACTTGGCCTGTTGCTCATAGGTACCTACACTCGTTGGGTAACCGTTTGTAATAACTGGGAGGTCTTCAGCAGGGTAAGAAAAGCCTGACTCCAAAGGAGACTCAAAGTTTTGCTGTCCTCCATCATCTCCTGGGTCACTGATGGCTTCATAGACATCCTCCTGTCTGATGTTAGCGGAGTCAATAAGCTGAGGGGGTTGCTGAATTGTGTTTCCCATGATCCCTTGCATGAAAGAGAAGGAGAAATCCATTGTTCTGCTCCAGCATCCTTAAGTTTCCCTTTTTCTTACAGGGCCTGCTGATATGAGGAGAAACGGACAGAATGTCTTTATGAGGTACAACAAGTTACTGAATCTTATCACATTTGTGAAACATTGCTCCAGGCAAAAATGTTTATTAAACTATTTAATAACCTTATTATGAGACAGAGCGGGTCAAGAATTTGTGGTAAACGCTATGCGCAAATAAGTCTGTGAGGGTATTATGCTGCTTCTGCAACGCTGCAATCGCCCTCCCAGGGGATAAATAAAAGTTTACTCTACTATACTCCAAATTATGCCAACTTTCCCAGATTTTTGAGAGGAAGCTTCATTGCATAATTAAGATTGAAATCACAGTCTGTTTAGCATATTTAGTTCCAATCAAACATGTCCAATGCCATTTTCCTCATACTACATCCCCTCTACTTCCTACATATTTGTCAACAATGCATTACAATATTCACGTAATTAAGTTAAATCATCTTTTGAATTTTTCAATTTTCATAAGGTTCTATCCCATTAATTATAAGTACACTATACCAAGCTGGCCAAAAAAAGAGACATGTTTACCATCAAAACAGTGTTTATTTTGTCTCTTTTGCTTGTTTTGTCTGTCCAGTAAGAACAAAACTAAAACAAACCTCTTAAGACTTTAATGTCGCAAATGAACCACATCACTCAATGCCACATAACAATAAACTACTGTTTCTAAACAAACCACACTGAAAAATTGTTTCATGTCAAAGAAACAAACCTGCAATGACCAGCAGTTGGCTAACATTAGCCTGCTAGCGTTTTCTGGATAACAAAACAGAGCCGATATAAGCATATTATTAATGTATAGACACATACAACTTAATGAAAATGATATATGGGTGACGAATAAACAAAATTAAGTTCTTGTGTAGTTCAAAAACAAATCCTGTTTTTTCAACAGCCTTGTAAAGCGGACCCGTGTAATGTCGCTGCATTATATGAAAGGCGGCGTTAGCGGATGTGCTAATGTGTGTGTACATGGGGAAAACATTAACACACGTACTTCTATGGTTCATCACCGGGGAATATTTTAAACAGACGGTTAGTTGTAAAATTGTATGTTTCTTAGCAAATTGCATCATGCGGAGAGCCTTAAAAACAGAAGAAGTGAATGCGAACATGCCAACATGGCTGCCCGTGCCCCTTTAAATCAAATTGGCCATATTACATTTCCATCAGGAAAAGGTGTGATGAAAACCATTGCTTTAGTGTAACCAAAAACAGAAATGCATGCAGCGCTTGTTTGGATTCTAACGTATTCATATTATGAAACGAAGCATCGAAACAGGGGTAGAATAAAAGCGTCTGTACCTTCAGCGTGTTCCATTCTAAACAAATACACCAAATAAACTGGATTCCTGCTGCAGTTAACATAAATATATCAACACAAAGACCTATGACTCCACGTTTTTTAATGTAATCCGTTGTTTGGAAAGAAAATAGGGCTAGATCAGTCGTATGTCGATCCCCATGATAGGATGTGTGGCTGTGGAATCGGGAGAGGCCCCGTTTTTTTTGCGGGATGCTCCTGCAGACCTAGGGAAATTTGGCTCCCATATATTTTATTATAGCCGTCTCCCTCCCTCTAGCTGTAACAAAAGCCCCTCTGCTTAAGGCCTCTGTCTCAGCGCCAAAATAAAATCTCCCCCATTGGCTGTGCTGCAAGATGTGAGGGGCATGTTGGGACGAGTAGTTTTTTCTTTCTTCTTTCTTGTGATAACAACAAAATAAAACCATTGAAGTGAGATGAATATTATTGCTTGACAACAAACAAAGCATAAGGATGTGATGAATGTATCAGAGTATAACTATGTAATACAAACATTAAATAATATCGTTTTTTAATTTCACTATCATTTTACTATATATATGTATATAGATATATATCTATATATATATATATCAGGATACTCTTTGACAATCCTAGACAATATATTTTATTATCTATGTATATCAGCCATGTATATCTATCTTTAGACAATAATAGATTTTACTATTTGTTACATACATACTGTTATTTTAAAACATACACAATAACACAATAATTCACTGACCACAGACATTCTATATAATATGAAATGTTAGTAAAAATTAATATAAAACATTTAAGATATGCTTTATGGATAAAGAGGGGCAAGACACAGAGCTCTTTAATTATTAAATTAGGCCTACACTATTTAAATAACTACCGGTTTAACTTTACATAAATTGTTTGAAGAAAATGCAACCCATTTTAGTTTAACTAATCTGGGGCAGATTTCCTGTATATAATGTGAGTAAAATGAAAATAAGAACAAAAACAATGTTATTAAGGATTTCATGTTCCTTACCATAAGGATTGTAGCGCCATCGTCTGCACGAATACCTAATAACAACCTAATTAACGCCTTGCTTTTCTGTCACTGTTCTCAGCACTGCGAATATGTCTGTTGCCATGGCAACTCTGAACTACAGCTGAACTAAGATCAGCAAGTGTGAACGCTCATGTGCTCTCGTCATCACGGATGAGGTCATGGGAAGTTCCATTCTCCGCCCCGTCCAGCGGATTGGTCAGCGTCACTAGCGCGTACAGCTCGTGTATTGGTGTTCGTGGCTGTCAATCACGCCGCTCCTCTCATCGGATGATCCGCCTCGGTGGGACTGTCGGTCGGCTTCACTGGGGTATATCAGACGCAACCTGACAGTCCATTTTAAAACCCAATCAAAACAGTACATCAGCTCGGATGTAGTAATTTATAAGTCTATTTAGATTTAAATTTAAGGAGTGACATACCGTCGTGAATGGAGTATCACATCCCGCAAAAGGTCCGTTTTTCTCCCGTGCCATCGCCTCCGAGGAAATTTGACCCTCAGCTGCAGGAGGAGCGCTGTCGAGCCGAACATTTTTCTCCACCGTCATCCGATCTGACACTATATCCAATGGTTATCGCATAACCGCCATCACACCGCACGGACCTTTTTCTACAGGTTGGTAAGTTGGTTGTTTAATCGTTTTTCTCGTTGTTAGTGCTCAACATCTCGCTTAGACCATCTCTATAGTTTCGCGTTCATCCGTTGTCGCTTTAACCTTAAGCAACCGCTCGCTGTTAGTTGTACATTAACGAAAGTAAAACAAAAGAATTGTACTATCGCCTTTGTCTTGAATTGATCGATGTTGTGTATGTTGATTATATCCATTGATCAGCATCTGTAGTAGTTTAAAGTTGTTCGGGTACTGAATGCGGTGTGTTTTGAGATAGTGAACACATATCTGCGGCCTCTACTGTGGCCTTCAGCGCCTGTCATTAAACTTCGGTGTTTTCACTGACCCGCACCACTTTTTATATAGCAATTAGGATCGTTTAAAACGTTAAATGTTCGAGGAATTATAATAGGAAGTGGAGACTGTAGTTCACGTTGACAAACGCATTAAAAATAAAGTAATTACACTTTAATAATTGCGGCGTCTGTGTCATAATGGTCGTAAATGTTATGTAAACAATTTATCCGTCGTAACTGGAGAGAAACTTTCGGGTAAAATTTAAACGTTACTTGTATTGACGTTAAATATGGCCTAGCTGTGACTTTGACCGGTCTCTGTGTTTGTATTCTTTTTTAGCAACGCAAGTGGCGAAGATAAACACGTGAGTCAGTATTTGTGTGCAGTGCTCGCGACCGCCGCTTCGTCACGACAGCGTACTTTAATACAGCACTGACACGTTACGTTATTATTGTTTCAGTGTCCATGAATTAATGTTCACAGATTCATAAGTAAATAATAGCAATTATAAGTTTTACAAAAATTAAACAAATGAACACAAAATAAAGGTAATCTATTCCTCATAAATACTTAAGACAATCAGATTTAACTACAATAATAGTATTTGCACATCCGATTAAATCTCTTTTGTAAAACTCTTTACACTTATGTGTGTATCTGTATTTATTTGTAAATCTATGTACATTTATTCACGATTAGTGGAACAATAGTAACTCCTATAGTAATATATCATTGTTTTTTTCTTTATTAATAAAGTGTAATTTCTAAATTACTTTATTTGCATATATACAATTAGATTTAGACATCATTTTAATGTCTAAATCTAATTGTATATATGCAAATATTTATTTGTGCATTCATGGCAACAATAGCTCCTATAGTGACAACACTTTCATTGGTTTTTATTCTCACATTCCACAGAAGTGTTTTGTATTTTGGCACACATTCAAATTTTCCCCACAGTGTTTGCATTGAAATAATACAAAACATAACTGATAGTGTTTACCCTAATACTTGTAAAGATTTAGAAATGTGTTTATTTACTGTCCAGGAACAGAGTGCACAGCCTGACACTACTACTGAATTCTGAGTCAGTACTATCATGTACAATGATAGTACTACTGTTGATGCAATTAAAATTTGGCACTTTTTCTCTTTGCAGGATACCCAATTTTTTGTCACAAAATGGCAGTTTTCAGCTCACAGGTGCTTCTCGCTGTAACAAGATCAAGGTAAGGTCATCATCCAAGTTATCGGTGCAAAACTTTTGTATCCTATTCCAAGTGCACTATGTAATCACTTCACGTGTCTTATTAATCTTATTCAAAACAGTGCTGTCAGTTACCATATTAATTATTTTGCCTTGTTTTTTTGTTAAAGCATTATTATATATTCTTGCATTCAAAATATATTTGACCCGTAAAGTTGGCAAAATCATTTTAAGCATAGGACAACTTTTCTAGGCTGATTAATGTAATTCCTGAAATTGGATTTTTTTCGTGCAAATAGTTCTTTATATGATCATAATATGATTGAAAGATTGGATATAACTTTGAACAGAAAAGGCTTGTAGGCTATATTTTTGAAACTGTGTATTTGTTTTCAGCACAATATCTTCCCCCATAGATTGCCTTTATAAGTACTTAGATTGCTGTAAGATTACTGTAAACACATTTTTACTTGTTTATACAAACTAAGGAACAAGTTGAAATCATTTCTGTAGTAATCAAGAGCATAGAACATCCTTAAATATTCTAAATATATTTTCTTTTCTTTGTGTTTTAACACTCTAAACAGTCTCTATATTGAAGCTCACCATTCCCGTTTTCTTTCAGAGGTTCCTACTTGCTTTCTAAAAGACACGGCTGTGCTTCGCTCCCGTCGACCGCATGCATACGCTACAATTCGGAGTTCCTCGGACGGACTGCCATCACAGCCAGGTGCTCCAGGCCGCTGTATCCATGTTACACATCCAACATGATCCGCCCCGGTTGCGTAGCTGCACGTCCCCTCCACAGCTCTTGTGCTTGGCTGCAAGAGGCCAAGGACACCACTGCGGGCTCTGAACCCATAAAGGGTGACACTGTCCCGGCTGCCTCTGGCACTCATCCACCGCCAGCACCCCCAGCAGTGCCAAGGAAGTCTCTGGGACAGAAAGTCCTGGATGAGCTCAAGCATTACTATCATGGCTTCCGCCTTCTTGGCATTGACACCAAAATTGCTGGCAGGATGGTCTGGAGGTTACTGCACGGGCAGCTGCTCACCAGGAGGGAGAGGAGGAGGGTATGTTTGGGACGAAAAACTACTTAAGATGTTTTTACTTCTGGTTTACCACAGTAAATTGATTGTATCAGCTATTATTCCATGGTACTTTGATATGAATATGGTAATCAGATATCTCAATGTATGAAAATGGTACTCCAAGTTAATTTAAATAATACCTGCTGAATTCGAATAACATCCGATATTCCAACAACTTCTTGAATGTTTATTAAAAAGATTAAATGGAAACAGAATGTTAGTTTTTGAAATACAAGATTTGAACAACACAGTCATAAAGTTAGGGCTGCACGATTAATCGTATTTTAATCGCGATAACGATATCTGCTTCTCTCGATTGATTACAAATAATTGTCACGATATTGGCCCGCTCCTTATTTATCCTGATAATTTTCAGTCGGAAAAATGAACATAATTTAGAATTATTGGAAATAATATTAGGAGTTTCACCGTTTTATCTTTTGAAGATAACATCAAGCTTTTTCTTTATAACGGTTTTTATGGGAGGAAAACACTTAATGTGTAATTAAACAAATTGCGTTCATATTCTGGGCTCATATGGTTTATTAGAATGATGTTTACAGAGTTTGGTCTTTTAATATCCTTGTCTTAGTACATTTAGCCACGTTAAGCGTTTTTCACATTAAGCATTTTAGAATGTCCCCTAGCCAGGGACAGTTTTATATATATCAAAGAGCATTGTTCTTGCTTTAGGAATTTGCAGGGCAATCTGTATCTGTGGTTTGTCTCATTTGCAAACTAATTGTGTTGCTTTAAAAATCTAATGTGAATACAGATTACAAAGTGCTCAGCAAAACCATGTGTTTTGTATTGATTTACTATCTGACGAACTTATCATAGTTGGTTAAATGAAGTCGGTGTGCCACCCTACAGGCCTTTTGGGTGAAGTGTAGGTTGGTAAAGAACGTGCAAAATGGCCATAACTACATTACCCTTTTTGATAGAATAACCGTGATTAATAATTGTGATTATAATTGAGCAAAATAATCATGATAATCAGTTTAACCATTATCGTGCAGCCCTACATTGAGGGAAATTGTGCCACCATCATTAAGGAATATAATTGGAGCTTCAATTTCAGGGTTTTTGGAAGTATTTAAATCTTATATTACACTTATTAACTTCACAATAAATAAATCCATGTCTATATAACGAAATAAATGGCTTAGACTTTTATAATACCATTGGTACTACCATGGTACATGTACAAAAATGATGTATAACCATGGTACCATGTCAATGATTACCATATTTATACACCATGGTATTTGCATAATATGCCATGGTACTTCAAAGAATATCATCATGGTATTACCATGATGCCATTTCCAAAAAAAAACATAGTAATGCAAGATTTTATATTTTTCCTATATCTACTTTATATATATATATATATAAGTACTTATGTACAGTAATGGTAATGTTACTCTGATATCTATAATATGGTTCTAAATATTAATTATATGGACTTGCATAACGTTCCAAGTAATACCATGGTACCTCTTTGTGATTTTGTGAGTCTTAACTTCTTTATATAAGATGATGTGACAGATGAAAGTGTGTTGCAAGTTATAAGAGTTTTATGACAAAGTGATTATGTTTGGTAATCCTATTAGAACAAACCAGTGGTTGGTCAAGGATTCGTAATGTGAGGTGACACAAATAGGATTGCATAACCAAGAAGCATTACACCTCAGAGAAAGTACTGCTAAATTAGGCCAGACGAACTTCTCTCAGTCTCACTAACTCATATTGCTTTTGTTTTGACGATGGATAAATAAAACTTGCCCTATTTTCTCCACAGCTGATGCGGACATGTGCCGACTTGTTCCGGCTCGTGCCCTTCATGGTCTTTGTCATCGTTCCCTTCATGGAGTTTCTGCTTCCCGTATTCCTCAAACTCTTCCCAGAAATGTTGCCTTCCACATTTGAGACAGAGTCCAAGAAGGTACGTCTTAGTTTTTAAATAACAGCAAAATTGGCCCTCATTCATGAACCATAAATAGAACAAACCGATGTTATTGATTCATAAACCATTCCCCATTGAATCTGATTATTAATCTCAAGTTGTTTGCAGATTAAAAAAATGTGATTTGTGAAAAGTGATTTGTAAACCATTCCCCAATTAATCTGAGTAATAATTTTCATGAAGTTGTTTGCAGATTCAAAATGCATCTGCAAATTTTAAAACTTATTAGTAATGACTAACAAAACTGCTGGGTTTGTTTCTTTTACTCTGACAGGAGGAAAAACAGAAGAAGGGACTTGCTGCTAAACTGGAGCTGGCCAAGTTCTTGCAGGAGACCATTGCTGAGATGGCCAGGAGGAATAAAGCAGCTGTTGGAGACGAGACTCAGAGGTTCTCCACTTATGTACAGCAGGTTAGTTTGATAATCAAAGCCATTTTTTTCATATTGCATATAGTGAAATTGATCTGAAGATGACTGACTCTTCTAACTTGTAGGTGCGGCACACTGGTGAACAGCCCAGCACTAAAGACATCGTGAAGTTCTCCAAGCTCTTTGAGGATGAGCTGACGCTGGAGCATCTGGAGCGGCCGCAGCTGGTGGCGTTGTGCAAACTGCTGGAGCTGCAGCCCATTGGCACCAATAACCTGCTGCGTTTCCAGCTGATGATGCAGCTGCGCACCATCAAGGCCGACGATGAGGTGAGACAAGGGCAGACAACTGCTACTGACCCTTTAAAGTAGTTGTACAGCTGAATTTATGACTTGACATGTTGCTGTTACCTCTAGGTTTGTGTGTGACTGAGACATACGTCTTAAAGTGTAGGGGCTGTTCACACAGAAGACAATGTATTTTTGCATTCCACTGGGCTACTTTTTTAAACATGCATTAAATGGAAACCTTTAAACATTTCTCTTGCATCTTTTGCAGCATCTCGCATTCTAAAAACATGGCTCTCAAGTTAAAATAAGTTAGATTTTCATCTTGGATTTTTTTTCCTCATTCCACTGATTGTGTCTCGCATTTTTTGAACCCAACAACATGTTCTGTGTAAATGGCCCCTTAGACCTTATTGTAATGTTTCGGGTTCAATATGTTAAGGAAATGATCTCAGCTGTTGAATAATCACCGTTTTCTCTTTGTCTCTGCATAGATGATCGCCACGGAGGGTGTGGCCGCAATGAATGTAGCGGAGCTTCAATCTGCCTGCAGGAGTCGCGGCATGAGATCTTTGGGTCTGACGACAGATCAACTCCGACAGCAGCTACAGCAGGTGTGTGTGCGTGCACAGACCAGCCTGACTAGGTTGTCAAACTGCCTACTGGAGAATATTTATGACTGTTTACCACCCAAAGACTGTAGACAATTTGGAAGTGTGACACATACAACAGACTTTGAAATAATCCTCTTATATTTACCCACTTAAAGAGATAGTTCACCCAAAAATGTTGTATATGACTTTCTTCTTTCAGTCAAACACAATTAGAGTTATAGTCTATAAAGTTATAAAAATGGTTATTTTTCTTAAAAAAACGCATCGATTCACCTCAGAAGGCCTTTATTAACCCCCTGGTTAGACAGTGGGGGCAAAAAACAAAAAAAACCTTTTGTCCATTATTAATGTTAGTTCATGTTAGTTCTTAATGATGCTACATAACTTTATTTTAATAGCCTATAAAAATTGACATTTGTGGACATTTACATAAGCCTAAGCCAAAATTTTAAAAGGCTTTAAAAGTATTGTTAGGCCTAGTTCATGTTAACTATAGTGTAGGATAGTGTTAATGGCTACACAACCTTATTAAAGTGTTCCAGGTACATTAATCATACTACTGTAATGCTTAAATGGACAGACTACCTTAGAATATAATGCACTTTTCCAACTAATCCTAAACTAACTTTTTTTCACAGAATAGTAAGAAAACTCTCTTTGTCCTCTTTATACAGAACATTTCCCTTATGATAATTCTGAAAGAAAACGCGCCGGCTGTTTACTGTTGCTATAGTAACGAACGCAACTTTAATGCGCATCTGACTGATGGATAAACTGCGCGGTCTTATTTCAGTGTTGTTAATGTTGTAGTTACTTCAGCAGTTTCCTTCGTGCATTCATTTGAATGACATTAGGTTCATTTATCATTCATTGGAACTGTGCGCATGCATTTAGACACTTACATTATGTGTTTGGTCTGTCCATGCAATTAATGTGCGCCCTTGAATAATGGGGGATTTACTTCAACTGCTCAGGTAATGTCAGTTGTATGACCCATTTCCGTAAAACTTATGTATTTTATCTTGTAGAAAATAACGGTGACGTTTCCACGCAATAAAAGCGTTTTATTTTAACAGCATTGACCACGCGCCTGGCAGCTTTATCAATGGCTTGAGCAGTTTGACTCAGGACTATTGCTGTTATAATAGAGAGCTGTCATCTGCTCATGTGAACAACAGTGGCAGTCCTGAGGAGAGCTCAAATGCAGGCTGCTCAAAAATGTCAATGAGAGGAAGGGATGGAGCGCGAGCGCATTCCAGTGAAAAGCGGTAAAGAGTGCAGCCGCACGTATCTGTGAATGAAAGCTGTGAACGTCTCCATCAATTCTCGCATGTAGTAATTTAATGTTTATATATTTAAAGCACTGAATCACTATAGAATCGTGATTAATCTGATTCTTAACATTTTACATCGATTATCGGTTATCGAAATTAGCGATTTACGATTCAAAAAACATGTTTCAAGATCGATGCATATGCATCGTCAGGATTTGTAATCGATGCATCGAGAAAACGAGTGAATCATTACACCACTAATAATTTTCATTTTTTGGTGAACTAACCCTTTAAATGCATTATGTTCCTATTGCCATGGGTGGTGGTGTCACCGTAATGTTGCATCATCCGTACTTATAGCTATATTTATGATGTTTTCCATCCAAATACTGTAGACACAGTTATGCATTACTGTATGCTCTATTTTTGCTTTGAATCATTGAATTGATGATCTTGTTTACGTTTTTCTTTGTGTCAGTGGCTGGACCTACACCTGAAAGAGAACGTCCCACCATCCCTCTTGCTGCTCTCTCGTGCAATGTACCTGACGGACCTCAATCCTAAACCTCCAGTCATCCCACCGGTGCCCAAACTGGAGGTGAACACTCAATATACTTTATACAGGCTTCAAAGTTTTCATCTTCCCAAGTCTCTTTTGTGTTTTTCAATTTTTGCACTGATATTAATTTCTGGCTGATTTTAATAAGTTAATCATTCATTTTGTTATGGCCAATAACCTATGTCCTGCTATCCTCAGACTTTTACTCAGAAAAGTTAGACCTGAAGTATCCAAGTTATCAGTTTCCCATAATGTAAAGTTGGTTAAAAATAGCACAGTTATTTTTGTAAAAATATTAAGTACACTTTCTGTAAATATTCAAAGATCACGCATACATTATACATTTTTGCATAAGCAACAAAAGCTGTAAATATTAATGTATAGTATATAGACTTTATAAATTAAACCAGATGTTGTCAACTGTTTACTATCTGCTTAAAAATGGCCCTAGTGATTGCAATGGATTATCTTTGACCTTTGAAACCTTAACCAATTGATGCCTAGACCTTAATCAGAAAAAAATGCAGACTGGCACATCACTGCATTAAGTGACAGCTGATATGTTATCACTAATGGTTGTTATGGATTCATGTGCAATGACCTTCTTCTCTATGTCCGTGTCACAGAAAGCCACTCCTCCTGTGGAGGCCGAAACGGCAGCCAAAGGGAATCCACTGTCCTCCTCAGTGGAGGTGCTGGTGGACTCCGCTCCAGTCATCAAAGACAGGAAGGTAGGAATGTTATGCCACCAATCAATCAATTTCTCAGTCTTCAAAGGTTTCTCCGTTGATCAGGCATTGTATAACAATAAACAAGAGAAGAAATTATTACAAATAGTTTTCGGTTATGACATTTCTAATACTTCTTTTGTATTTTAGTCAGAAGAATTGTTGGAGAAACCCAGAGGGTTGGACATGCCATCACCCGAAGCTCAGTTAATACATGTAAGTGTGTAAGATGTTGTATTGATCACATAAATATGTGTATTTATTGAAAGGTGAAGAGTCAACAGTGTGTGGTTTTTGCAAGATAACTTTGAATATTATGCATATTTTAAAGGACTGTCCTGCTTTTATGTTACTAGGCAACCATTTTGTTCGGAAGTTTCATTAATAGGTTTCCCCTGGGAAAAAATTTAGAATTTCTATCTAATATTAAAACAAAAGATTTTATATAGTAGTTGTTGTAATATTCTTAGAGGTTTAATTTAACATTGTACATTTTCCTTTCCTTTTTTCTTTTTAGCATGAATATTATGGAGGCCCAAACCTGAAGAAATTAAAAAATAAATAAATAAATGTAATAATAGGAAAATAAATAACTTGATAAAACAAATATAACTCATTTGTAATTAAATTTAATCCTGAATTTATTTTTGTTACTTTTTTTCCTTCATTTTCTATTTTCTTCTGGAAAAGTTAAAATAAATGAACCCATAAATGAATAAAAATAAATGAAAAATACAGAAAAAAATGAAGAAAAAAGCAATACAAAAATAAATTCAGGAATTAAAATTATATTTGTTTTATCAAGTCATTTATTCCTTTATTATTTACTTTCCTATTTACATTTATTAGATTTTTTATTATTATATTTATTTTAATTTGTATTTCTGCAGGTTTGGGCCTCCATAGAATGTTGTTATATAAAATATATAAATAAATATT
>RJVU01007007.1:14715741-14765237 GCA_003731715.1 Anabarilius grahami | reverse complement strand
AATATATATTGTTGACTTGTGTACTTGCATTATCCCAAACGTTTCCAACAATGTTTAAATCCAGAGAAATCAGCAATTTTAACCATTGTAACGGACTGTGTCATTGCGTCACCTGTCAATGACATCATATCTGTGCTACCCTCGAATTCCGCTTTTACTTTCATAGAAACGATGGAAACACCAAGGACGCTTTAATATATTATGTGTTTTATAAGACAGCAACTTTTTGGATATTTTTATCGACAGAAAACGAATCATTGTTACATAGCTCAACGTAGTTAGTCTTATTATTTGAATTTCTTGTTTTCTTGATTTACAGCGAGTAGCATGTTTGTACCATGCCTCAGAGACAACACCATTTTGTCAAGTGGCTGACATAGCATAAACAGAAAGAGCTTTATTTGTAGTAACAGTAATACAGCATTTTCTCCACCATACAATATATTTTACAATGAATTGCATGCCATTTAGCAACACAATGCCCCCGGACCCCCCTTGCAGAAGCGATGTCCACCCACCAGAGTCTCACAAAATCCTGTGGGAAACACTGAATATGATATTCTAATATCGATCTAGCTTACTGCGATGTGCAACAAGTATCTCATACCAGCCACCCAGCAAACTCGGAGTCACGCCATAACTTTCAATGCACTCAAATGTATTTTTTGTATGATTGTTTTGCCCAAGTAAAACAGTACTGCTTTACCCCACATTTTTAATTAATCAAATAAAGTGACCTGTATGAGTAGTAATTCAGCACTTGCGGCTGTTTCATTACAATTAAATAAAATAATGTGAATTAAAGTGATCAAATGTAACTGTAACATAGTTCAAGTTCAGTGAAGGAGGAGGCAGGAACTGGCAAACATCAAATGTAACTTTAATGTAAAATAAACAAACAAAAAATGAAAAGAGCGGCAGTGGCTGACTGGCATACAAGCATAATAAAAGTTCCGGAACTCCTCCATGGGACACGAGACCGGTGTGTCGCGCAGGTGACTCTCATTAACATTCACTTCACCGGCCTCGATCCACTCCCATGACTATCGGAACCGAACTGCTTCATAACACAGTAACATTAATAAAACTTTAATACAATAGTGCATCCATGAACACGATTTCTCCCTGAGTCCCGTCGGGTTGCTTTCCATTGGCTGTGGAGGTGAAGACAACAACTCCCATGATTCCACGCTCATTCACGGTGTCAACAAGCTATACCTCTGTTATTGTTTTGAATAAGCAACCTCTAGTGGTGAAATTTAGATACTGTGCCTTTAACTATTTTCAGATTTAGTATGAGTGTAGCTTCTACAGTGATGTTTAATAAGACCAGAGGTAAAAGTTTTAGAAGCTGCCGGACGTCAACACACTCACCCCCATCTGTTCTGTTCCATCAGGCTAAGGAGGCAGAGTTGGCACAGAAATCCAAGATGAGTGCCAATGGGATATGAGAGGGGCTACATGTTTCCACACTCACCTTATTCTGTTGGAGAAGAGGGTAGAGGTTTGAGCTTGGCCTCTTCCATCGCTGCTGCTTCTGCTGAGAAAGCATCTCTCTGACGGTTGATCTGATTGACTAGCCACATCACATCCTCCATTGACATCTGGTCCTCAAAAAAGGAGGAAAATGGTTTATGTTAGAACTTAGACATCACTCCTGCTTGACATCCGCAACGTGTTTACATCTCCCATCCCCCTGAAGATTTGAGGAATTCTGTAAGTTTGCAGTCTAGCAAAAAGAAAAAGCATCAAGACTCGGTCCAGCCAGGAAATCAATAAGGAACTTGCAAGATTTGCCTGTTTTTGCTGAACTTCATTATGTAAATTTGTAAATAAATTGTACAATACCTGCATATTATATAAGTGCTACTACTTCATACAGTCGGCTGTGCCATATGTGTAGGCTAAAAGGTGAGTCATATTATTTTAATATGAGGAATGCATATGCTTGCATTCTGGATTTAGTTTGGCAGATGAATTGTAAATGGCCAAGTATATGGGTATTTTTTTTTATATATATTTTTTTTTTGTTGAAAATTTCAAATTCCCTTTTCTAAGGGAATTTTACATTCACTCCCTCAGGAGATGCGTTTAGCGGTGTAGCGAATCATGCCAAGCCTGCCTATGGCAGACTTTGCAGTTTGGCACAAAAAAGGTTTTCTAATAAAGTATTTAATTTTGTCATTGGTATGCTGTGTCCCCCTTTGAATCATGAATTTAAATTTTCCTTGGCGGTAATTTAATTCTGAATTGGAGCCAAAACTTGTGGTGAAAATGATTCAAAATTCCCCCCAAAGAGAAATGTTTATTTTTGATTAATGTACTGTTCGGATTATTGCGTTTCACGTTGCACTGGATAAACCTGCAGAGGGAAAACAGTATTGTATGGCAATAAGTTTCCATTTAACGAGCATTGAATCCCCCAGATGTTTGCTTTGTTTATCCCATAGCCTTAATTCGACTGTAATCTTAACTGAATTTGTTACCTCTTCAAACTGCCCTCTCCCACTCTGTCCTGGTGCACTTTTTTTTTATGTTGATCAATTGTGTAAGATTGAGGTAAAACTGCCTCTCATTGCGTGAAGCAGGTTACCATCTTTGACCACTGTACAGTCAGGAAGTAAAGGTGCTCAATGCTCATACCTCTGCTAAACATTCAAGTGTTACACCATTTATTTACTGTAATTTGAACAAATGCTACATTTTTTGTTTCCAAAATTGACAAATGAAAGGGTCAAATTCACTCTTATTTGCAATTAATTGATTCTTGTGTTCAGTTTAAAAACATTTCATTAAAAAAAGCTTCAGTGGTCAAAAAGATTGATGTGAATTATTTTGTCTTGAGTCTGATCAGTTGCAAACTAAATATTTAACTGACCTCCACCTGTAAGACTGGGGTTTTCAAATTGGGATGCTATAGGGGGTGCTTGGAAATTAAGATTTTACAAAATGCATTTTTAGGGCTATCAACATTGGCATGTTAACATGTTAACGCTATCGATGTTAACTTAAAATAATAAATATGTTTAATACAATTTTTAGCACATAAACCACCATATTTGATACTACCTTGATTCTGCTCTACTTTTAGAAAGAAATGAAAAACAAATCTGCATATAGAGTGGTGCAGGGATGACATCTGGACCTGAAAGACTTATTCACAGCTGGTTCCTTCAAGATTTTCCTGTTTATAATGAAGTTTTTCAATAAAATAAAGCCAGTGGTAAACATTAACTTAATGATACTTTGACATTTTGTTCTACAATGTAAATTACACACTCTCGCACCCCAAACATTCTTATCTAGTTACTTGAAAACATACATTTTCAAAAATGAACATAACTGCTTAAAAATGTATTTTTGCTATGAGTGTGTAATTTATGTTGTAGAACTAAATGTCAAAGTATCAAGTTATATTTACCACAGGCTTTATTTCACACATAAATCTAAAAAAAACAACAACATTATAAAACATTGTAACAAGGTTCAGTGTCAGGAAGGAAGAAGACAGGGTCGGCTGGACTTACTGACTGCTTTTATTAATTCAACACAAACAAAAAGGTGTGCAGACAGGCACAAGTCGGTCAATATAATCACACAAATTCACTCCAGTACTCAGCATCCCAGGAGATCAGCAGCCAGTAGTCCTTCTCTCTCTCATTCACTCCTGTTTCTCCTGGCGTTATGTACTCTCTCCACGCCAATTACTGAAACAAGAGACAGGTGTTCGTCATTTGCATTTACCCCACTCACTCACCGCTCGTCTCCTGCCTCTCTCTCCCGCTGCAGACTTCGCTGAACCACGCCCCCCTCGCCACAAACATCATAGGAAAATCTTGAAGGATCCAGCAGCGAATTAGTAAAAAATAATATTGTTCACTCGCATTCACAGAAAACTTTTGCATCACCTCGAGAAACTGTGTTCGCTCGCAAAATGTTCATGTTCAAATGAGAAACTGCGTTCACTCGCAAAATTTTGTTTCCTCGAGAAACTTTTGAAAGAGAAAGCTAAATATTAGCAAATGCAAAGGTTCTCAGGGAACGGAGAACTTTGGCAAGAGAATGTAAAAGCATTGGAATATAATTTTTCCTCTATATTCTTTTCCATCACCATGACCCTTTTATTGGCTACATAGCATTTAGTTTTGAAGAATAAAAAATATAATATAACACTCAATATTTTCTCACACAGTACACTGTAAAAAAATACAAAGTTGAGAAAACTTAAGTTTAAGGCAGAAAACTTTAGCAGATTTTTGAGTTTTCTCAACTTGTTTTTGTAGGACATTTTTGAGTTTTCTCAACTTTTTGTTGTATAAAATGAATACAACAAATAGAGAAAACTCAGAAATCCGCTGAAGTTTGTGGCCTTAAACTTTTAAGTTTTATCAACTTTTGATTTTTTACATTGTATAAATTCTTCTGTTCACATAAAACCAGCTGCCTTTTATATCGTATAGGGAATCATCATGTTTGGGGGTCCTTGGCATCAAAAAGTTTGAAAATCTCTTATTTGACTAATTTTGTTTTTATCAATTTGGAAGTCGCGAGCCTTGCCACAGTTCTCCACCACATACTTTGACTGCACACGCAGCCTGATTCCTCTGGAATGCTGGTCAGTGGTTGATCGAAGATATCTGCTCTGTGTTTTTTAGTTTGACTCTGTTTAAACAAGCTGATTAGCAGGAATCTCATCCAAGTTCTCATTCCTTAGATTAGTTCAGTGAAGCGTTAGGCCAGGACACTGCTCATGCTGGTACAGTTACATGAGGCTGGTCACAAGACTCCTGAACTTCTTTAAAGTCTCCCGTGAAAACATGCCTTGATTTTGAGTGTTCTGTACATTGAGGGTGTACACATTTAGGTGACTTTTAAGATCATTTTTCACAACCATTTTCAGTGCTTGAGGAGTGTGACAAATAAATCAATAATGTAACAGAGGAAAATGTTGGATAAATGTAGAAATCTTGAAATCTACTGAAGTTCATGCCTTTAAGTGCTTTGTCTTGAGTTTTTAAAATAGTTCAGTTAGATGCATTTTGAGACAAAAACTTGAATGCAACAAACTTGTAACGCTGACGTCGTAAACAGGACTACCCATCTCGTAAAAATATGAACTTCCCAGGAGGACTTGAATGCACCAATATTTGCATGTCTTAAGTTTCAAATTTTGACACAAAAAGGTGATATCAATAATGCAGCAGGATTGAGCATGTAGACATTAAAACAAGATGTTTGTGACCCCAAAGTGTCTGCATTTATTTGCAGATGCCATTTGTTTTGATATTTAGCCTACACTGCAATAAGATAGCCTACATTTAAGTGACATTAAATGATTGTTGAGGCCACTTAATAAATCTGCTTACTTTGGCCGGTTGCAGCATGGGTTGCATAAACTGCTTAGACTAGTTTTTTTTTTAGTTTTTTTTACATAAGTTACATAAAAATTATTACTACTTGGCCTACTGCTAGTTGGTCAGATCATAAGACACTGAATCAACTTAGGTTTACTTGATTATCCATAAATAATTTTTTTTTTAAATCACGTTAAAATGTGAATATCAAATATCAGGCATTTGAGGAAAAACTACAGAACTTTAAACATAAAACCAAGCATTTCAATATCATCTTACTAAGACCTATTATGGGACGATAGAGTGAAAACTCTGAATAAAACAGGTGTTTTTCTCTTAAGGATGAGCTCCATATTCTCACTATAGCATATGAGCCATAAAAGCCTGATGTATGACATTTCATATTCAACAACAAAAAAAAGTGCACTTTTTAAAATTTAGATTTCAATTAACTCCATTTGAAAATATGACACTTTCTGACTATTATTTCACATGTCAGTCTTTACAGGGTTAATTATGTGGAAGTGGGACCATCTAGTGGTTAAAGTGTAGAACTACATCTCTGAGATCACCCCAGTAAACAGATCGAATGGTGGAAAATGATCTTACTGATCACTTGTTTCTAGTCCCATGTTGGATTATTATTATTTTTTTTTCCATTCAGTTTTAAAAAGTGGGTGATTTTAAGCTAGCATGTGTATATACCATCTGGGGATTCCCTAAAGCCCCTTTACCGCTGTTACTCAAGTTAGGTTTTGAAACCATTAGTGAGAATGGGGCCATGTGCTCACAGTACAGCTTACAGCACAGAGCAATCTGCAAAACTGAACACAATATACTCACCCTGAAACCAGTCATTCATATGTTTATCTAAATCATTATGTTTTCCAACAATGGCACTATGAGTAGCTGCTCAAAAACACACTACAATAGACAGCACAAAGTACATCTCTACAGAAGAGGTGCACATCCTACACATTATTGAGGCCTACATTTTTGAAGGATGTGGTTGCTACTTGCAGCTTCCTGTCGTGCTCTGAGGTGCGCATGAGGGGAGACAACCAAAAACATCTTTGACTTGGAGAGACTCAAGATGGTTGTTGTGTGATGTTTTTAGGGGTTTTGATCGCTGAATGAGACATTGAGGACCACCGATAGACTGAAGGGACTGGGTTTTTTTAAGGAGTTGGAGTGAATTAAAAGGGAGGGAGCCATGACCTCCCTCCTGATGCGTATCTTTCGGTTGGGTGTGGAGAAAAAGAGAATTAGGCACTACGAAAACCTGAAGAGGGATGTGGATCCACATCAAATGTGGGAGACTCTGGGAGAACTGGGGGATGGAGCTTTTGGGAAGGTGTATAAGGTAAGAGATTCAAATAATGACGACGATGAGATTCAATTCTCTGCTAAATACAAAATAACAGAACACATTTGCTATATATTGCTCTCAGGCCATTTACTGCAAACTATATTTGATTTAATGTAAGCAATAAAAGCACTAAATGTTTTAAAAATAATAATAATAAAACTGGGCATTATAGGCTACTAACAGTCTGATCTAATCTGTCATTTCAAGGAAATCCCTCCCTCTTCAGACTGACATGCCATCTTTTGCTAGTAATTGTATCTTGTTTAAAAAGTCATAATTATGACATTAAAAGTCAAAATTATGACTTACTCATAATTATGAGATAAAATGTTGAAATGATGACATGCCAAGTCATTTATATGAGATGAAAAAACGAAATTATACTACATTTAAATTATGACGTAAAAGTCAATTATGACTTTTAAAAAGTTGAAATTACTTACTAAGTAAATTATAACATATTAAGTCATAATTATGACTTGTATCATCATATCAGTGCTCTTCCCTGATGCTTAAGCTTGACGTCGACTAGTTGCTGGTCCTATAGAGGGCGCAACAGCATAAGAAATCTTTGAAGTCCATATTTACGCTCTGTTTCCAAATTGAAAAATAAATGCATTCTCAGAGCGCTCCGCAAGACGTGTGATCATCTGGATGCTCAAAATTGAACCAGAGACTGCACGTTTTAAACAGCTTATTTTACAGTTAAGTTAATCGCCGTTCTAAATTAATGCTTTCTGCACTGTAACGCACACATAACTTACATCACGTGCGGATCGCGCGCTCAGAATCATTCAGTAGCGCAGAAATGTATTGTCAACACTGTTCTGTGATTTCTCAATAAAATGGCTTAGAAACTGAAAAGTTCTAGCATATATTTACATTTACATTTACATTTATGCATTTGGCAGACGCTTTTATCCAAAGCGACTTACATTGCATTATACTATACATTTGTATCGGAGTATGTGCAATCCCTGGGATCGAACCCATGACCTTGGCATTGCTAGTGCCATGCTCTAACCACTGAGCTACAGGAAAACCCACAGCTTCACTATTAAAAGAGAGATGCTGCCAGGTAGAATTAATTCACAAACGCAATCGCTCTCTCACTAATGCATTCATATAAATGTAATCTTTACTGTGCTACTTTATCTGTATCTGATTTAGAATGAGCAGAAATCTGTGAGAAATATAACGACCCAAAAGAAAAGAACTGATAAAAATGAGCTGTTATGTAGGAGCAATAGCCATGGCGGGCAGCGCTGTGTCATATGCCATAGCTGTGCACAAGGCAACAAGTTCAAGTCTCAGCTGTCAGCTCAAGGTTCAAGCTTATTTGTTCATTGATGACATCATCAGTGACTAGTCGACGTCGACTTTAAAAAATCTGAAGTCATTCAACCCCTACTTGGTATGTTGTAATTTTCACTTTTTATTTTATAATTATGACTTAGTATGTTATAATTAAGATTTATCTTATGTGGGGTTTCCAAAGGAAGTCATTCTGAAGCACAATTCTGTTTGCTTTGAGTAATGTTTCATTCCTAAAGAAATAAGTGAATCTGTTGAGTGAATGATTCAATGATTCACTCATAAGGGCACTCACTTGTCGCCACCTACTGGCGTAATGATGTAACCTGCAAAAAGAGCCACTAAAATACACTTAATTAAACAACTTAAGATTATTCTATAAAAACAAAGCATACTGTTTTATGCAATTTTTCTTTTCAAGTAAATTTATCTTGTTTTAATAATGTTTAGATATTTTATTTTCTAAAAAGCAAGACAAAAATAGCTGGAAAATCTGAATTTTATGATTAACATTATTAAAACAAGATTCATTTACTTGATTTATTTATTTAATGAGCATAAATCTGTGAGAAATATAATGACCCAAAAGACAAGAACTGATAAAAATGAGCTGTTATGTAGGAGCAATAGCCATGGCAGGCAGCGCTGTGTCATATGCCATAGCTGTGCACAAATTGTATAGATCTAGAAAACTATTTTTTATTCGTAATTCATTACATATATAATTTTAGTTCATTTTAAAATGGCCTACATGTATTTGTAACCATGCAATCGACAGTAAAACTGCTTTCAGACAACCTTTATGAAAAACGTATTTATACACATTGATACACATTTCCAAGGTGACAGATAGGGCTTTAGGGCTACACTGTGTGGTTTGGCAATTTCCTGTTACACCAATATGTGAAAGATCAAAGATGGCTTCCTGTTAAGAGATTTCAACCCCATCTAAATCAACCTCTTTTCTTCATCTCTCTCTTTCTGAAAATGAATCACACATCTTTGCAGTTTAAATGCATCTTGCACCATGGCCTGCAACTGCAAGTGTATTTCCCAGCTTTTATAACTTCTGCTTACTTTCATGCAATTTTCTAAAAGTGACAAAGACAAGTGTTACAGTATGTAGTGTTGATCTCAGGCCCAGAATCAGACTACAGGGGTCCTGGGAGCTGTTAAAGTGATTGAAGTGCGCAGTGAAGAGCAGCTGGACGACTACATGACTGAGATAGACATCCTAGCAGCCTGTCGCCATGCAAACATCATTACCTTGCTGGACGCCATCTTCTTTGAGGGCTGGCTGTGGGTAAGCCACATCTGTTTATGGCTGTTTTTTTCCAGCTACGTTTATGTAACAGAGTAACATTTTTAATCTTTTGTTATGGACTATAAATACTGTATAAAACGTTCTTATTTTAAACTTTTCTGCTACTTTTTAAATACCGTTTATGTATTGATTGCAATATGTTACCCTTGTCCACAAGACCCAGAGCTTTATTGTTAATTAATGAAAATACATTGTAAAACTAGTAATTTAAACAAGGAATGAAATAAACCTCAAATTGTTGTGTGAAAAACTTTAATATAATATTTTTGTACTAATTTTAATCACTCCCTCCATTTTTATGACTATCATCATGCAGTTCCATCATAATCAACAATTTTTATATACAATATATGTATATATTGTAGTTATTGTAGCTAGCCAATATGTGCCATTTCCATCACTGTCATTTTCATCATTCATTCATCTTTTTGTGTGTATCATGATGTAGCTCAATTATGACCAGAGTTTGTTTTTTTTTGCCACATTTTCTTTCAAAACTTAGTGTACTTGTTTACCAAGGAGTAAAAACAGTGTCAGTGAAGAGCTTGAGATCATATATGAGCATGTGAATGTTTGTGTGTGTGTGTGTATGAGTTCAGATGCAAAAGCCTCTAAGTGCCATCTGAAATTTTCTTCTAAAATGAGCATTTTTATCAAGCTCGTATGTTTATGTCCAGTTAATTCACTTTAATGGCAATGAAAAGGACCTATTAATTGTCATTAAAGTGAACTTACTGAACTTAAACATATGAGCTTGATAAAAATGCTCATTTTAGAAGAAAATTTCAGATGGCACTTAGAGGCTTTTGCATCTGAACTCATNATTTAGTTTATTAAACACAATTCATCTCTTGAGATGTGACGGGAATGTTCATGACAACTCAGAATAATGATAAAAATGAACTCTTCTGTGATATGCTGTATGTACATGAGCATTGATAGTGGATGAATTGAACTACTGAGAGTGTGAAAGTGTTTTAAAAGAGTTTAAGATTGTTTTTACTTTCTAAAAGTCCCCATAGTTGAAAGGCTTGCCATCCTTATATAGTTAAATAGTGTTTATTTCCTTAGAGTGTCTAAACGCTATTTCTTTTTTTAGATCCTGATTGAGTACTGTCCTGGAGGAGCTCTGGATGATATCATGTTGGGTGGGTGTGGAACATCCTTGACACTGTTATCATTTATAATCATTTATGGTTGTATCTATTTGTCATTATCATACTTTATGCATACTGTGTGTTTCAGAGCTGGAGCGTGGCCTTACGGAGCAGCAGATCAGTGAGGTGTGCTGTCAGGCTCTACAGGCTCTGTCTTACCTGCACCAGCATCACATTATACACAGAGACCTGAAGGCAGGCAACATTCTGCTTACAATCGATGGACAGGTCAAACTAGGTACAGATATACTGTCTTTTTTGTTCCCCTCTCACGTTTTTAGCACTAAATACTCACAATCTGTTCTGTATCTATTTATATTATTTTTTCATGCAGCTGACTTTGGTGTGTCTGCAAAAAATGACAATACCCTTCAAAAACGATCAACTTTCATTGGAACTCCATACTGGTGAGACTCCTGGTCTGGTCAAATGATATTTCTGTCATCACTTACTCACCCTTGTATTATTTCATATAAGAAAAAAATCATACAGATCAACATGAGGGTGAGTAAAAGACAGAATTATAAATGTTGGGTACACTATCCCTTTAAAGAGCCCCTATATGCTTTTTCGGATATTATCTTTCATGTGTTATATAGCTGTTTGTTTGTGAATGTAAAAGGTCTGCAGAGTTTTAAAGATCAAACTGCTTGATAAATGGAGTTACTGTCTCCCAAAAGAAAGAAGTGATTCTGAACTGCCTGAAATGAGTCGTCAGTAATTCCAGACTTCCTCCACGAACCTACAGAGGTTTGTAGCAAATCTAAATAATGCCAGCCTATTGTCTTCATTGGCTGCCCACGAACAACTTGTACTATGACCTGCCCTCAAACACTGAAGTTGCAGCTGAGGCCTGGAGGAGTTTGTTTCATGTTGTCGACATGTTGAGAAGACGCTGTTTTCTCCGCTGCAAAAGCAAAAGCACTTTGCAGTTGCACACACTTCCAAAGGATGAGGAATCGGGCTTGAACTGATAAGGATAAACTGACTCCATCGTTACTATTCATATCACTGTGTAAAGACGCACAGAGAATGGGTGTTTTGTTTATGTAACGCGCTGTAAGTGGAGGGTTAGGGGGGGAAAGTAGGGTTTTGGAGAGACTGAAGGAATGAGGAACCTTTAAAATAGCATAATAGGGGCACTTTAAATGATATAACTTCATAAAAAGTAACACAATTAAATTATTCCTCTACTGAAAACAACCCTTCTGCCACTATATCAAAATATTTTGTCTTTCAAGGATGGCACCTGAGGTGATTATGTGTGAAACGTCGAAGGACAATCCCTACTCCTCTAAAGCTGACATTTGGTCATTGGGAATCACTTTAATTGAGGCTGCTGAGATGGAGCCCCCTCATCATTCTCTCAACCCTATGAGGGTCCTGCTGAAGATCACCAAGTCTCCACCACCCACACTTTCCAATCCTCGCCAATGGTGGGTTTTTCACTTCTTCGTCCTCTCTCTAGATCTGCTGAGGTTTAGGCTTATCCTGATTTCTGTCTCCAGGTCATCACATTTCCAAGATTTTCTACGGAGGACCTTGCAGAAGAACCCTGAGGCTCGTTGGGGTGCCCAACAGCTCATGGCTCACCCTTTCTCTTATGCGGGACGAGAAGGGCGAGCCCTTAAAGAACTTGTTGCTGAGGCCAAAGCAGAGGTCACTGAGGTCATAGAGGCTGAGGTAAACACATAGGTCAATGACATGATGTTCATTAAAAAATAATAATTAATAAATTATTAATTTATTAAATTAAATAATAAATGAATTAATATAATCAACAACATGCTTATAATATGATTGCTGTGTTAATATGATTATTTTTTCAGAAACACATTAATACACAGAAATACATGTTGTTTGACACTGATATTTATGAATTAATAATACATGATGATATTTGTTAAGAAATACACTAATGTTGAAAACATTTTGGGTCAGTAAGATTTCTTTTAAAGAAATGTGTACTTTTATTCAACAAGATGTAGTAAATTGATCTAAAGTGACAGTGAAGACATTTATAATAATACTAAAATGTCTATTTCAAAAAAATGCTGTTCTTTTGAACTCTATTCATCAAAGTATCCTGAAATTTTTTTTTCCACACAAATATTAAGCAGAACTGTTTTCAACATTGATAATAATAAGAAATGTTTCTTTAACAGCAAATCTACATATCAGAATGATTTCTGAAGCATCATGTGACAGTGAAGACTGAAGTAATGGTTCAGAATAAATTACATTTTAAAATAAATGAAAACAATAATATTTGTAATAATATTTCTTTATATTTCTGTTTTTACTCTATTTTTGATCAAATAAATGCAGCCTTGCTGAACATAAGAGACTTTTTTCAAAAACATAAATTAAAATATATGAAATGCTCCCATGGTTTCATGGTGTAATGAAAATATTATATTACATTTTACTATATGGTTACCCCACATGGCATTAAATTGAAACTTTTCTTGAAAAATTGTATGAATGTTTTTTCTAAATCATGGACTTATTTGTGTTTGACTCATTTGTTGTTGGACCTGTGTAACAAACATAATCCAAGGGTGTAGCAGCACATATGTTAATACAGCATTTTCTGCATTTTTCATCTGCAGTCTTTGTTAGATCTCCAGTGTTCTGTGAAGGAGACGATCGCCACCGAGTCGGAGCAAACAGCGGCACAACCAGGAAAAGCCATTGAAGAACAAGGACCACAAGAACCTGAGACCCCTCAGAAGACCTCTGTTCCAGATGCTGTACCTCAGTCTCCCACCAACTCAGAACCAAAACCTGACTTTAAAGTAACCCGCAGGGCTTCACAGGCCACAGATAAAGCTCAGAAGAGGGCAAGACGGCTCTCTGTTCCAGGAAATCTGCTCTCATTTCTGACTGGGAATTCTCGTCGCAAATCTGGATTCTGGGGTGACAATCCACCTGTTCAAGGAACTAAAGACTCAGAAGATTCAAGTGTTGCACAAACTACACAAACTTGCCCTTCAGATAGCACTGAAAGTAAAAGCACTGACAAACCGATGGATAAAATATCTGACTTAGTTGATTCTCCATGTATTAAGGTTGCTGACACCAAAGACAAGGAAGCTAGAGTAGAAACTGACAAGGAGGAAGCTCAAAACTTAAACCACTCAAGCAAACTAGAACAAACACAGTTACCAACAGATTCCTCTGAAAAGGAAACACTAGATCTTACCAAGGAGGAAACTGACGCTGATGAAGAAAAAAATGGCAATGTGAAGTCTGTTGATTCTGGAAACAATGACCAAACGTTTTGGAAATCCCTCCAAATACCTGCTATTATCGACAAAGACACAACACATCCACAGAGCACACTGGTTACAGCTTTGAGTTTGGATACACCACTAGCTAAAAAAACTGAAAAGAATGATAAAAATTATAAATACAATTACCTTGATTTAGCCTGTCCTTTGAAAACTTTCAATTCTCCTCTCACAGTAGATATAAACAAAAGCTTAACTGTTGAGATGCCTTCTAATAATGTTCCTGAAGACGTTCCTGACCTTAAGAAAGCACAACAGTCAACTGAACCATCAGAAAATGACACTGTAAAAGAAAAAACTGAGGCAGAAACAGAAGAACCAGCAGAACTGGAGACAGATGGAGGAACAGGGGATGAAACGAAAGAGGAAAGCTGTGAAAATGACAAGAATGTTAGTGTAGGGATAGAAGAAAATATAACCACCAGAGAAGATCACATTACCATGAAGGATAGAGTTATAGAGTTTGAGGATATCAGCGAAGAGCCTATTACTACTGAGGTAGGCCAAGAAGATGAAAAGTCTGAGGAAGAGGAAAGCTGTGAAAAAGACAAGGATCTCTGTCCAGAAACAGAGGAACGTTCAACCAGCAAGGAAGAAGTTACAATGGAGGTTGGTCATGAAGATGTAGACTCAAGAAATGAAAACACTGAGAACACAAGAGAATCTGAGGAGATGGAAACACCAACCCATAATGAGACAACAAAGATCATTGATTCACAGACACCAGAGTTGTCATGTCAAAATAAAGAAGAGATCAATTCTGATGAAGAAAAGAATATCATTGGTAATGAAGGAGATGCTGTTGGAGATCAAGAGAGAACAAGTCTAACAGAAATCTGTTCTAAAGAAAAAGAAGATGGGACAGATTCAAAGGAACCCGAGCAAGAGCTTCAAATGAATACAGATAGTACAACGAATGTTACAGGAGAGCAATCAAAACATCTTGCTGAAGATACAACAGATGTTCCTGAACCAAAGTTGAAAAAGCAAGTGATGTTTGCAGTTCAAGAGGACAAAAACGAGCAAGAAAGGCCACATGCAAATGGCTTGAAAGATTTAGACTTAATACTACCACCTGAATCTAATGGATCCACACCTAAGGATTCTAATGAAGATGCATTTCCACCTCTTTCTCCTACTGAGCCTCCTCTGTCTCCTGGGTTTGAAGGGGTGAGTGTGAAACAAACAACTAGCTAAAAACATTAGCAACCAGACAAATTCAACATGTACAAAATTGTTCTCTGTTTGTGTTAATTCAGGAATTGCACCCAAGCAGAAGAACCGTTAAAAAAACACGTAAATTTATGGTGGATGGTCGTGAGGTCAGTGTCACCACTTCCAAAGTGGTTAATGAAGGAGTCAGTAAGGAACAACAAATGCGCTACAACAGGTAACAAGTCTTTATGCTTTAGAGTGGACATGGTAAAACGGAAGTATCACATTATAAATGTATGTGTTCTCGGGTGTTTGCAGACGGCAGGAGCTGCACGCGTTGAAGCTCTTGCAGAGAGAAGAGCAGAGAGAACATGCGCAGCTGGAGCAGAAACTACAGCAGCAGCGAGAGCAGATGTTCCGGCACATAGAACAAGAAATGACCGTAAGCCACATGCACCACAGCCCTTTGGTCTCAGTTAGCAAATTTAGACATGCTATAAAATAGAAATGTTTCCATTCGGGTTTGTGTCTAAAGTACACCATCAGCAGATCATGCAATGTAGTTAAAGATACCAAAAATAATGGCATTGGCAGCAACGGATTCGCAGTTTTGCCCAATATCTACTTTTTTATTTTGTTGATACCATTTTGTTGATTTTTTTCTGCCTGTTTTAAGATTTATATAATCATCTATCAGTAAATTAAAGGTGTAGCCATAGATTTGAGCAAATATTTAACCATTAATTACTTTTACTATACCATAGTACTTTCCTTATGTGCATGAAGGCACTACCTGTGTTTGTGCATAATAGTAGCATTAATTTCTTTATATTAAAAAAAAGGTACAAAAACTTTTACTAATGTTACTTTGACATGTAAGGACTTATTTTTGCTTATTTAACCCTTTGATGCACAAGCTATGAAAACCCCTTCTAATGCGCAACATGGGTCAAAAATGACCCGTATTCATTTCCTATGTAATTTCAATCATGGTTGAGTGTTTCTTTGCTGAATCTTTCAAAGAAATGTATTTTGTCATTTATTTATTCCAGGTATTCCTTAAATATCTTGATTCTGATTTTCACAAATCATTGTGTTTATTTTTTCTGTCTTTTTTTGTAAACAAACACAGCTTTTGTATTTCTACATAAATTTTACACACATGGGTCAAAAATGACCCATATAGAAACCTTTGCAAATTTTTGCTAGTAGGAACATATTTACTGCAGACAACTATTCATCCGCCACACATTTCACGTCTCAACATGGCTGCTTTTGTATATTTGATGGATGAAAGTCATATTATATTTCATATAATAGGCTATATATTATATTTCATAATTTTTTATTTTTTGTCATAAACCAATGCTACTGGTCACCTAGACATCTAGTCTATCAGTGTTCCTGAAAAGTAACATTTTGAACAAGGTTTCTGTCCAACAGTGAAAATATATAATAAGTGTATCGATCAATGGTTTGATGTGTATTTGAAAATATTCTTGTGCTTTTGGTTTTCTCTGTCCAGAGTGTTAGTGGCTGGTCCTCAACAGAACTGAGGTGGATGATGACATCACTGTAAAAAAAGCTGAAAGTATACTTTGCGCACAGTCAAACGCAATTTAAATGTGTATGTGCAGGTTGCACATTATAAAAAGTTACAAAAATCTGTATGCTGACCCTCACGTACGCATAAAAAGTGAAGTATACTTTGGCCTTTAGAAAGGTAGTGACACAAAAAAAATTCAATCAAAAAGATTTGTTTATTGAGCAATACCTGGAATAATGAATGATGAAACTAATTTATTGTAATATATGCGATATAGAAAATAACTCATTCAGGTCACTTTAGACCCATGTTGTATATGCCCAAAACTGTTACTTTTCAGAAACACTGACAGACTTAAAGAGTGACCAATTGCATTGATTTATGACAAAAAAAATAAAAAATTATAAAATTTATAGCATAATATATGAAATATAATAAGACTTGCATCCATCAAATATACAAAAGTAGCCTTGTTAAGATGTGAAATGTGTGGCAGATGAACAGTTGTCTGCAGTAAATATGTTCCTACTTGCAAAAATGTGCAAATATTAAAGATTTCTATATGGGTCATTTTTGACCCATGTGTGTAAAATTGATGTAGAAAATGTGTTTGTTTATAAAGTAAGAAAGAAAAAATAAACATAATTATTTGTAGAAAATCAAAAACAAGACATTTAATGAATACCTGGTATAAATTAATGACAAAATACATTTCTTTTAAAGATTCAGCAAATTAACACTCAGTCATGATTGAAATTACATAGGAAATGAATACGGGTCATTTTTGACCTATGTGTGAAAAATTGATGTAGACGTACAAAAACTGTGTTTGTTTATAAAGTAAGAAAGAAAAAATGAACATAATGATTTTTGACAATCAAAAACAAGATATTTAATGAATACCTGGAATAAATGAATGATAAAATACATTTCTTTGAAAGATTCAGCAAAGAAACACTCAACCATGATTGAAATTACATAGGAAATGAATACGGGTCATTTTTGACCCATGTTGTGCATTAGAAGGGTAGTGATACAAAAATGATTTTTTGTAAAGTTAACAAGTTAATTGAGGAATACCTGGAATACTGAATGAAGAAATACATTTCTTGCAAAGATATAGAAAATAAAAACTCAACCGGGTCATTTTTGACCCATGTTGTGCATCAAAGGGTTAAACATTGTACTGTTTTCTATGGAAGCTTGTTTCAGCTACGAAATAAAACAATTTCAAAGATTATTGCAACTTTTTATCTCACAATTTTGACTTTTTTCTCAGAATTGCGAGATATAAACTCGCAATTGCGAGTTATAAAGTCAGAATTGCAGGATATAAACTCCAAATTATGACTTTTTTCTCTCAATTGTGAGTTTATATCTTGCAATTTTGACTTCTTTTCTCGGAATTGTGTGATATAAACTCGCAATTGCCAGTTATAAAGTCCAATTCTGAGGGGGAAAACAGACTGACTTTTAAAAATAATTAAATAAAAAAAAGAAAAATGAAAAAGAAAAATATAAAAATAAGCTAATTTAAAATATATAAAAAAATACTAGAATAGTATATAGATACTATATATAATAACACTGAATTGCAAGTATGATCACTTAGCACAGTCTCCTCAATAAGAATGATATGAGGTAATTATTCATAACTACAACTATGTGCACTAGAAATACAGATGCTTGCCCATTAATAACCATTAATATCCTGTTGCAGAGCAAGAAGCAGTACTATGATGGTGAGCTTGAGAGACTTGAGAAACAGTACCAGCAGCAAAGCGGTCAAATGGAGGCTGAGCACACCTCCCGGCTCAGGGAGGACGCACGGAGACTCAAGGCCCAGCAGGAGAAGGAGCTGAGCCGCAAGAGCAGCGCACTGAAAGCAGACCCCAAAGAGGTACGGACTGGTGCATTTACCTACACTGACACAGAACTAGGCCAAACGCATGAAAACAATGACTACACTAATTAGGCCCAAATGCATGAAAACAGTGTATTTCTGTTTTAGGAGCAGCGGTTCCTGCAGAAGCAGCAGCAGGAGCTGAATGATGCTCTGCAGAAGGGCGTTCAGGAACATAAGAGGAAGGTGGCGTCCATGGAGTGGGAGATTACAGTCAAATCTCAGCAGCTCAAGCGAGGTAAGTATGCCACTGCTAAAACATTTATTTGTTATGTAATTTGTACAAGAATCACTGGTTTTTCTTAGTAAATTATTAAATATTGCTCGCAGGAGATGTTTACAGGATCAACCATAATTAGAGGATGACTCAGTGAATCTTTTTAGAATGAAATACTAGAGCACTGCATACTCCACAGTATACGGTGATAAACATTTTAAACTGTAGAATGGAGAACCAGGAATGCCCCTTCAAAATAAAATGAATTATCAATGTATTAATTCAAAAATAAAAATGTAAATATATAACTTTACATTTTAAAAATACATGATTTAGATGTATGACAAATCCATATCTAAAAATATAGATAAAATGTAACAATAAATAATGAATTTATAAATCATTTTTAAATTGGATTTATTTATCAAGCTATAAAATTGAATTAATATTCAATTATTTATTTGAAAAGTAATAAAATGAAGGAAATAATAATCAAATTGTAACTGCAAAATAAAAATGTAAATAAGTAACTTTTCAAATGAACAAATAATTGATTTAAAAACATTTATTTATGCATGTCTGAAAATGTAATTAAACATTTGTCAATTTGAAAAGTGATTTATTTATTATTTCACTATCAAGGCTCACTCACACCCAAACAATCGCTATAAAGATAACTATGGGGACGTTTACACAACATAATTTTCAACTAAAAACAGAAAACTTTTTATGTGTTTTGGCCATTCATTTACACGACAGTGGTGTTTTGGCTGCCTAAAAAACGCAAACTTTTAAAAACCCTTTTGAGACTTTTTTCAGAAGCCTAGCGACAAATCTAGCAACTTCTTGGACAAATCTTATCTAGATTCCGTGACTCGCCCTCTGATCTATATTTATATTAATATAGATCAGTGGACTCGCCAGTATGGCGTCATCTAGCGACATTTAGCAACCAGTTTTAGCTACTTTCAGCTGAAAGCAATTGGCAACACTGCTGTTATTGTCTCTGTGTAAACAACCAGTCTTGTAGCCCAAGACTGGTTGCCCACTGCGTCCTCCCTGCTGAGATGTAGTTTTCCCTCCCTGCTGGGAAAACTAGGTTGCTGCTGGAAGAGGTGTTAGTGAGGCCAGCAGGGGGTGCTCACCCTGTGGTCTGTGTGGGTCCTAATGCCCCAGTATAGTGATGGGGACACTATACTGTCAAAAAGCACCGTCCTTTGGATGAGACGTTAAACCGAGGTCCTGACTCCCTGTGGTCGTTAAAAATCCCAGGATGTCCTTCGAAAAGAGTAGGGGTGTAACCCCGACATCCTGGCCAGATTTGCCCATTGGCCTCTGTCCATCATGGCCTCCTAATCATCCCCATACACTGATTGGCTTCGTCACTCCATCTCCTCTCCACCAATAAGCTGGTGTGTGGTGGGCGTTCTGGCGCAATATGGCTGCCGTCGCATCATCCAGGTGGATGCTGCACATTGGTGGTGGTTGAGGAGATTCCCCCTTCAATATGTAAAGCGCTTTGAGTGCCCAGAAAAGCGCTATATAAATGTAATGAATTATTATTATTATTACAAAAACACAAATTTGTGAAAACGGTGATGTCATGTGAACAGGTCTTTATTAAACTACATTTTTAAACTAAAAAGTTTTTGAAGTTAGTTTGCTGTCATGACTTGAAAATTGAATTGTTTGATTTTTACCATTAAAAAGATGTTTATTGTTTTATTTACATTTTTTTTTTTAAATGAATAAATTCATAATTGATTCATTACAATGTGGTACTCCAAGTCCTCCATAAGTATGCTGCTCATCATTTAGGTGTGCAGTAAGTTTGCATGTACTGTGCACAGTAATAAGTAGTGTGCATTGTATACATAGTGTATATAGGAGAAGGTTTGGTAGTATGTGACTCTAAACATACACACTGTTTCCTTCTCAAGCTCGCGAGGCAGTAATTTGGGAGTTAGAACAGCGCCATCTACAGGAGAAGTACCACCTATTCAAACAGCAGGTGAAGGAGCAGTACTCCCTTCAGAGACAGCAGCTGACTAAGAGACACAACAAGGTACATTTATGTGGTAACCTCCAAAAGCATTCTGCATCCTGACTTGTATTCTCTGTTTTTCTGTACTTTATCCTGACCAGTCCTTTTCACCTCTGTTTTCTCTTATGGCAGGATAAGGAGAGAGCGTCTCGGTTCCAGCAGGCTCTTCTAGAGGAGCAGAAGTCATTGCAGGCCCAGGAAAGAGCGTCCTTCCAGAAGGCCCAAAAAGCTGAAGCAAAGTCCCGTTTGAGTCAGTTCAAAATGGAGCTCAGGAAGCAAGGTCTGAACGGCCCTGAGCACCGGCAACGTCTCACACAGGTTTGGATTCATAAGCCTTTGAGTGTTGAAACATTATGTAGTAAAGTAAACTTACACTTTGAACAAGGCTGTTTTCAAACCTGGCTCGTTTGGAGCTTTTGTTTTGGAAGTTGGCACATTTTCTCCCTTAGTTCGGTTCATTTAGGCATATATGAACATGGCAAAACTTTTGTGGTGAGAAAGCAATCCGACCCAAGGGGCCGATAAACCAGGGTGCATCACACTGTATGATGGGTAATTACGTACGTTGCATAAAAAGTGAGTGAGTGAGTGAAGTGACATGTGGCCAAGTATGGTGACCCATACTCGGAATTTGTGCTCTGCATTTAACCCATCCAAGTGCACACACACAGTGGGCAGCCATTGCTGCGGCGCCCGGGGAGCAGTTGGGGGTACGGTGCCTTGCTCAAGGGTCTCACCTCAGTCGTGGTATTGAGGGTGGAGAGGGTGGGATATTCACTCCCCTCACCGACAATCCCTGCCGGACCTGAGACTCGAACCCATGACCTTTGGGTTACAAGTCCGACTCTCTATCCATTAGGCCACGACTGCCCACTGCCCACAAAAAGCAGCAGTGTTTGTTTTGCTAATGCCTCTCAAAATGAATCGTGGTTTAACCTAGAGCAAAGACGAAGCATGCCTTTTTTAATTTTAAAATGCCACCTAATTGCTCTTCTCCGAAATAGGTACATGGTAAGAATGTTCTTCCGATGAAGCCTTGATTCCTGCTCAAAATGATAACGTAATATAATGACAGCTTCAAAAAAAAAAAAGCCACAGTAAGCCTGCGGAGCTCTTGTATATTCATCCTAATGGATAACCGCTAGAGAACTGCTGAGTGGACTCCCGAAACAGGTGCACTCTGACCAGTAAGAGGACGGTTTACTCGCACATAACTTTTGTTTTGTTTAGAAATGTACCAAACCAAGAAGAAATAGCTACATTGTGACAATTTTAATCCCTGTTTTAATCCCTGGCTTAGTTTTTTCGGTGTGTTCTGCACTGTTGACTCTAGTTGGATGCTGTCTGGGATTTTTGGGCTGATTCATCATGTTGAATCGGCATCAGGCCGTCGGTGAGAATGAGAACTCTGATTGGCTGTTCAACTTAGTGAACGTGTTATACAAGTGAAAGTGATGAAAGCAAGGCTGTTATAATTTATGTCATCTTACCTGAGCATTCGAATGCACAGATATTTTCATAATAACATGAGCTGACTGGAATGAAAAAGTAATCAGTATGATTGATATTCGAAATGGTAAGCCAGCGCTGCTTTGTTTACGTTTCGTATATCTGCAGTTCTAGTTTCGGTTTTCCTTTTTGAATGATGAAAATAGACTATTGATATCTGCTGAAATGGACAGATATTTACTTTCACGCAGGCGCAGAAAGCACATGCTAGTTGACATTCACCTTTTAGTCCTTTCAGTGTGTTTAAGCGCAGCTTTTTGGCCGAGACGCAGCCGACAACAAAGTCAGCTTTAGTCGCCATTAGTTTTTTGACGTCGGCTTGGTGTGTTCTGACCTTAAAACAAAACAGTTGCAATTGATAAAGTTTGTCCTCTCTGCTCTTACCTCCTCAGTTTTTGTCAGAGGAGGAAGCCAGACAGAAGCAAGAGAGACAGAGTCTTCAAGAAAGTCATGAGAACCAATTAAAAGCGGTGCAGGAACAATGTGAAGCCAATACAGTTGAACTACAGCAGCTTCAGGTATGACAGCTTGTCTACAGCCTTGCAGCGTTTTCATATTAAGGGAAGGTGATTCTCAGTGTCTTTGTGTTTGGATTTTAGAATGAGAAGCTCCAAGTTCTTGTGGACATGGAGAAGAAAAAGATCAAAGCCCTGGAGGACGAGCACACCCTGGAGCTCAACGAATGGAGAGATAAGCTTGCATGCAGAAAAGAGGTATCGGATAAAAGAGTAAAATTTGAGGTTTAAAGCTTCTTGATTGGGCAAATACGTGATACTGTTGTATGCATATGTTTAGGTGTTAGAGGAAGATCTAGCTCGCAGACGTAGAGAAAAAGAAGGAACCAGGAGACGAGGCAGTGAGCCGGAAAACCGACATGCAGCTCGCCGTCCAAAGTTCTTCCATAATCTAAGCTTTTCCTGACAAAGTGAAGAAATACACTAAACCCCAATGTTTTTATATACAGTATACACTAATGTTCAAAAGTTTGGCGTCAGTAAGATTTTTTTCACACATTTTCCACAAAAATATTAAGTACACTGCAAAAAATGCAGTTCTTTCTTAGAATTTATGTCTTGTTTCCAGTCTAAATATCTAAAAATTCTTAGATCAAGAAGCATTTTCTTGACAAGTATAAATTATTTTCTTGTTTTTAGGAAAAATAACTCAAAATTAAGTGAGTTTTTCCTTAAAACAAGCAAAATAATCTGCCAGTGGGGTAAGTAAAATAATCTTAGTCTAAACTGAAAACAAGATTATATATATCTTATTTTTGGTTTGAGATAAGATTATTTTGCTTACCCCACTGGCAGATTATTTAGCTTGTTTTAAGGAAAAACTCACTTAATTTTGACAAATTTTTCCTAAAAACAAGAAAGAAATGTATACTTGTCAAGAAAATGCTTCTTGATCTAAGAATTTTTAGATATTTAGACTGGAAACAAGACAAAGATTCTAAGTAAGATCAGCATTTTTTGCAGTGTAGCACTACTGTTTTCAACATTGATAATAATAAGAAATGTTTCTTGAGCATCAAATCAGCATATTAGAATGATTTTTGAAGGATCATGTGATTGGAGTAATGATACTGAAAAAATAGCTTTGCCATCACAGGAATAAATTACATTTTAAAATGTATTAAAATTGTGACGTACATCAGAGTGAAATGGATTATCCAAAAAGAAAGAAATGCACGGCAGGACTTGGTTGGTTCTATGCATCGGTTGTTGACTGGACAGAGGCAGATCTGAATGCGAGCTTTTAGTAATTTATTAAAGAAAGGGGCGGGGTTTAAGCAGACTAAATGGTTGGAGAAGTCCAGCATACATCACCAATGAGACGTCTGTTGTTTTTTTAACTTGAAGATTGATTTATGACATTTTGATTAAGAATTACGAGGTAAAAAAATTAAACATGTAGGGAATTGTTCACAATAAACAATAACATGCATTTAGAAAATAGAATTTCTATTATATGCTGACTTTAAAGTGTAATAATATTTCACAATATTACTGTTTTTACTCTATTTTGATCAAATAAATGCAGCTTTGGTGAGCATAAGACTTTCAAAAGCATTAAAACATCTTACTGATCTCAAACTTTTGAACAGTAGTGGAAGTATGTGTGTTTGTATGGGGCTAGATGTCACACGGGGAAGATACAATAGGTTTCAAATATAGATAAATTTATGTAATATTTTTTCATTTTTCAAAATTGTCCCATTGTGACAACTTGTTTCATTTAGTGTGACAACATGCTCCACTATCAAAGTTTGTTCAATGAATTATTATTATTTTTTTTAAAACAGGAATTGACTTGAATAAACAAAAAATCATTGGAGTAAACATGACAACTATATACAGTATAGATTGACATTTGGGTTTCGGTGCAGAAGTTTATGTATTTTTGTAAATATGAAAATTTAATCTTATAATATCTGCTTAGACATAATTCCTCTGTAAGTGTATTTTATAGCCTGAAGATGAAAATTAATATGTAAATAAACTTTCAAACTATTTTAGACAAAGAGTCCATTCAGATTATATCTCCTGGTGGGTGTGTTTGAAGCTTGTGAATAGTCATCCTCATGCACACACAAACATCACACCAGCCTAGGTCTGTCTGTAAGGCATTAGAGAACATTATTACATGAAGCTACACCCCAGATCAATATCTGTCTCAACTGGAGCCAACATCATTTCTATTGAGCAGAGAAGGCTGCTGGATTGACGTTTTTTACCTCTTTATGGTAAGAGAAATGCTTTAACATTTCTAAATGTCTGGACATATGAAAACTTGTAATGTGACGTTTGAATTTATTGTAACAAATTGGCACATAGTATAAAGGTCATTTATACTGAAAATACAAATTTTATTTTAATATATAAAAATGTAGTTAATCTAATAAATCTTGATTTATATATACAAAACTTTGGGAAGTTGTATCTGCGCATTACCAGTGAAAATAAAATTAACCCACTTTCTTCATAGGCTCGGATGAAGGAACTAAAAAATACTTCGGTGTTCATTTGTACATCCAAACACTGAGCATTCTGTGCTTTGCTCGTTTGCAAGCCATGATGTCTCTCGAGGAAAAAAAAATATTGCGCTTTCCTCGCACTGTAATAGCTCATTTTCTCATAGGCGGGCAAAGCAGAGAAAGGGGAGGTAACCTTTCCCCGTATGACGACATATAGGGAAGATTCCAGATTGGGCCGTCTGAGCTTTCATTTTCCCAAAGGCGAAGCAAAACACCCAGGGCTCGGTTTACACCCATCGCCTTTTCTAGCCACTGGGGGACCATATGCAGTCTAAGGGAACTCATATTAATGTTAAAAAATCTCATAAAGTGAAATTTTCATGCCATGGGACCTTTAAGAAAAAGAGTGTTAAGAACAATGAAGTACTTAAAACCTGAGTGTTGCAAACATGTAATGCTAATTCATTTAGCAATATTGATTTGTTATTGTTGCCCATTAAAACAGATTATAGCTGTATTGCCTATGAGGAATCTTGAGTTCAGCATAAACATTTTTTTAAACAATAATCTCAACATCAGTCATTTTATATTAAGTTGATTTTGTTCTCAGTGGAATACTCGAGGGAAAAAAGCGTTGATAATATCTTAAAGGGTTAGTTCACCCAAAAACGAAGGTTGTGGAGCGACGTGAGGGTGAGTAATAAATGACTAACTAACCATTTAAGGAAATGCCTACGTTAGGCTTTTAAAGTATTTTACATCTCAATATCACTTTCATGTGTTACATCTCCATAAAGTGTATTATGGACACCAAATGGATGAGTTGAAAGTGCCGTAGTGCCATATTACTCTATATGAATGCTTTCCTGTCCATTACTCTTTTATGTTTCACATTTATGCAATCCCTGAATACTAAAAGCATCCTCCAGAGCTGTGGTAAACACTGTCTGCATTTTAATGACTGTTTCTTTTCCAAACAATACGATGGATCCCTAATAAATGCAGCTAAACATGTCTAAAGTGCATCTCTTCGTCCATTAGTGTCTTGTAATTTGTAAAATTACTTTTGCATTTCAGTAAGCTTATTTATTTTGTCTTAAACTCTGAATTGTGTGGTGTTTATCAAGTTAATGCTAACTCAATGTGTCTTCATTTGTTAGGGTCAAAATGGGGCAGTTATGCAAGCTTGTACTGTTAATTTTGGTTCTGATGGCAGTGCTACACAATTCATCAGGAGGAAAGAAAGGGTTTGGGGGCAAGAGCACCCCTTCCAAGAAGACATCCGATAAGCCATCACAGGGGACCAAGACCCAACCTAACTACCCCAGACAACCCTCCCATCCTGGTGCTGGAAGTAACCCAGGCTACCCTAACCAATATCCTGGTAGAGGCGGCTCCAATCCAGGAGGGTATCCCAACCAGAATCCTGGAGCAGGGGGTTTCTCTAATCAGTATCCAGGTAGAAGTGGGTACAGCCCTGGTGGGTATCCAGCAGCTGGATTTTACCCAGTGAGAACTGCAGGGCAACCTGGAGGATACCCAGGAGGACATCCTTCCATTGGAGGGGGATATCCCAACTGGAACCCCAACAATAAGATTCTCAGTCCACGTTATGGAGGCTCGTTTGGAGGTGGTGGGTTTGGCATGGGTGGTTCCCCTTTCTCCCAAACAGTGAGAGGCATGGGCTATGGTCCTTCTGTACAATCCAAAGGTTTTGCAAAAAAGGCAATGCTAGCTGCAGGTGTTGGGGCAATGGCAGGAATGGCTGTAGGCTATGGAATCGGAAACTTTCAACGCCCTAACTTCCAATTCCGTAGCCCCCAGGAGGAACGCCACTACAACAACTATATGTACCAACATCAGGGCACTCATTCTAAAGGTGGAAATAACAAAAGAGGACCCAGCTACACATCAAAGCTGCCACCCCAGGCTCAGTCATATGACCAATTGATGAACACATGCATGAAGAAAAGTGATCTTTTAAAAGAGCAAAACATGAAAGATTCCGCAGTTCGCAACAACATTCAAAGAGATGAACCATTGACTGATTATCTAAGTATGAATGAAGACTACTTAGAGAAAGGTGAACTAGAGAAGAATGACACCGCATCCCCTACAACTGTTAGTGATTATCCAAAGGATGCTGGGATTCATAATGATGAGGATGATGACACAGTGAGTATCATAGAGATCGGCTATCCAGCACTTATTGAGCAGATGAAAACACTTAAGTGTGTTGAGCAGTACTTGGTTTACTCTGAGAGCTTCCCGGAGAAGCAGAAAGAAAAAAGTTTTGGTAACCATAATGGACACAGTGTCTCTGGGGTTCTTCTGTTTCTCATTACTTCCTTTATGCTTTTTAGAGGAACTTAGTCTTCAGTCTTTGTTCTCCGTTCAGTCCTGCATGAGAAGGTCCATCAAATGGTGTTGGACCATTCATAGATATGCAAATCATCCATCGAACACTTCACACCTCCACAAGAATCAGGCACTGATAATGGTAGAACTCAGCTGTCCCTCCTTTGAGACGAGACACAGGATTTGAACTTTGGCAGCAGGGATCCTGTGATTTAAAGAACATATAGCACAACAAACAACAAAAGCATACATATGGCATTTTTCATTGGTCAGAGGTTTGATGTGTCAGATTAAATTTGTCTCTGGCAATAAGGCCTTAAATCGATGTACTTGATAAAGTGGTCAAGGCGAGAATAAAAGATGATCTTACAAGCTCTTACATTGTTTCTGGAAACATTGAAATAAATTGCATAATAACAAAACAACAAATGTTGGTTTTAAACACCCCATTTCATGAAGAGTGTCAGCAAAACATTCAGTGTAACCAAATACAGAGATTCAATTGAATAAATGTAATAATTGTTACAAGTCAAATGGACAAAATACAAAGAAACAAATCAAATAAGCTTCAGAATTGTTTCAAATGCATTAATGATAATACAAATTTTGTGCTTAAGTAAGAATGAGAAATACTAACATACATTTTGATATTTCATTTGGTGAGACAAATAACAAAGTGATTTAGTAAATCCAAAGAAAAAAACAACAACAAAAACTGGATGAAATTCACAGTTATAATGCAGTCTAGACTTAAAGACTTAAAAAACATTATATGCATACATTTTGTTAGATATATGTAGATGTAGATTTGACTTTGTGTTTGAAGATCAAATCTATGTGGCTGCATTTAGCTGTGGCTATGTGTAAATCAATCATGCTCCAAACAAAGGTGAGAAGGTTTTACAATTGTGATGCAAATTTGGTCCTGTTGTAACAGGGAACCAGCTTGAAAATGTGTGTATGAGGTGTGATCTGGCTCAAATTCTTTCTGCACCAATGTTTTTGTTAAGGAGCACGATAAAGTGCAAAGTTCAGAGTTTCTGAATCCTGTTGTGAGGAAAGCTTTTTCATGGTTAATACAATTGTGAATCACATTGTAGCCACATTACAATTCTGTGCTCCTGTACATGGTTTTACTCTAGCTATATGGAAAATAGCTGAGTTTTCCATTTAGGAGGCAAACAAATTCAACATAGTCACACATGCAACTAGAAATTCCAGTACTACACTTATTATTCCAATTAACACAAGATACATGGTCTAGAATGGATAACATCTACAACCTTTCCCTAAGTGTTTCATACAACACTTACAGTAAAGCAATCGTGTGTTTTAAAGAATAAACGCAGCTAGTCTATGTGTACATATAGTATCACAAACAACTTTAATGTGTTCTATGCGCACAATGTGTTTAGCACAATTACAAATTTGAAAATACAAACAGGATCATTGCTATTGAGCTGCTTATCCACTAGCAAGTGAAGTTAATAGTTGGAGGCCTTGCATGAACAATGCAGTTAACTCACTTAGAGTTTTACCTGCAATTGAGCGTTGATCTTTACTCTTAGAATGTGGTTTCCTACTTTTCTGAAAATAAGGTGGAGGTCTACCCCTACCCAGTGACCAGCATTTGTCCTCTGTATGGCCTATTTTCTGACAGGAACTGCAAAACCTGTTCTCTTTGCCACAGGGTTGTTTGCTGTGTTCTCCTGGAGTTTGAGGGTTTTCATGACTCTCTAATGCTTGGACACCATGCGTTCTGGTACATGACTCTGCGCTATTACGGTGCTGCATCACCTTAAGAACTGAAATAGGCACACTTTCTTGAGCAGTGGCCTCTGAACAAAACATTCCAGATTCATTAGAGCAATTCACTTCATCTAAGAAGTGAACATGCTTTTTAGCCCCATCGCTGTTAAGCATTTTGGGAGACTTTTGAGCATTTAGCTTAGCCTTGAGATCTGCAATAGTCTCATTGTGTTTTTTACACTTTTCAGTCAGGTCTAACTGCTCAGCTAGTAAATTATCCAGCTGTGACTGAAGATCCTGAATCTTCAACTCTGACTTTTGTGCCTCTGCATTTTTAGAATGCACTTCTTTACATTTAGCATCTATACTTGAAAATAGATGTGTGGTCACATCACGCAGCTGCGCACAAGTTATGAAGTTTAAAGCCTCAATTATTTCACCACGTTTTGATTTCTTTTGGTGTTTGCCAATTATGTCCCACCATTTGAGCATTTCATCATCTGAACATTTAATCCCAATATATTGTTTCTTGAGTTTGCACAAAGTAGGCTCAACTTTTTTGCTCCATAAAGCAAACAATACTTCACTCTTTCCAGAAATTTTCCCTTCCATCCCTGAGGAGATCTGAATATCATACCATTAAACAATTAAAACAGACTTACCCATTCCTTGCTGAGATGGTCAGCTTTAATCCATTCACAAGATCAACTGTGAAAAAATGTCCTCATTCTGATGACCGATCAAAGTAGATTCAGAAAACTCACTGCAAGGGATCCCGGGTTTCGGCACCATCTGTAAGGGTGGAACTCCTACAGCGGTTCAGGCTGTAAGGTTTGCCGAGCGACTAAAGAAACTTTATCAGCAAGATGGTAGAAAACTGTACATTTCTTGTCTATTACCACCCACTGCAACTTATACCAACGACGGAAATAAGCGCAGTTACAATAGCAAAATATGTGGGAGAGCGTTGCTATAGTGTGACAATATTGTATTGCAATAGGGAGCACATTAATGTTACTAAATCAAAACTAGTTAGCACATCATTTGTAATTGAAAGGGTTTAATGACAATATCTGATTATGGTTACACTTAAAATAATTACAAAATAGATGTATGAGATGATAAAATCATATACCATTAATTGTTGACAGCATGTATGTAAAAAGTTACCTGAGAGAGAGAAAGAGAAAGAGAGAGAGAGAGAAAGAGGGCCAGAGAGTGCCCAAGAAAAGCCAAGAATCCAAGAAAGAAGAGCATAGAAAAGAGACCAGAGCAACAGTTACAATCTTCTTTTATCCCTTCCTTGACCATGTGACCAAAACCCAAATGTGAGACATTCAAACTGACCAATCAGAAGATTAAAACTTCCCCCCACTGTACTAAAAGTGTGACCATTTGTTGACCCCCAACGTACATACATTTTGGCCTACAGGGCTTGATCACTATCAGCACCTTTGTGCCTTCCAAATGGAACATAAAACCTGAATTTTGATCAAATGTTAACTGATGCATTTATTTATAGGAATTTAATGTTTTAGATCTCTTTATTTATTAACCATATTTCCTCTTTTTTTATTTTAAATAAAATGTAAACTGATTATTTTGTCTTGATTATTTAATAGTAGTAGCCTAGTAATTATTACAGTTCACATCTTTTATTAATTCTCTCTAAATGTTCTTTCCCTCAAGAGCATTCAGTGTAAATTGAACTACAGTATGAGAACAAATATGAATGTTTTCAATATTTTATAGATCAAACAATGGCTGTTTTTTTTTAAAAGCCTCCTAGCAAAATGAACACCATTTCCATGGTAACATCGCAGAGCAGACTGTGGCCTTCACATACGGCATGTTGCTAGGAGACCAGGCCATTCAGAGAACAAACATCATGATTAGGAGAAAGCAAACAAAGTGGATGGGAATAAGCAGACTCAATTATTTATTAATTTCAACTCCAAAAAGAGCACAAGGACCAAACAGTGACATGGTTTAAAAGACCTGCCAAAATACACATCAAACCCCCGAAACCGACAGAAGAGTATCTGACAAAACTGGAATGAGAGGAACAACAAAGCTTGTTATTTTTTCTTATGTCCATCACATGACACTTTAGCTGACAAAGTTTGCATTAAATGATTACATACTTATGAGAGAATGCACTTAAATATTAGCCCTTAAATTAAAGCGATTTCCCTTTTTAAAGGGTTAGTTTACCCAAAAATGATAATTCTGTCATTAATTACTCACCCTCATGTCGTTCCAAACCCGTAAGACTTCCGTTCATCTTCGGAACACAAAAGAAGATCTGCCCATTGACAGCCTACACAACTACAAGCCTGAGAAAAGTAGGAGAGACATCAGTAATCCATGTACTCCAGTGGTTTAACCTTAGTTTCATAAAGCGCAAACAAACATAACTTACCATTTTATTTAGAAAAAATACATTTCCGACGCGTTCATGCAACAGCGTCTGCTCCCGAGTCACATGGATTACTTTAATAAATAAATCATTAAAACTAAGTTAATTTAATCATATTATTATATGCAAATAGTTCCAAACGTTTATTTCCCAACTAGAATTAGACCTAGAATTTCCTTCACTGTTCAATTTATTTATGCTTTATAAAAAAAATTGGTCCCCCCAATGTTCAAGATATGGTTACAGCCTTGCTTTAATGATGTCTTTACCTTTCTGGGGCTTGAAAGTTGGTAGTTGAGTAGCTGTCAATGAAGAGACAGAAAGCTAATTAATGACAGAATTTTCATTTTTGGGTGAACTAACCCTTTAATATCAATATGAGCACCAAAATAAGTAAAATCATAAATTAAAATCCTTATATGATTGCTGTACTTTTAGGCATTAGCAACACAACATCAGGTAAATATAATTTAACATTCATCACACCAACTGCTAAAATATTTGGATAAATGTTTAATAGGTAAACATTTGAATTAACCCAACCTATCAATTTTGACTTGTTGTATATATATATATATATATATATATATATATACTGTCTCGCATTTCATATTCCTCTAAGTATGTTGCTGGTAAAAAAAGTTTCACTTCATCAAAGAAAATGATTGCATCCTCTGTTTAAAATTAAACCCTTTTGCACAATGAAATTGTTTCTCAGTGAGACAAATGCCTCAAACCCTGTAATAATTCATCCCCACATAAAGATGTGTGCCACTGTTCCAAGTGTTAGGAGGATGCTGGTCACATGCTCTGAGCTGCCTGTGCTCCTGCCTGAGCGATACTGCCAGTCTGAGCGATTGTGGTGTCCAGATCCATCGGGGTAATAGCGCTTGTCGTCTTCAGAGCGGCCGTCGTAGCCGTACCTCGGTCTGCCCAGAGAGCCCAGCCCATAACCAATAGCTGCTCCTCCGAGAGCCCCCGCGGCTGCAGCACCTGCCACTTTCAGACCCTGCCTGGATGATCCTTTGCTCTGGGAAGGAGGCGCTCTGGCTGGCAGACCCACTCCTTTGCCCCTGCTACCAAAACCCCCTCCACGTTTGCAGTGGGCCCAAGGATAAAACGACGCCACCAGTAACATCCACACCCACACGATCAGGAGCTTCTGATTACCCATCATAATTAGATGACCCTTCAAAAGACAATGGAAATGAATAATATCTTGTTACATATTTTAATAAAGGTTCCTATAATAATATTGCATCAATTTAAAAGTTATAGTACCTGTTATTCCATTTAGCCATACCTATTATTCTATTTGTTTCAATAATTGTTTCATAAGGTTTTTTTATTATCAAGGGCAAAATGTGTGTATGTCAGAAAATACTTTACAAATAAATGATTTGGTAACGCTTTACAATAAGATTTCATTTGTTAAAGTTACACTATGCAACTTTTGGCCCTCTAGCAATTAAAAACAAAACTGCATGCATTTTGCAGAAGAATGTTGTGCAGATGAATGTGACCCTTCACAATAGAGTGTATGCACGTGACGCCACAGTCGGCCGGAGTAACTGCGGTTACGCCCACTGAGTGAAAAAAAGGTTTGGTTTTCAGCGTGAATGCCGTGAAAACAGCACAAAACACATCTAAAATGGGAAAGAGCTGTGCCTATGACTTTCATTCTCACTTCCGTACGAGCCGGCTTCCAAAGTTACGAAGAAAGTGTAACTCAGTTACACTTTTCCGTAAGTTGAATAGAGAAGGCGTACGTAGCGTAAGCTTTATGAACTGCAAGAGTTTTACACTTTCTGCGTACGTTGAATACGGAAGGCGGCTCGTGCGGAAGCAAGATATTTTACTTCATAACTTGTTAAATATGGATGTTTTCTTACACAAACGCATAGTTTCGCTTCAGAAGGTCTTTATTAATCCTCCGGAGCAGCGTGGAGCACATATTTATGATGGGTGGATGTGGATGGAAGCACTTTTTTCAGCTCATACTCATTATCACTGCCATTATAAAGCCTGGATGTGTCAGGATATGTATTAATATTTCTGCGATTATGTTCATCAGAAAGAAGAAAGTCATATACACCTAGGATGGCTTGAGGGTGAGTAAAGCTTGGGCTAATTCCTTTAACCTTTCTCACTGTGACAACTAACCTATGCCTCTCCCACACCATACCTCCTAACCCGAGCAACTTTTTATTTCATGTCTAAAATATAACACTTATAATAGGCTTACCATATTATGAATCGGGGTAAGACAAAAACACATTTTGAAAGAAGAATTGATGTATCGACTCATTATTTAAATTGTGTTAATTTTAAATAAAAACGAAACAAAAAATACATTAGTTAACTTCATTAGTTAACATGAACTAACAATGAAAAATACTCCTATGCATTAATTAATCATAGTTCATGTTAATCTCAACATTTACTAATACATTTTAAAGATAAAAAGTTCTATCTGTTAACAACATGAACATTTTTAACTAACATTAACAAAGGTGAATAAATACTGTAAGAATGTATTGCTCATTGTTAGTTCATGTTAGTTAATACTGTACGTTAATGTTAACAAGGAGATGTTGTAAAGTGTTACCGAGATATGAAATATTTTAATACTAATAAACATGATTACAAATAGTCTGCAATAAAATAAGGCAAATACACTTGATTTACTAATTATTTCTCTTAATTTCATAAAGTCAAATTTGTTCACACAATTTTGGGTTCTACATTCAAACAGTGTAAAAAAAAAAATGGTGTAGAGACAATTTTCACAAATAAATACAAAGAAAACACAAATAGCACATTGTATTAAACATGAAATTTGGAAGTAGAAAGAGATTCCTTACAATAATAAACATGGCTTTTTTATTAATATTTACTATTTATTTTAAAATGTTATGTTTTTATTATTTACTTTTTTATTAATTACATATTAAATATTATATTATTTACATTTTGTATTATTCCAATTGAATGTTTGTTTCAATTGATTTATTATTCTTTCATTAAACAGAATTATTCTAAAAAGAAACATTCTTGGTCAGACAATTACAGTGCAGTGAGCGGCACAAGTCATCTGAATCTAATTATACGCACCATTGCACATCCAAAAACAAGTGCTGACCACTGACAACAAGCAAATGCCCTGACTGGTGTATCAATTGTCAAGCTCACTTAGAATGAGTGCATTGATCTGCATTTGCTGACATACAGTGACCCACTTGTCGTGCCATAATTATATATATATATTTATTGCATTACATAGACATCGATGTTAATGTCATTGATGTCACAATGGTTATTTCAAACTATTATGTAATATTAAAAAAATTATAATTGGAATAAATGAAAAATAATTACATAAACCAGTGAAAATCTTTAGGATACATTACATTAGCTTTGACATATTAAATGTGTTACCTCAGTATTCAGCTATAAAAACATTTATCCTCTTCGTTATTTTGCAAATCTCAACAAAGTCCCATCTGTTGCTAGAGACAGAAGCATCTTACCGGGTGATAGTGCTGATCAATGGCTTCTGTTCACTGCTTGAACTGCTCAACCTTACTGTGAGAAGCTTCTCTGTTGTAAACAACCACGTTATGGAACTGTCACTCACTCAACAGGAGCGAATTACCAATCAGGGATGCTCAATGGCCCCGCCCACTTGAGAACAAAGGCTCTGGTTTTACTCATTGCAAAGCAATTTGTATTAAGATTTACATCCCTTTGCTTCCACACTCTGTTTCCCCCTCGTGTCTATTATCTCTGACCATTAAGTTCTCATATCTCAGTTGTAATAGTGAGGGATCAGTGATTAGGAGTATTAAAGAAACTAATAAAATAAATTAGGAGAGGTCTTTATTCCACATGGATTTTTTAATTACCCTTTTGTTGATATCACGCCTAATGTGGAGCAATGGGTTAATGTAGTGTGGCCGTAAGACGTGTCCGTGGTGAATGGACTGTTATTTTCATCTCTACTGCTTTAGTCCCATGCATGAGACTCATTAAAATGTTAAAAAATATCAAAAATATTAACTGTATAATACCACAGCTACTACAGGGATCAATAAAATGTTATGAGATCTTTCGCTGAGGTAAATGTGCATGCCAGTTCACACACACACACACACAAAAAAAATCTGAAATATTTATAATGTTCTTTTATTATTATGAAAGGCAAACATCTGTGCATATTGTAAAATGCTTAAAAAATTAAAGACATTAAATATTTTTAATACCAACAAACATTACAAATAGTCTGCAATAAAATAAGGCAAATAGATTAGATTTACAAATTATGTCTCTTCATTTCACATGGTCTATTTTTTCACACAGTTTGGCTCAAAAAATAAACACTCTTATGGCTCATTACAATTGTGCATTAGTAAAAGTCGAACATTGACCCATTTGCTTTCCTTTGTGGAAAAAGAAGGCCAAGGAACAGTCTGCTGTTTATCCAATTAAGCTTACTTAGAGAAAGCCATGGTACCTTTGGATTTTGCTGTATTATATAATACATGAACACAATAACAGGCTCATTTAAAGCCAAACCAACTAAGGAATATGTTCCTGTTCCTGAGAGAGCACCGTTTTGTTGTTGTTGGTGTTTTAAATCAAGTAGTTTTATCAGATAAAGACTTCATGTATCTCTTGATGATACGGTGCATATCAGCGTATCTGAAATAACAGGAAATAAGAGCACAGAAAGGAAATTAGATTTCAAATGACTCTAAAATTCATGTTATGTATGACTTTACCTCTTCTTCAGCTTCTGCATCTCTCTTTCTTCTTCCTCTTGCAGCTTAGCAATGAAGCTTTGTAAAACAGGAAGCTCAAACTTGATGTATTGTGCCACCTTGTGGACAAAATTAAGTATTACAACAATATATGCAAACTTGTACAATTTCTGCAATAAATAGTAAGAATTCAGTATGCAAATTTTATGACCTGCTACATTAGCCAAAATGTGCAGTATACAACCAGACACATTGTGTAGAATACTGAATCCCACAATGCAATGTGCATGACCGTCCATAACCAATGTGAAATATGTACTGGAAGTTATGAACATATCTCTAATTATATCTATTATCTATCTAAAATATCTATTAATTGATCAGTCTGGAAAATGTATAGGTATTTCTTACATACAATTTTAAATAAATAAAATTACTCAAAATTAAAGCATTAAATAAATACATACATACATAGTTAATAAAATATAAAAACAATTTAATTAATTATTTAATTATTAAATCAACAAATTAATAAATGTGTTGTATTTAATTTTAGCATTAGTCTGTGTTCATTTTTTGCATGTTTATTATAATCCTTTCCAAAAAATAAAAAGTTTAATTCAAAGATAATGATACAAATGAATGCAAAATAACATTAAAATGAATTAATAATTTGTTTGCTGATTTAAAAAATTTATATTATTATGATTTTATATTATTATCAATTTAATTATGTATTTAAAAATCTATTTAAATATTTCAAAGGGGGGTCTAATGCTATTTCATGCATTCTGACTTATTTACACTGTTAAAAAGTTGCATTCTCATGCTAAACATGGCCAAAGTTTCAAAACACGAGTTGGACGTATGATGGAGTATTTTTGTGCCAAATACACTCCTTGGCTGCATTCCACTCCAATTTTAGACACACACTCGCAAACTTTCCTAAGCACTTCCCCTCAGGGGAATCCCGCGAGAGCAAGAGCACGCCCATCAAAGTGCTTCGTTCGGGTTACGGAAGCCGAGAGATGTTTCAACAAAGTAACCAAAGAAGTGTGTTTTTGGTTGTGAGGGAAAGATAACCTTTTTCAGCTTCCCAAAGAACCCAGCGTTAAGGGAACAGTGGATGCAGTTTGTTTTTCCAGGGCAGCAACAGAGTTGTGCATGTATGTTTGTTTGTTTCCGGTGTTGTGCCGAATTTTGACCCCCTGCCGAATTATTACCCCCCTCGTTGAAGTCGCTACCTGATTGGCTAATCTTAACCCAACCCCTAATCCTAACCCCTCCCCCACACCTACTCCTAAATTTACCAATACTAGGAGAGTAATAATCTTGCCTGGCAAGTCCAGAATGATATATCTTCTACAAGATATATCAGTCTGGTCAGTACCGTGCAATCAGATTCGTTTATTTCAGTGACGCAAACAGCGTCACTCTAGTGCAGCGAAAGAAAAACCCTCTTCAAAAATCATAGCGGAGTTGGCAATAACACCACGCATTCTCAAATTCTTACCGCAACAACGACACAAGTCATTAACGTTGTGTTAAACTACTCTCAGTGCTTGCCAAAAAACTATTGTGCTTGCCCGGGGCGGGGCCGTTTATTTACTTTTCGCTGTTGACTCTCTTGTCGCTTTGCTAACGTCATATCCGCCCTTCTCTGATTGGTTTACTCCGCTTCCTGTTTGCTCGGATTCGCTCCGCCCTAGAAATCGAATTGATTCAATGGCGACCAGACTCATCCGCTGGATTTTCCAGGCAAGTAATAATCTGGCAGGGGGTCGAAATTTGGCACAACACCAGAATTTCGGTGATGAACCAAACGTTTTGTAAACAAGTCCCAGTTCGATGCTGGATTTGCAGATCGCGGGCGGTGAGCATCGAATGTCTGTGTTTTGTTGGCAATCGGTGTGCAGGTGCATATAATGTAAACATTTTTGTTCCCTTTTTATTTATAATGACGTTGCAGCTTGCAGACGTTCGCTACGGAAAGCTGCGCCTGCTCGTGACTCGTTAGCTCTGCCCACGGCAGGCATGCCTCCAGTAGCTCGGCTTTTATCGGAAAGAGTCGGTACAGCATACCTATCTTTTATAAATATGATAAAACTAAAGACTTTTTGGAGATATGAAGGATGCAATACTACTCTATAGATACTCAAGACTAACATGAGATTGGCAGAAACTGTGTGTTATGTACCCTTTAATTCAAAGATAATGATAAAAAGGAATGCAAAATAATGTTAAAATGAATTAATAATTTGTTTGGTGATTTAAAAGTTATTGTTATTATGATTTTTATATTCATTATCAATTTAATTATGTATTTAATAATCTATTTAAATATTTGTTGAATTATTTAATTTTAAGTAATTTGGCCCTCCATATCCCGTGACTCTATAGGACAAATGGTTTAATTAGACAGACAGATGAAATTTGGTCTCTTACGTCATAGGTGACCTCTTCAACTTGGTCCGTCTCCATTAGGAACATTTTGCTGACCTGTTCACAAGGTCCTTTCAAAACTCTGACCACCAAAGGATGGTCATTAGGCTTCAGCTGATGTCTCTCTGGATGCAGGGAGAAGAATATGAACTCAGGCACAAAGAAAAGAACAAAATGACACATGTGAATTCAGTTCGGAGGACGTACCACCACTGGTGTGGACAAGATAGAGGCTGAACTCATCCGGGCAGTTCTCAATCTTAAACTTGTTCAGTAACACCCGCATCACTTGTGTCGTCGTCATACAGCTGTTGATGCGGACATTGGTCACAGAGCCGAACGCTGGCGTAAAAACCGCTGTCTGTTTGAAACAATCACTTGTGAGCAAAAGTGAGCAAGAATTTAATAACATGTATACCAGTTTACGAAACATGACACTTGCCTTGTGGTTATAAAAGTGTCCGTTGAAGGAGCATCTGTGTCTCTTGACTCTCCTGATGCCAAGGCGTCGTCCACTGATTCTCCTCCCACCGACATCACTCCTGGTCCTGGTGACCCGATCTGAGTGTGTCGACTCCTGCTGTCCCTCACCTGCCAGATGAGATTTTACCAAATCAGACACCGTCATTCAAAGATGATGAATAGGCAGTGAACATTGTTACGTTTTTAGAAAATGTCAAGAATGTATTCACCTGCCTCTTCCTTCTCCTCACCGGAGTCTTTTGATTGGTCATCTGCTGCAGTGACATCAATGGAAAGACACGGCTGATTTGTTTCATGATTTCTAAGAGGCAGGAAAGCAAGAACCTTCATTAAAATAACATTCTGGACTCTGGAGAATTTTTTTTTGACTCCATCAGTTTGTAAATACACACACAAATAATTTTACAGTAAAACATTTACAATGAAAGTCTATGGGGCAAGAGTTCTGGAGCGCTTGGATGAATTATTAAGTTAAAGTGGTCATAATTGGTATTATCTATAAAGTTCTTGTTTTGAGGAAGTTTTGTGTATTATCTATAAAATTTTCCTTTTTGAGGTGGACTTCTTTTTTTGGTTTGTTATTTTTTGGTGGATGAACTTCTGCACAACCAATATAACACCTGTGGGTGGAGTTTGCTCCATTTACCAGCTTTACACAGGAGTTCACACTACTGTTCAAAAGTGTGAGTTCAGTACATTTTTAAAGAAATTAATACTTTTATTCAAAAAGGAGTCATTAAGTTAATCAAAATTATATTTATTACTTAATGCATTAATAAATTAACACAAAAGATTTCTATTTGAAATAAACACTGTTCTTTTGAACTTACTAACTTAAAAATGTATCATGATTTACACGAAAATATTAAGAAGTGCAACTGTCAACACTGATAATAAAAAAAAAATGTTTCTTGAGGATTAAATCAGCATATTAGAATGATTTCTGAAGGATCATGTGACACTGAAGACTGAAGTAATGATGCTGAAAATTCAGCTTTACCATCACAGGAATAAAGTAATAGAAAACAGTTATTTATTTTAAATTGTAATAATATTTCATATTTATTTTCACTGTTTTTAATGTTTTTATGATCAAATAAATGCTGCCTTGGTGAGCATAAGAGACTTATTTTAAAAACATTAAAAAATCTTGCTTGCCCCAAACTTTTGAAAGGGTGTGTTAAAAGTTTAATTAGTTTTGCGCAGACAAGGCCAGAATATTTCTATCTCTGGTTAATGTTTAAAGGGTTTGTTCACCCAAAAATGAAAATTCTGTCATTAATTACTCACCCTCATGTCGTTCTACACCCATAAGACCTTCGTTCATCTTCGGAACACTAAGATATTTTTGATAAAAAATCAGTGAGGCCTCTATTGACAGCAAGACAATTAACACTTTCAATGCCCAGAAAGCTACTAAAGACAAAATAAAAACAGTTCATGTGACTACAGTGGTTCAACAATGTTATGAAGCGACGAGAATACTTTTTGTGTGCCAAAAAAAAACAAAATAATGACTTTACCATGATTTCAGTAAACGAGGCTTCGTTACGTCATAAGTGTTTCAAAACGTTTCGAAATTTCAATGGTTCACGTGACTTTGGCAGTTTGATACACGCTCCGAACCACTGATTCGAAACAAGATTCGTAAAGCTTCGAAGCTTCATGAAGCAGTCACTAAATCACTAGATATTGTTGAATAAAGTCAGTATTTTGTTTTTTGCCACATGAACTGTTTTAAATATGTCTTTAGTAGCTTTCTGGGCATTGAAAGAGTTAATTATCTTGTTGTCAATGGAGGCCTCACTGAGCCATCGGATTTTATCAAAAATATCTTAATTTGTGTTCCGAAGATGAACAAAGGTCGTACGGGTGTGGAACGACATGAGGGTGAGTAATAAATGACAGAATTTTCATTTTTGGTTGAACTAACACTAAGTATTTTGGCTCTGCTTTCTAAACTTCAGCCATAATGCGTATTGACACTTATTCCAGTTCCATTGTAAAGGCAAACCAATAAACACATTTTTTTTATTTTTATAAACTGAGGCATGAATTTAATTTCTGTGGCAATTACATATATTCATCCCAAAACATTAACCTGAAAGCACCAACATATAAAATAATAAATAATAAAAATAATTTATAATGTAAGAATAAGATAAATGATATCTGACTCGACTGTGTCGATGTCCGTTTCAGCACTCAGAGATGTTAGCGATGGGCGTGGTCTGCTTATCTCCTTCTCGTCTTGCATCTGCAGTCTGATTGGCCGCCGTACGCCCCAAAAAACATTGAGCAAGCCCTCTATGATCAACTCTCCTTCCTCCTGTAAAAATCATATAACACTTTAGTCATCAGGTGTATGACATCAATACAACATGCTACAATTGACCAACTAACCTCTCTGTGCCTCAACTGGAGGGCTTCTCCTTCATAATATAGGTTGTACGTTTCAAGGTGTGAGAGAATAATGCTCCTGCAAACAAAAAGGAAGTGAGGTAAGGTTTACGAGAACAGCGAGAGCAAGAAACCTTTGCAGTAACATAACAAGATGCACTTACTTGCTTACAAATTTGTTTTCTCCAACCTGGATCTTGTCTGAATCCATACTATCCATGTTGAGTCAGTGGAGAAACACTAGATAGGCCTGTAAAGAATGAAGGGATGAATAGAAAAGGATCTATGAAAAGGGAATCTCATGACTTTTCGCCTCATAATCGCAAAACGACTCCAGGCATGATTCTCTCTCTCTCACACACACAAACTAAATAAAAGACGATTTCAACTGTCTATATAACCATAGTATAAAGGCTATATATATATGTTCCATGATTTACTGTGACACATTTCATCCTTTTTTACTACTAATTCAAAAGTAATGAACACAAAATGGCTAGTGCATCACATGCAAGCAATAACTTGCAATAACTAACACTGAATTTGCACATAGAGAGCTAAAGTTAGTTTTAAACCAACATTTTGTCTATTATAAGCTCAAATGCAGCACAAGATCTCAATTTATCTGAATTTACATTCTGATATCTTTGGTAACGAACCTGTAAAGGTCAAGATGCCGAAGCAGGTGACTTACTGTACAAGCAGCACGTGTGGGGATCCAGCAAAGTAAATGAAACCAAGTCAAGACAAAGACTCTGGCACTCACATCAGAGAAAGTGATGGAACCAATCAGGAAATGTGGAAGTCCTGGAAGTCAGCTGGTCACCATGAAAACAGCTGTACTGTGGGATGAAAGCGTGTCGTTGACAAGCTACAGGAGCCTTTGCCCCTCCCTATATAAGACTCTTCCTCATTGCAAACGCTTAGTCAGGAAGTTGCAGCTATTTTCACTCGGGTCAGACTTCCTCCCCTGTGCCGCAGATATGCACACACTGCCCCCGACCACAATTCAGCACACTAAGATAATTACTAACACAGAAACCCAACTCTTGGGCAGTTTTCTGGGCCAGACAGGAAGTACGCTTGGCCGAGCACATAAACAGGCCTGCAGAGTGTACATTGGGGAAGATGTTAACACACCATCCCATGAATACATGTGAACACATAATGCCCTTCAACTAAAAGAAACATTTCCAAATAAATAAAATTAGCAGAAATATGCATTAAGTAAACATGTTTGTATATTATTTATATATATATATATTTTTAAATATCGCTTTTGTGAGAGTGCTGGGTGTATCATAAGTCAATTTCCACTTTGTTANNTTAAAGGAGCTTTCCAACTGTTTCTTTCTTAAAATGCAACACTTTCATTTTGAGAAGGCACAGAATTGTTTCTCTGTGTTTGAAGAATCCAGGTGACCCATAAAAAGAGGAAACTTCATAAGGTTGAGATGTGAATGACACATATTGTTTTTCACTGTATGAACACTTTTGACTCTTGAACCAGAGGAAGCTATATCAATGAGGATAAGGAGATTTTTGTTCAGACATGAGAAGGAATAATGACTTCATGCAAAGGCTGCTTTCACTTGTGCATGTTCCAACTTTCATCTGTTACTCTGGTAACAAGCAGGTTTGAGCACAGCATTGCCACCTTGTGGAAGCTAAACTAAATACAAATGGATTCAGGATCTCTGGATTACTGTGATACAGTTCATACAGTGTTACCAGAAGTATTTGGACATTTAAGCTACATTTAAAATCTCATTTCATACAATGAATAAAATCAAACTATCAAACCAAGGGGCATTCTTTTGTAAAACGATAATAATGATAACTATATATAAATAAAAATGATTACGACAACTATTACTAATAGACCAGATTTGTTCTGGATGAATGCAAATTCCTGATAATGTGTTTGTCTCTCTCTGGTCCTCTTCGTTGAGGGGGCACACTTGGCTCCTTCACGGTCAAACATGACCGAAGCCTTGAAATGTAACTTTTTTGTTTTTCAGGAAAACCAATGTAATAGATTTTTGTTCAGTCATTTTTTTGATTATTATTAAAATTGAGGGTATTTTATGGTACCATGCAATATTTATACAATTTGTATTAGCTATTTTCCCCATTGAAAATAATACACCATTTTTTTCTAGTATATTTTAAAATTATTTTTCAAATATTCCATGCTAAAATAGAGACAAGGAAATTAAAATCCATTTTTTTGAAGATAGATTAGTGACATCTGGTGGGAGTAAAAAAAGAAAAATGTATGTAATGCCATGGTGTAACCACTAGGTTCCTATTTAGTGTCTTATAAATTCTTTAGTGGTTTTTAGACAAATACTTATTTTTATTAAGTTGTGGATTTGGATTTATACTTAGACATTTTCAAAGACTACTTTTTGTCAAGATTTAGATTTTTTTTTTTATGTTGATTTGAAGTGTCAGTTTTTGCATTACTTTTATTACAGTCAAACCTGAACACAGAGGACGTTACACATAACATCAAAATTCTACAAAAATGAACAGGCATGTTTTATCACAGCATCTGGGTCTGATCTAATTCAACCTCTTTTTTTAAATCTTTTGGCTCAATTTTATCATAATTGTAACAGCCACATCAGTCAGTGTTGCCAAGTCCGCAGTTTTCCTGCGGAACTGGGCTACTTTTACACTGTTGCCGTGGGTTGTTTTTCATGTCCGCAGGTTGAAGCGACCCCAAATAACATGATATTTAGCCCCTGGAATGTGACCTTTATCTGGGGAGCCCCACCAAAAACCCGGATTTTACCGCCTGGATCGTGATTTTTACTGTGGGACCCCCGTGAAACGCGATTGGGATAGTTTTGGGCTACTTTTGAGTAGGAATTGGGTGGGTTTTGTTGTGAAATCCTGGCAACCCTGACACCATGTGTGTGTGTGTGTCTGTGAGAGGGTGTGTCTGTTTCGTACTCTCGATGTATTAAAGTGTAACATCTTCCTTGTTATTCATTTTTTACTGCTTTGTGTCTGAATTATTGTTTTTTTTTTCACACATTTGCAAAATCTTGCTCTGTGTTATAGTTGTGCTAGGTCATATATATATATATATATGTGTGCGGGGGGAAGGGATGGATGTATCCGTTTTGGACTCTTGACATTTTAAAGTGTCACCCCTTTATTGCAGTGGCTGATTTGTAGATTGTACCACCAAAAGATTCTCTGAGTTTTTGTATTTTTTCGCATTTCCTGTTCCTATGACCATTTTTCCCCGACCCTTAAACATATACAGATCATGTCCATGATTTTGTGCATTCACATAGCTAAATTTCAAAACGTAAATGTTTTTCTGTCATTTTGGACCGAAGAGGACCTTCAACTTAGATAATATTTATTCAGCAAAACAATATACTGTGTCACAACACTGATCCTGTCATAGTAAATTAATAGAAGAATTTAAGCTAATTTCTTTTCAATTATTATTATTATTATTCTCTTCATTCCCACCAGTACCTCACTGTGTATTTTTAAAGTGAACTTTTTGTTTGAACTGACTTTGATTAAATTATGTGAATAAAATATCAGTAATTAAATTTTCAAAGATACAGAATTCCACAAATCCCACACTAGCACGCTATGGACATTTGCACATCATGGAGTCATTCACAGATAATCTTTATTTCTTTATATAAAATAACAATGGGCCAGACAAATAGCAGACAAACATGCAAAAATTCATTGATTTAGGCACAAATCAAGCAGTATAAGGGCACATATATATCTACATATATACAAACACGCATTTACAACCTGTCTTGAATACTTAAGATTAAATTGAGACATACAATAATGGCACACTCGCAGGCGGCCCACATCCTGTTATAGCATTCAATACAATCAAACAAAATGTTCATTCACATGCTACAGATGATGTGCAAGGCCTAGGTACAAAACAGAAGTGTTTCTAGAGAGTCCCTGTGGAGCGCTTGAGGACTAATGGAACGTTGCTGGAAAAAGAGCAAGGATCATTCTGCACTTCATGCTGCGCTCTAGATGACATTCTCAAACAGCTGCATGGAGCTCATAATGTTCTCGTCCTAATAAAAGAGAAAAAGCATCAGTCGCAGACTGTTGCTGACAGCTTCATGTTAGAGAGAGTTTAGAAAATGTCTGGCTGTCACACACAGACAGAGAGCCTCTGTATCAACCAAAATCAGCTGAATGTTGACATTTATCTGACATTAACACTGATGCTTCTGTCAAAGCATGGAAACAAACGGATTTGAAGAGGTCATATATTATTTTTCTTTCTACTTGGTGTACACTTAGTGTATAATGTTAGTTCAGATTTTGGTAACACTTTCTATGAAGACCATGCTTATGATTTATAGCCATATTTATACTTATTTATAAGTAAGTATTACTATTCTATAAATATATTTATAAAGACTCATTAAGATCTATACTGCATTATAAAAAAAAGTTAGATACATTTACATTATTTTTATAATTACTTATAAGCCATGCATTTGCTTTTTCAGTGTACATGCTCATAAGCCATTATACACTGATTTATAAATTATCAAATATAAAATAATTCCAGAGACACTTGTTTGCTGTATCAACTAGTTATTATGTCTTTAATGGCTAAAGTTTGCATGATAATGAATGGTAATTTTGATTTGTTAAAATCTATATCTCCTCAGCCATTTGCATGGTATCGCTTATAGCAGTTTGGAATTATTCTTTAAAAATATTGTTGCAGTGTTTTGCTAGAATGTAAAAAAATGATTTTTTTTCTTCAACTGTTTGTATTAATGATTTATTTTTTTATTAACGGAACTGTTCTTCATTAGTTACATTTACAAGTAAGCAACTTAAAATGTAAAATGAACACATATTCGTGATTTCTTAACATTTGATTTATGTTTTCACTTTACTTAAAGCCAACGATGCATTTATAGAGATTAGTAACTATTACTCACAATAAGTATTTATAAGAACACAACATGGCTATTTATAACAATATATTCACTAATTTGACCAATAAATCTGAATAAAAAGTAATTTTAACTATAATATATAACATTAGAGCAATGCAAGCTGCATCTTTATAAATACATTCATGGAACCATACGACGGACTAATTAATACTTATAAGTCAGTGTATAATGTATACTGTCCCTGTCCCTGTCCCCCCCCCAAAAAAAAGACTCTATAGGTCTGACCCTATAGGTCTTTTTTGCCAGAACAACTCAAAATTTAGTATTTCATGACCATTTTCCATCCTCTTTTTAAACATTTTTGTTTTTTTTCTACTGGGCCAAATAATATTATCTAAAAGAATCTATTAATATTAATAAACCAAGCTGATTTTTAATGTGTTCACATCTACTTTTTAGACCCAAATGGGCATTGTTGATCTGCAAATATGGGCATTCCTATGGTAATATTTCAAATCAAAGTATTTCAGAAGATCTGTTTTTGTAGCTTTGTTTTCGATAAATGTCCTCTTTAGACTGGGGAGGACGTTTTAAGCTCTGAAAGTTATAGTATATTTTCATAAAAGCAAACAACAAACTTTCATCTTAAAAGATGAAAAAAATAGTAAGTTTGATTTCTTATGATATGACCCCTTTTAAGCATGGCCTACCTTCTGACAGGCCTCTATGAACTCATCAATGGTTACAACTCCATCTCGGTTGCGGTCCATTTTCTGTGAAGCAAAGATGTTTTGAGAGTTTTGTCAAGTAGATGACCATGGCTGGCTAAAATAACTTTCCATAGAACTGCTAAAAGTTCGGTACCTGAAAGAATTTCTCCACGTGTTCAAATGCAGCATCATCTTTGACACAAGGAGAGGTGTGCCTGCCCATCATATCATAGATGGACTTCATGATAGCCAGCATTTCCTGTAGAAAGTGAATGTTAATGGCAGTAGCAATAGCAAACACATGTGTACCAAAGAAACAATGTGCAGTCTGTTAAATCTGGTCTTTCATACCTCTTTGGTGATATAGCCGTCTTTATTAATGTCATAGAGGTTAAAAGCCCACCTCAGTTTCTCTGTCACAGAACCTCGAAGCAGAACAGACAGGCCGATTACAAAGTCCTGCCAAAACACATGTATTAAAAAAAAATTCTGTTGGACATAGCACATAACTGAGAACATAAGTACAATAATATTAGCAATTCTGAAATGTATCTCTTTTTTTTCTGGCCTAATCAAAATTTATAGTTAGATATTATTGTTTATCTTCTGATGTACATGAATATAAACATTTGAGTTGAACATTTGAGTTGAGTTACAGCAGTATAACAGAGTTGAAGCCTTTCAAATGACAAATCATTTTGTTTTAATAATATTTAATAATGTTTCTAACCTCAAAACGTATAGAGCCACATCGGTCCATGTCAAAAGCATTGAAGAGAAAATGTGCATATGTCGTAGCATCTGAAAAAAAAGGAACGATTTACTATTTCTGCATAAATATTAGGATTTTATAACTTATTTTCGACACCTACTCATTATAACTTTCACATTTTAGTCACCAAAAACTATTTTTAAAAAATGCAAACACTATTTTAGTTTTGAAAAATAAATAAATAAATACAAATGGTGATTAATACTATTAATAATAGAACTATATGTTTAAAGGTGCCCTAGAATCAAAAATTGAATTTACCTTGGCATAGTTGAATAACAAGAGTTCAGTACATGGAAATGACGTACAGTGAGTCTCAAACACCATTGTTTCCTCCTTCTTGTGTAAATCTCATTTGTTTAAAAGACCTCCGAAGAACAGGCGAATCTCAACATAACACCGACTGTTACGTAACAGTCGGGGTGTACGCCCCCAATATTTGCATATGCCAGCTCATGTTCAAGGCATTACACAAGGGCAGCCAGTATTAACGTCTGGATCTGTGCACAGCTGAATCATCAGACTAGGTAAGCAAGCAAGGACAATAGCGAAAAATGGCAGATGGAGCAATAATAACTGACATGATCCATGATATCATGATATTTTTAGTGATATTTGTAAATTGTCTTTCTAAATGTTTCGTTAGCATGTTGCTAATGTACTGTTAAATGTGGTTAAAGTTACCATCGTTTAATACTGTATTCACGGAGACAAGAGCCGTCGCTATTTTCATTATTAAACACTTGCAGTCTGTATAATTCATAAACATCTTCATTCTTTATAAATCTCTCCAACAGTGTAGCATTAGCCCGTTAGCCACGGAGCACAGCCTCAAACTCATTCAGAATTAAATGTAAACATCCAAATAAATACTATACTCACATGATCCGAAGCATGAATGCAGTATGCATGACGAACATTTTGTAAAAATCCATTTGAGGGTTACAGTGGGTACGGAAAGTATTCAGACCCCCTTAAATTTTTCACTCTTTGTTATATTGCAGCCATTTGCCAAAATCATTTAAGTTCATTTTTTTCCTCATTAATGTACACACAGCACTCCATATTGACAGAAAAACACAGAATTGTTGACATTTTTGCAGATTTATTAAAAAATAAAAACTGAAATATCACATGGTCCTAAGTATTCAGACCCTTTGCTCAGTATTTAGTAGAAGCACCCTTTTGATCTAATACAGCCATGAGTCTTTTTGGGAAAGATGCAACAAGTTTTTCACACCTGGATTTGGGGATCCTCTGCCATTCCTCCTTGCAGATCCTCTCCAGTTCTGTCAGGTTGGATGGTAAAC
>RJVU01007007.1:14680756-14714994 GCA_003731715.1 Anabarilius grahami | reverse complement strand
TAACCTTGGCCAGATCTGTGCCTTGCCACAATTCTGTCTCTGAGCTCTTCAGGCAGTTCCTTTGACCTCATGATTCTCATTTGCTCTGACATGCACTGTGAGCTGTAAGGTCTTATAATAGACAGGTGTGTGGCTTTCCTAATCAAGTCCAATCAGTATAATCAAACACAGCTGGACTCAAATGAAGGTGTAGAACCATCTCAAGGATGATAAGAAATGGTCAGCACCTGAGTTAAATATATGAGTGTCACAGCAAAGGGTCTGAATACTTAGGACCATGTGATATTTCAGTTTTTCTTTTTTAATAAATCTGCAAAAATGTCAACAATTCTGTGTTTTTCTGTCATTATGGGGTGCTGTGTGTACATTGAGGGAAAAAAATGAACTTAAATGATTTTAGCAAATGAAAAAAATGTAAGGGGGTCTGAATACTTTCCGTACCCTCTGTATATTAGCTGTGTGAACTTGGTTTATGCACTGTATTATAGTCGAGAGCTTGGAGCTCGGGAGCACGAGATTTAAAGGGGCCGCAGCCTGAATCGGTGCATAGTTAATGATGCCTCAAAATAGGCAGTTAAAAAATTAATAAAAAAAAAACAAATCTATGGGGTATTTTGAGCTGAAACTTCACAGACACATTCAGGGGACACCTTAGACTTATATTACATCTTGTGAAAGAACGTTCTAGGGCACCTTTAAGTTCAAAGTTCAGTTTATTTGTCCCCATAGGGAAAGTAAGTTTGCAGCGTACTCACAGACATTTTAGGAAACACATTTTGGCATAAACATACAATACACAAGTTAATAATCTAATTTAATGAAATGAGATTTAACCAGACCAGCTGGCCATCAAGTGATACTGGAAGAAAAAATAAATCATAAAATACTGTCATCAATTTTTTAAACAATGTAAAAAATTATTTAGCTTTAAAAATAAAGTTAATAAATGAATAAACAGAATATGCTGATTAATATAATTTTTTATATTATAGGATACAACGGGGGTAAAGGCACCCCTGAGTAAAAGGCGCCTTTGATTTTATTTTCCTCTAAACCACTAGATGGCACAAAAACTTGCTGCAGCACTTTCCTAAACATCTGCTTTTCAAGGTGCAGGCAGAAATGTGGCTGATCCTTGATGCGATCGGGGGCAGCAGTTGATTCTGTGCTAATTTGATCTGATATTTGATGTTTTTAAGAATGTTGTAGATTTAAGTAGCAAATGAGAATCGCTATAATTATTGAATTTTAGACAAAAGGTCTTCTTGTTTTGTTCAAGGTAATTAAAGCAACAGTTCTTCAATGATGGAAGAATATGTAAAAGTATGGTATTTGGGGTAAAAAGCGCACCTGCTGTTGGGGCTATAGGCACAATAACACGATAATAAATAGCTGGTTAGATTCAGATGGTAAATATCATATTAAGTTGGGTGTCCACCTTAGAGATAATCACCATATTTATAATGAAATTAATCATATAATAAAAAAAATTGTTTCTACTGTAAATCTATATATTAAATTATTATGGGATCTCCTTCAAAGGTTTCAGAATCTTTACTTTCTAAAAATAATTTGTTTCTGTATTTTTTAAATATATTTTTATACTAACATTTTAATGACATTATTTTACTGAACAAAAATGAGTTCTTTTATTTATCAAAATAAACAGAAAATAGTACAAACTTTGCTAAAATGATTGTTTTGAACAAGTATTAGCTTAGACATTATTAAAAACATTATTTTAGCAAAAGATTTTGTATCAATACTGTGTGCCTTTTGCCCCATGTGTGGGGTAAAAGACCCCCCTTGCCACCTCATACATACATCCAAGATTTTTAAACAAAATAAATGACTTATGATTAATTTTCACACAAATTCTGTTGCTCCATATGTGTTCAATACAAACATAAATTTTTTCTGCAATCATACACTATGGGAGAGTAGTGAAAAGCACGTTTTCTTAAGGTGTGCCTTTAGCCCCGTTGTACCCTATATATTATATGTTTTCAAATTCATCCAGATGTGTCAATTTCATATTGAGTGAAATTTAATGAATGGTCTTCACTTATTAGGATTATATCCACATAATATAACCAGAGTTGAAAATGCGACAATCAGTCTACCTCCTTGAGGGAAGAACTGGGAATAGATCAATTTAAATGTCTCCTCATCCACCAATCCGCTGGGACACTCCTATTTAGAAACATAACAAGAACTTAAGGTTACTTTTACTTGCGACAAACTTAAAGGGCTAGTTCACCCTAAAATTAAAATTAAAGTTATCATTTACTCACCCTGGTGTTGTTCTAATGCAGCACACCCTTTTCTTTTTTAGACCACAAAAGGAGAATTAAAAAAAAACAAAAAAACAACGCTCATGCTCATCCATATAATGAACAGCGACCAGCATCAAGCTTTTTAAAAAGAAATACAAAAGTAAAACAGAATGGTCCCATGCGACACGTGTCTGTGTGTTCTGGTGGTATTCTGGTATACAATAGGGTTTGGTGAAAAACAAACCGAAATATAATGTATTTTTAAAAAATCCTGACCTTGGCCCTTGATATTCTGAGCACGGCTGTGTGAAGTGCTCGTACGAGAGACTCTACTAGTGCCGCAGTTCACTCCGACTCGCCCAGAAAAAGCACACAAGTTATGAGAAATCAAGATGAACAAAAACATGACATGAAATACAATCCATGTACTTTCTTCTGAGGTGAATATTTCTGTTGTGTTCGTCACAACAAAAAGTTATTTTGTTCACATCTATCAATTGTCATTCTGACAGTTCCGGCCCAGAGATATTCAACTCAGTGAAGAAAACACACGGATACATTTTTGTGATTTCTAGGCATTGTATTTCATGTTGTGTTTTTGTTAATCTTGATTTAAAGTAAATTACTTAATTTTCAAGCTTCCTTTAAGCTTCTTAAGCAGTCTTACATTTTTGAAGCCTCTGTAGAGCGACTGCAGCTCCTTCCTAGTGAACTTGGTCTGAGCCTGGAGCTGCTCCAGGCCCTCTGGCTGATGTCGCACCATGGACAACTCCAGATCACTGTCAACGCTGTCTGTCAGAGAGAGAGCATGAGGAAGAGAGGGGAGAGGAGGGCCGTGGCGGTGGTGAGTGACTGATATCATTTAGGTTGCACTAAGGGCAGGACAGTAAAGAAGGAAACAGGTAAAGCATGGAGTGTAGGTGAAAGGACAACCAAATATTTGGGGTTGAAAAGAGGAAGACAAAAATAGACATTGTAAACCGCAGAAGAGGAGCTGTTGGGAAGACAGACGGGGGACAACGGGAGACCAGGAGGGATCAATATCAGTGATTCTCGACTGGTTTTGCTTCAGGGCCCAGATTTGTAATTGGACATCGAGTGGGGATCCAGTGCCACGAAACTAAACTGTTTAGCATACAAATTAAAACAAAAATGTCTTCAAAATGAAACATTAAAATGTATCACCCAAAAAGTACAAATTAAAAGGATTAGTCCACTTTTAAATAAACTTTTCCTGATAATTTACTCACCCCCATGTCATCCAAGATGTTCATGTCTTTCTTTCTTCAGTCGAAAAGAAATTAAGGTTTTTGATGAAAACATTCCAGGATTATTCTCCTTATAGTGGACTTCAGTGGCCTCCAGATGGTTGAAGGTCAAAATTACAGTTTCAGTGCAGCTTCAAAGGGCTTTAAACGATACCAGACGAGAACTAAGGGTCTTATCTAGTGAAACGATCGGTCATTTTCGAAAAAAATACAACTGTATATGTTTAATAAAAACAAAATATCGCCTTGAACGTACTTCCGCTTTCTGCATTCTCCAAAACGCTTACGCTGTATGTCCTACACCTTTCTTATTCTACTTACGGAACAAACGCAGCGGCAGTTTCATTTTTTTCATAACTAGAATAGGGGAGGTGTAGGACATAGAGCGTAAGCGTTTTGAAGAATGCCTTGAACGTACATCCGGTTTCCGCGATATTTTGTTTTTATAAAGCATATACAGTTGTATTTTTTTCGAAAATGACCGATCGTTTTGCTAGATAAGACCCTTATTCCTCATCTGGTATCGTTTAAAGCCCTTTGAAGCTGCACTGAAACTGTAATTTTGACCTTCAACCGTCTGGAAGCCATTGAAGTCCGTTATAAGGAGAATAATCCTGGAATGTTTTCATCAAAAACCTTCATTTCTTTTCGACTGAAGAAAGAAAGACATGAACATCTTGGATGACATGGGGGTGAGTAAATTATCAGGAAAAGTTTATTTAAAAGTGGACTAATCCTTTAACATACTTTTTTTTTTTTTACTTATTACAGAAATAACATTCCTTACATTAAGTATATTCTATGTGTACATCCATTGCATGTAATGTTTTCCACACAACTGCAAGCAAAATGAAATTAAACAAATATCTGTTATGATTTTATTTTATTTTAAATGCAGTTAACTGAAAGTTCAGCTCACTTTAGGGCACTTTTCTGACCCAGTAAAACTTGAGTACTAAACATCTTTATATTTGATACTTCTATTGATTTTGAAATATGGTTAAAGTGTACTGCCAAATAGAGGGCATGCACGTGACATCACTGTCGGCCGGAGTGACTGCGGTTATGACTACTGAGTGGCAGCAGTTTCCACTTTTCAGCGTGAATGCCAAAAAAAAAAAAAAACACCCAAAACACATCTACAAAATGAAAGCTGTGTGACTGACTGTACAGAAAGATTTGACAAGAAATCTGAGGTATATTTTTACAGACTGCCGAAAGCTACAGAAAAGAGAAGCAAATGGATTGCTGCAATTCACAGAAACAACAACTGTCCTACCTTTAGTTTAAACTGATAATCTTTCACATTTCCCCTATTAAATTCAGTCATGCAGAAGGCTCTTTTGCCACTCAGTCCGGCTGAGGGGGCATGTTTTCCGGTGGGAAAGTGATGTCAATGAATCACCTCTATACAGTATTTATGGTAAACTAAAATATTAAATATATTAATGTTATTTCTACTGAAAATTGTTTGTCATGCATTTAAATATATTTGTAATTACACCTTTGTAATGATTACGTAGCAATTTAATACATTTAAAATATATTAACGTTAAATGTAATATCAAATAACAATACAGTTAATATATTAATATTACAATTACTTTACATGTGCTTTAGTATGTTAGTCAACATGTCAAAGTAAGTGTCCTTTAAAAGCATGACAAATGATAATTAAAACATGATTTAAAATGCACTTTAAGGTCAAACTTTTAATTTGACATTACAAAGTGGACTTTCTAAGTGTACTTAAGTGTGTTAAACTGTCATAAAAATGTGCTCTCTTTAAGTACACTTAAATTGACCTTTTATTGCATTAATATATTATCTTCAAGTACAGTTTTTTAAAATACACTTAAGATTTGAAGATTACAAGTGCACATTCAATACAATTAAGCAGACTTATATGAACTGCACAGGCCCAAACAAACAAACAAAAAAAACTAACATGACATAAGTGTAGCTGTTTTTTTTTTTTTTTTTTGTAAGTGCACAAATAACAGCAGTTGGGTGATTCACATGTATTTAAATGTTGCCTTTTCTTTTAAGTAGTTTTGTTCATTGTTTCTGAGGATAAGGTCTTGTAACAACCAGCACATGTTGGAATTTGCCTAATTTGGCTTCTGTCAAGTAATAGAATTGTTTTGCCAAAATAAGTATGTTTGTTTGCAATTTGCATTTCAGTGTTAGCAATATTTTCCCACAACCTTTGTTAGAACAGACCTGCAACCCACCAGTTGAGAACCGCTGATCTATTTGACATTTACTCACCATCTATGAGGCATACGAGAACATATAGAAGGGAGGGAAGAGATTGAGAGAGGAAATAAAGAGGAAGCAACGGAAAAACAACACATTAGTTAGATGTAACATTTGATGTTATTTAGATGTACCAAGACTGCATGACATTAAATGAATGAATTTCCTCATACTATGAATATAGCTGTCATGTTCTTCTTAGTTTATGTGCAGTTGTTAACTTTTTCAATCTGTTCTAACTTTTCCATTTCCAGATTTATAAATTTCCACAGGCAGCACATTTTTTAGGTTACCTGATTTACACATTTACAGTCTAAAGCTGATACAAATAGAACATCAATAACATATGAAAGGAAGAAAAGTTGTCAGTTTAAAAAAAAAGAAAGAAAAGTGGGTTTATGTGATATATAAATTAACATTCAAGTAAAAAAATATGACTTTCAACCAACACTACCATTCAAAATATGGTAATTAAGATTTGTTTTTCTGAAAGAAATTATTCAGCAAGGGTGCATTTAATTGACCAAAAGTGACCGAAGATATTAAGTCAGTTTTTGCTTTCCCAATTAACTATGCTTAATAAGCCGACAAAGCATGTGGTCATGTTGTAACACCTATCCCGTTAACTTTTACTTAAGTGCTACATAAAATAAGGGACCAACCAGACCAATCTTACTCATGAGTCAAATGTATTAAACACAGTCACACAAAACATTCATTATTCAACCTGACACTAATTTCTTACATGAAATAGTTGGAACCAGAGGATAAGAAATACAGTCCATCACATAAAGCACAGTCCTTGGTTTCTAATCAATTAGGACCATAAGCTTTGCTCAGTCTTTGTTGAAAACGTAGAGAGAAAACAGTACTTAAATGGCAAGATGATCCACAGCAGAGTTCAATCATCAGAGAGCTTTGTCCATGTTTAAAGTAAAACGTTATCATGTAACAGGTAACAGTCAAGTTGTGAATGGAAATCAACTCTTAGTTCCAATCTTCTCAGTTGTTTAAGCCCCCAAGTAATCCATAGACATTCAGAACACAAACCCTCTGTAAGCAAAATTCAAAACAAACAAACAAACCATAACCATGTGCTATGAACATGAATTGTTAAACCAAAATAGAAACAAACAACTACTTACAGATGAGCTTTGAACTCTAAAGTTCCTCAACCAGGGTAAAAACGCCACCGCCACCACCACCATGAGGCAAGCCTCTTTACAGGTAGAGAACCAACTTCCTGCCATTTCTCCTTCTTTGCTTCCTTAAATAGGCCTACCCCTACACCTCAAATAGAGCGCCCCCTAATGCTCAGGTGAGTAATAACAGTAAATCCACTGGAGAAAACTACTGGTACATATATTAGTAACAGGAAAACTGTTACATACCCCTCTCCTCAAAAAAAATGTTTAAGCAACACCATAAAACTTTTTCATTTTTTCTACATGAAAAGTTTCAACTCGCTTTGAATCATCCAACATTTCAACCTGGTAATTCACATTGTTTAACTTTCTCAGAATTTTAGCTGGACCTAGCCATTTCGGTGCTAATTTTGCCATGTACGAGTCTGAAGCCCGAGACAGAGGGTGAGAACGTATCCAGACTAAGTCTCCTTCTTTGAACGACTCAAGCTTCCTTCTGTTATAGTACCTTGCTTGTTGTTCTTGAGCTTGACTAGTCTTCTCTTTTCCTTGTTCAAACAGCTCTCTCTGCCTTTCACAGTCCGATAGGCCACATGATCAGGTTTTGGTGGAGTTCGTACCAGTCGTTCCATGGGTCCTTTTAACTTTCGGCCTAAGGCAATCTCTGCAGGGGTTAAACCTGTACTTTCCTGCCATGCTGTATTTATGGCATATCAGAACTCAGATATCCATCTATCCCATTGCCTGTGGTTGTCCTTAACATAGGAAGATATCATAGCCTTGAGGGTTCGATTAGGTCTCTCAGTAATGTTTGTTTGAGGATGGTAGGCTGTTGTTAACTTCTGAATAACCCCCCAGCGCTTACATGCATCATTCAGAAGTTGTGCCGTAAACTGTGGTCCACGGTCTGAGACAAGGTAGGTAAGGTGTGCCCCATCGAGTGAAGATCTCCTTTATTAAGATATTAACAATTAGATGGGTCTTGGCAGATCTCAGGGGAAACAATTCTACCCATTTACTGCAATAGTCTACTACTACCATCAGATATTCATTAGACTGCAAACTCTTTGGGAAGGGACCCATAAAATCGACACCCAACATGTGTCCTGGCTCGACTACTGGTGTCGACTGTAGGTGACCAGACAGCTTGGAGATTCTTGGTTTGTAAATCTGACAGGTTTGACATACGGTACAAAAGCTCCAAACATCCCTGCGTATCTCTGGCCAGTAGACAACATTGAGTAAACGCTTTTCATCTGCCCAAGATGTCCACTCAAGGGATTGGAATGGGCAAATTGTAAGAACTTTTTCCTTAATGCCAATGGTACAATTATCTGCATAGTTTCACCCTGATTTTTGTTGGGCACACAACGAAATAAGTAGTCATTTTGTATGACACAATGAATGCGGGTAGGGTCTGTTACCGACAACTTAGCCGTTTCCCATAAAGGCTGAAGTAAGGGAACTTGTTTCTGAGCACCTCTAATTTCATCCCAGCTGATAGGCAAGTCCGATCCAATGTTAGTCGCCGGACAGATAGCAATGTGACCTTTGACTTCTTGGAAAGGTATACTCCGAGAAAGTGTGTCGGGTACTACTTTACATTATCCCTTCCAATATTTGACAGTGAAATCAAAGCTTTGTAACCTCAAAGCCCACCTGGTCAGTCGAGAAGTTGGTCGGGGATGAATGAACACCCACGTAAGAGCAGCATGATCTGTAAATACTTCAAAATGTTTCCCTTTCAGATACTGTTTCCACTTCTCGACTGCCCAAATCACTGCCAGACATTCTTTTTCGGGCGTGGAATAGGACTTCTCAGCAACATGTAGAACTTTCGAAGCATAAGCAATAACATGTTCAGCTCCATCATGATCCTGAGTCAACACAGCTCCTAACCCGACATCACTGGCATCTGTCTGGACTTTAAAACCTTTTGTGAAGTCAGGGGATGCCAACACAGGTGTTTTTTGAAGAGCACTTTTCAGTTTATCAAAAGCCTGTTGACATTCGATTGTCCACTCCCAGACAACATCTCTGCTCTTCAGAGCATGCAATGGTGCGGCGATCTCTGAAAAGTGAGGGATAAACCTATGGTACCATCCAGCAAGGCCTAAAAAGCATTGTACCTCTTTGAGCGTGGTTGGAACAGGAAAATTTTGGACCACCTCCACCTTGGCAGTTTCAGTACGAACTCCTTCTGCAGACACAACATGTCCTAGGAAAGTGATGGATCTTTGGAGCAGGTTGCACTTCGACAGATTCAGAGTCAAACCAGCAGCTTCTAATATGTCAAAGAGCTGTTTAAGATGTTCAAAATGCTCTTGGACATTCTGGGAATAAATTACAATATCATCGAGATAGACAAAACAGAACTTTCCAAGACAGTCTCTCAATACTGTATTCATCAGACGCTGAAAAGTTGCAGCGGAGTTTCGCAGTCCAAATGATAGACACAGAAATTCATACTGGGGATTTTTGGTTACAAAAGCAGTCTTTGGAATACTCTCCTCATCCACAAGCACCTGCCAGTAGCCAGATTTAAGATCCAAAGTACTGAAAATGGAAGCACCATACATTGATTCAAGTACATCTTGGATCTGTGGCATAGGAAATCCATCTAAAGGTGTCTTGGCATTTAAAGCCCTGTAATCAATACAGAAACACATGGTACCATCCTTCTTAGGGACAAGAACTATGGGAGTGGCCCATGGAGAAGTTGATGGTCTGATTATCCCTTTTTCCAACATTTTGAAAACTTCCTGATCAATGAATTGCTGTCTGGACACAAACAGGATAGGCTCGTTTACGAACTGGAATCTCATCTAAAGTGTTAATCTGGTGCCGGATCACAGCAGTTCATCATAGGGACTCAGTGCAGACTGTTGGCCGCTCGAGCATGAGTGCTTCTAGCTGACATTTCTGTGTTCTGTTAACCCTCTGGAGTCTGAGGCTGATTTGGGGCCTGGAGAAGTTTTGACATGCCTGACATTTGTGCTTTTTTCAGTTGTTCATAAACATATTAATGGAAAAAGTGTCATTACACTGTATTCAGCAAAAACTAGGCTACAATAATATGTGAGGAACATGTATGTACATGTTTGTGTTTTTGAAGGAATAACGTTTTTGCGTGGTTATTGAAAAAACAAAAAATTTAAGTCACTGAAATAAGGCCAAAAATATATATTAAATCTGTGTTCACAAGACTTCTGGTTTTGGAGGTTGTAGGCTAGAGTTTTTGCTTCAAAATTTTGTAAAAATTATAATGCCTACTTGTTCATATAAAACAATATATTGATTTCGTTTTTGTAAGACACTTTTTGTCAAGAAACAGTATGCGTGGAGGCGTGAATCATCATGAATAATGGGTCATTTACACCTGAGAAGACAAAAGAATCGCATAAAGAAGCTCTAATGAGCTGCATAATAATGAGGCCTTTCAGTCAGGTAGGCTGTGAAAAAACCTTCTGTGATGTCTCAAGCTCATCATGGTGTATATGAAACATACAGAAAAATATTATTACAATATAAAATAATGGTTTTATATTATATACTTTAAAATATAATGTATTTCTGTGATGCAAAGAGTCTGAATATAGGCTTTTAGTTTAAAAGCATGCACATTTGGAGAAATATTGGATTCTCACGTTTATGTCAATTTTCTATAGAGGAGTTATATTTATTTAATATTCATTGTCATTACTATGAGCGCTGGTGTTTTCAATTCATACTTGCAGCTGGAGGGCGCTCTGTACACCTTTAGGCCACAAATTCATATAAAGAAGAAAAGGAACCAGGAACTAACGGCATGTCTTCTAGAGATCGCTAACCATGGCTTTAACATACAGATAAACACTTTTCAAGACAATAAATACACGATTTAGACAATGCATACAAGTATTGCCTCTGAATAGCGCTGGCTCCGTGGGCGTGGCCGCATTAGCGGATAATGAGCTGAATCACGGACTTCTGACATGGCTCTCTTTTCATACAGATTACATAAACACAGAATGTTTGTTTTCGATTTGACTTGCACGATTTAAAACCTGACATTTCAACGTTTCTTTAGACATAAGTGTCATTTTTTTTGTCATTAGTATTCATAAGTTACAGTTCATTTTCTGAGAACTATCGGACTGGAGTTCGTTCAGAGGGAGACGAGAGATCACGCATCATGTTAGTTTTCTTTATTTTACAAAAAGCACAACATTGTGTTTTTACTCTGAGTGTACACAAAAGAAGACATTCTATAGTTTCAATTGATATATTACTTATGTCTCTATGACAAGAAATGACGGAGTATTTTAAGTCTGTTTTGCTGCAATGTGAAAAAAAACCTGAAAACGCGCCGGCGCGTTTTTGGACCTCAGAGAGTTAACCTCTGCTCGACTTACCAGGTCTTTAATGGTTGCCAATGTGGACGAAGGCACTTGAACTAGAGGTAGTGCCAGATGTAGACTAATGGCTGCCGAAGTAGTATAAAGCATGAATGGATGTTTTACTTCAGTTTCTTCAGACAGAACATAGGTCTTGTCCTTGAAATCAATCTGGATCCCTGAATCCATCAAAAACTCCAGGCCAAGTACAACGTATAAAGTTAGATCATGATCCTTCATCACAAAGGCACTGAATGGATATTGATGACCATGCAGTGTACAATTCCAGATTACCTTTCCTAGAGCTGTCTGTACATGACCATTGGCAAGTGAGAAAGTCTGACCTCTGCTGGACAGCCACGTTTCCGTGCTTAACTTTAAGATTCTTGAAGTAAAGAATAGGTGCTACCAGTGTCCAAAACTGCTTGACATCTGTAATTTTTGATGGTGACCGGCATGGCTGTTTCTCCTTATTTCCTGACAATACCGCAATGTGAGGATTTGACTCTGTGCCTTTTGCCGCTTTATTAGCTCCATTTGACTTTGCCTGATGCTCTGCTTGTCTCTGTCTCCAATAAGCCCTTTCTTCACTAACATCCCTTTCCACCAGTGTACCAACACGTACCAACTCATCAACCTTAGAGACAGTGCCTCGGAGTATGCTGGTGACACAAGGATTTCAGTTTCTGAGTGTAGCTAGGAGTATCTACCGTTCTGACATGGAAGGTTTCAATTGAAGGCATAAGGCACGATATTGATAAGCAAATGTTCTAATATTTTCATCAAACCCTTGTTTCCGTTCTCTAATTCTTCTTTCAACCTCAACTTCATGATCATCAGGCAGGAAGGATTGTAGGAATGCTTTCTTGAACTGGCACCAAGTTCTCACCCTCTTCTCCGCAAGCCACCAGTCCTTAGCTGTTTGAGTTAAAACAGAGGGCAACATAGCCAAAATCTCAGCATCATTCAGTGGCTGAATTGCAAGATACTCATCACATTTTTCAAGGTAAGAAATAGGGTCTTCTCCCTCCAAACTACCAAACCTTGGAAACTCCAGCTTGATCGGTGTTTTAAAATGTATAGGACAGGTTGAACTTTCTGTTGGTTGGGGTGGACTAAAGTGCGGAGTAGATGTTACAGTTGGGGTAGACTGAATTAAAGATTTCAGCTGAACATCCCTTCATGCCATACAATCCATCATCGCTTGTCCTACTTGCTGTATACTCTTTTCTAAGGTTTCTTTTACCTGTTGGCATTCAGTCTTGAGCTTCGTGGGCAGCATCTGCTCCAATTGCTGGATCCGTGGTCCTTTTGCTGTGCTAAAAGTTTCTGCATTTGCTCTTCAATAACAGTCATCCAGTGAGTTTGCCTATCTATATCATGCTGCACACCATTAGAAAACACACCAAAAGATTTCTCCAGTTCATCCATTTTAGATTCTATCTTGCTCACTGTTGATTCAAAATTGGAAGTGGTTACCTCTTCTACTTGAGGAGGTGATGGAGGCGGTAAAAGCAAGTATTGTAAACTGTCTTCATGCTCTCCCTCATCTACCTCATTCTCAAAATACAAATGACTGAGAGATTGAATTAGATCTTGAACTGGTTCTCGTCTGATGGTGAATGGGGCTGTGGAATAGTCCGGTTCGGTAACGCCATCACCTTCTGTCTCATCACATAGGTCTGCCATTTTGTGTAACTTTTCAAATTAACTCATTAAATGTAATTCAATAACTTAATGCACTTGCTCAACAATTAGGTTCAGTGAACCTTCTACACCTTCAACATAATGACTCATAAAAAGTAAAATTGGTCTGTTTAAAACCAAATTAAATTCATTCAAATCTCACTATCTGGTTCTGGATTTTTCCTGGTCCCTGTTCGGGCGCCAATATATGTAACGCCTATCTCGTTAACTTTTACTAAAGTGCTACATAAAATAAGGGACCAACCAGACCAATCTTACTCATGAGTCAAATGTATTAAACACGGTCACACAAAACATTCATTATTCAACCTGACACCAATTTCTGACATGAAATAGTTGGAACCAGAGGATAAGAAATACAGTCCATCAAATAAAGCACAGTCCTTGGTTTCTAATCAATTAGGACCATAAGCTTTGCTCAGTCTTTGTAGAAAATGAAGAGAGAAAACAGTACTTAAATGGCAAGATGATCCACAGCAGAGTTCAATCATCAGAGAGCTTTGTCCATGTTTAAAGTAAAACGTTATCATGTAACAGGTAACAGTCAAGTTGTGAATGGAAATCAACTCTTAGTTCCAATCTTCTCAGTTGTTTAAGCCCCCAAGTAATCCATAGACATTCAGAACACAAACCCTCTCTGTAAGCAAAATTCAAAACAAACAAACCATAACCATGTGCTATGAACATGAATTGTTAAACCAAAACAGAAACAAACAACTACTTACAGATGAGCTTTGAACTCTAAAGTTCCTCAACCAGGGTAAAAACACCACCACCACGAGGCAAGCCTCTCTTTACAGGTAGAGAACCAACTTCCTGCCATTTCTCCTTTGCTTCCTTAAATAGGCCTACCCCTAAACCTCAAATAGAGCGCCCCCTAATGCTCAGGTGAGTAATAACAGTAAATCCACTGGAGAAAACTACTGGTACATATATTAGTAACAGGAAAACTGTTACAATGTAAATGCATTAACTCGTTTTCATTTATCTGAGTAAAGTCTTAAACAGCTTAACAGGGCTCCAGATTGCGACCAAAATGGTAAGTAAAATGCACACAGCTGCACGGGCATACGTAACGGTGCGGAGCAGAGCAAGCATTTTCAATTCATAACGGTGCTCAACTTCCATAGGAATTAATTGAAAACACTCACTTTGCTACACACCGGTATGAATGCCTGTGCAGTCGTGTGCATTTTACTTTCGCTTTTGAATTAGCACCAATTCAGGGGCAGCAATTGCTTCAATGGTGGGTTCATTAATTATTCTTAATGAAAAACACAACAACAAAACAGTACAATGACAAACTCGCTTAAATAGGCGCTTTTACATTTTGATTGGAATCCAAATCTTCCGCCATCGTCTTGTCAGTCAGCTCCTCACTCTCGTGATAGGCTAAATTAAATCTGACTTTTACTGTATTTTTGATCAAATAAATGCAGCTTTGGTGAGAATAAGATACTTTTATAAACATCAAATCATAAAAAAAATTAATGTTAAAGAGTCTGGTCAGGTATAAACAGCTCCAACTACACATTACAATTTTACAGGCAACTAGGGCCAACATCAAAACCATACGGTGGTTCTTACCGTCCAGCAGTGGCTCCATGATACCAAACTGTTTGAGTACCATTATAAACATAAGAAGCACTACAGCAACTGCAAACAGCTCCATGCCCTGAATAACCATTGCAACGAGTGCTAACTGCGAGTAGCTATGCGATTACTTTAAGAAAATTTACAGAGGTCAAGAGGTCATGCTAGATTCCAATTGAACGATTTTAGAAAAAAAGCAACTCATCTTGTTAGATCAATGTTTCTTTAAACTCCTTTGCAGCAACAAGTCCTTAAAGACTCCATTCCCGGAACAATTCTGAATTCCTGTAGACTCGCAGGTAATCACTGATGCATTATGCTGTAAACAAACCACAAATGTAAACTGTACAGTAAAGCCTGCACTACGGATCCTTTCAAAAAATGTCCTTTTAAAATAAAAGCAGATTAAAGTCACGGTGTTAGAAATTACTCCACAACAACAACAACATCAACTATACGGCGGAAATCTCCTGTGGCTTTGGTCTCCACGGACTAGTGTGTCATGGTCCTCCTCAGACATTATATTCCGTATGGATACCGAAAGAGTCTGAACTCAAGACACAGACACTCCCTCTTCTCTCTCCATCTCTCTAGCAATAATGCACAATGATGAGCCAGCCATAATTTGAGTATGTTTAGAAGCAGTTGAACTGGTGAAGCATTAATTTACGTACATGACACAAAAATACAGAATATAAATCACAATATACCTGGACATACAAGAGAGGTGTTGTATCTTTGGGGTATTTGTTCGTTTGTTTTGTGATAATGACAGGATGACTGTACATTATCCCACTTATTACATGGCTACTTGCCAAATAAATAAATAAATAAAATGAAATATTGACTTATTTTAGTATGTGAGAAGATAGAGACCACACAGTAATACGAGATACATGATGCTAGTACAGATATAATGCAAAATCGGTTGCCTAAGGCTATTTAGTGAGAAACTGAGAATTTAGAGGATGTTACACAAGAATACCAGACCACAGAAACAGAATGCCGTGAATGACCATTCCAAAGCACCATATAATAATGTTTGATAGTTATGGTGAAGTAGTAAAGGTTTGTCTAAAATGGAGACACCTAAGATAAAACATAACATAATTACAAATAAAGTAAGATTTAAATAAATAAATAATTAAAAGTATGGTAAGTAAATAAATAAAAGTAAACAGACAGACTAAAATGCAGTCATTTGATATGCCACTTTGTACGCCACATTCATCATGGGTGGACTGGCTAGTCCATCTAAAATTAAACTTGCCTAATAATGTCCATCCTCAGCATCTACTTTACAACATCTATTAAAACATCCATATAATGAATCATGACATTACTGCCTCAGTCTACTTCACTCAACATGCTCTTAAGTGTTCGCTCAGAAGGGCATTATGACTATTTTATGGCTCTTCTGTGTTTAAAAATTATGTGAAAATCTTGACTGTGCCTTTCTGTAGCGTTTGCAGCTCTCTTTCATCATCAGCTGCCCAAGCATGAAACCAGAAGCTTCGTGCCCATTCAAACTGAGAAGCAAAGTGAACATTGAATATTTTAAATTTGACACAGCATCTTAAAAATGTGATATTCTTACGTGAGATGCTGAAGTCTACGTACTCACTTGTGAAATGCACTGTTGAGGACTGTAAGCCAGCAATATATTTGATTGAATGACATGGGGAAACATTACATTGATCTTTAAAACCACTGTTTTGTAATTTAATTCTAATTATTATTTGACACATCTGCAACAATTTTTTAATGTTTTTGAATGATAAATCAAGTTTTTTCCCCCAGACAATACTGATTTTTTTGATTGATTAATCAGCATATCGTTTAAGCCGTAGTTTTTACTAATATGAGAATAGTGCATCAGAATCAGAAATGCTATAGACTCTGCGTCCATTGGAATGGACATCACATGGATTTTGGTCAAGGTCAAGTTTATTTATACAGCCCTTTAAAACAATAAAAATGCTGACCAAAGTGCTGCACAACATACAAGACAAAACATCCTCATACAATACAATTTAAATACTAATAAAATATACTGAAAGAAAACAAAACAAAATTAATAAAATTAAGACAAAACATCATGCACAATAAAACAAAATTTAAAACGAAAATTATCAAATTAAGCATATGCCTGAGGGGGAAAAAAGTATGTTTTAAGTATGTTTTATTTTGGTTTAAACCAATAAGATTTCAAGTTTTTATAATACAAGTACTGCCTGGTCACTGATTGGTCCCTGATCTACCAATCACAATGAAAGTATGACCCATAGCTTAATATGATTGAGCTTCAGGCATCACAAATGACAGGCATGGCTAACCAACTAGAAGAGGAGCTCCTTTTTTATCTTTTATATGCAGATTTATGTTCATGGTAGTTAATCAAATTGCACCTATTATAAACTTAATAGTATCAAGTGATAATATTCAGAGTTAATTTGAACATCTTTCAGAGCTGAAGAACAGCAGAAGTTTAATGTCCATGACAATGGACATTAGGTCATAATAAAATAATTCATATTTTTTTTAAATCAGATTTTTTGTTTTCAATGTGATCATAAACTGTCATTCAGTTTTTCATTAGTTTTAGTGAAAAACAGAAATGGCGAATGCGAGTGCATACACAGTAACACACGTTTGTTTTGCTATCAAAGTGAGGACATTCCATAGCCGTAATGGTTTTTATACTGTACAAACTGTACATTCTATCCCCCTACACTACCCCTACACCTACCCATCACAGAAAACTATCTGCATTTTAATAAAACATTTAGTATGTTTTTAAAGTTATTTTAAATATGAGGACTCATGAAATGTCCTCATAAAACATGTTTACGTCATAAAAACCAGTGTAATACCCATGTCATTATACACATTTGTGTCCTCATAAAAATCACAGACACAGACACACAAATTTATTTATCAAAACCAGCAAGTACACACAAACACACCCACAAACACACAGACATATACAGTTGCAAGAAAAAGTATGTGAACCACTTGCAGAATCTGTGAAAATGTGAATAATTTGAATAAAATGAGAGATCATTCAAAATGTATGTTATTTTTTATTTAGTACTGTCCTGAGTAAGATATTTTACATAAAAGATGTTTACATTTAGTTCACAAGACAAAATATAAGAAAAATAGCTGAATTTATTAAAATGGCCCTATTCAAAAGTATGTGAACTATTGATTCTTAATACTGTGTGTGGTTACCTGATGATCTACGACTGTTTGTTTGTTTTGTGATGGTTGTTCATGAGTCCCTTGTTTGTCCTGAGCAGTTAAACTGAGATCTGTTCTTCAGAAAAATCCTCTGGGTCCTACAGATTCTTCAGTTTTCAAGCATTTTTTGCATATTTGAAGCAGTGACTGAATGATTTCCAGCAGTGACTAAATGATGAACCACACACAGTATTAAGAATCAATGGTTCACATACTTTTGAATGGGGCCCATTTTAATAAATTCAGCTATTTTCTTTTTGTCTTGTGAACTAAATGCAAACATATTTTATGTAAAATGTCTTACTCAGGACAGTTCTAAATAAAAAAACCAACATGCATTTTGTTTTCTCTTATTTTATTAAAATTATTCACATTTTCACAGATTCTGCATCAGGTTCACATACTTTTTCTTGCAACTGTACACACATATTCACCCACTGCAAACAACAAAAATAATAAAATAAGTTTGAGAATTCATCTTATCACCCTACATTTTCTCTACATTCATATCGCATTGCTCTTTATTACAGTATGTGTTATTTTAAAAATCTTCAATGCTATAGTTCACATATTGTGTTTGAACTCTAGCTCATACGAACTGTATGGTTAAAATATGACACATTTTTTGTTGCTTCAGCCCTGATTACCATTGTAGTGGCCATGACATTTTTTTTTGCACAAATCATTTTTTTTTTTTTTTGCTCAGTGGAACATAATTCAGGTCTGAAGGGGTTAAAGGAAGATATTCCAATCACTGATTGCATGAAAAACTTTCCCCATCATAATTCTGAGTGCAGGAGGGCAAAGATGATTGCTGATGAGTTTGCACTTATTAATGCATGAGTTTAAACCGGGCACAGGCATCAGTGAGATGGGGGAAATCAATACATGGAGAGGACATGGCCTTTGGAGCCTGCCAGAAACTAACTTTAAAACTCTCTTATCTCCCTCTAAAATCTCTGTCTGCATGAAATTAAAAAACAGAATAATTTTTTACATTCATGCAAGATACTGTAAGAACAAGGACTGATATAGGACAGGAAGGAAATTATAAATTGTGTGGCACTAAACGCAGGCTAAACAGACTTTCAGGGCAAATTAGACCGCAATCCCATAAAAGTGCAGATGGGAGTGTAAAGTTCTGCGGGTGATATACTGACAATATGCAAATTAAAGAATAAAGTTGCAACCAGCTCATTTCTATTATAACCAGCACAATCTTCCAACAGGGTTTCTGCAGGGTTACCATCATAAAGGTAAATTTAAGACCTTTTTGAGACTAATTAAAGAAAATTTAAGGAATAGATTGAAGGGAACCTAACACTTCAATATGTTCTCTAAATATAAATGTCCAGGGAGTGTTTTGGATATTAATATTGCTATTTTCCTTTTTCAAAGAAATTTTTATTTTGCTTGCTTTTAAGTTAATGTCACATGTTAGAGAATAAAGATGCCCGAATATTGCTTTGAAAGCACATGTAATATTTTAAATTATATGAGTGTACTTGACTTCCTTTGTTTGAATGAGAGAGAGTAAAACTTCTGAATGTAATGCTTTGTAACCAACCACAAAGGCTAACAAGAGGTTACATAGGGGTGAAGAGAGGGTGTTAAACCCCAAGCGGAGATAAGACAGAAAAAGACTACAGTGAAGAAGAAGAAGAGTGCTTTAGAGTTTGATTATAGAGCTTTTAGCTTAAGCTGATTTTAAGTTTTATTTTTTGCATTAACTGCTTTGTATTGTAACTAATAAAATAAGTGTATTTGAAGAGTTTGGTTCCAAAAAACGATAAACGCCATTTAAAAAAAAATGTAGTTTCTGCCAAAATCACTATTGTATCTGGTCGGTATTGTAAAGTAATTTATTAATTTTGCGCAAAATGCGATATCCGTCGTGTTATTGTGTCATGTTTTCTCCCGCGACAAATGCCAGTCTCCTTTTTCTGCAGAACGCGATATATCCGCTCAACCAAGCGACGGCTGAATGCATTTTTAGTAAAATGCCTGTATATAAGATAAATATTGGCAAAGTTTAGACTCTGTCATATATGTGAATCAACTTACTTTGTTGTGTATTTTCAATTTAAAAAATAACTTTTATATTTATGGATTAATTGCATTTTGAATAAAATAGTTTCATGGATTTATTGCATTTTGGGAAAAAAAAAAAACGTTTTTATAATAAACTTTTTAAAATCAAAATGTAGATTTGAATTTTTAATGTTTTTATAACCAAAAGATGCTATGTGAAAGTTTGAAACAGAAAATAGTGGTTTTCATCTTGCCACTTTCTTGGTAAAGAAAACACCTTTTTACTGAAAATTAATCAAAATGGAGTTATTGCGTTTTGGAACCAAACTCTTCATTTATTGTTACGATTGCCTCCTCCAGTGAGACTTAAAACTGAGTCTCAAGAAAGAAGAGCAACCACAAGGGATTCCCGTGTTAGTTCTCACAAAAATAAAAAAAATTCTGTCATTAATTACCCTTGTGTCATTCTACATTCATATCACCTTCGTTCATCTTCAGAACAGAAATTAAGATCTTTTTGATGAAGTCTGAGAGGTTTCTGTCTCTTCATAGAGATCCAACACAACTTCCACTCCAAGGTCCAGAAAGGTAGGAAAAAGACATCATTAAAGTACTCCATGTGACTCTAGTGGCTTAAACTCAATTTTATGAAGCTAACATTATCCAAAATTACACTATTGGGTTGAGCTTCTGTTTATGTTCACTGATCAATGTTTGTTTGTGAGTAAAAGCCTAAATTAAATCTGTTCATCATAAAAAGCAATCAAGTCTTCAGAAAATTTGGACTCCACCACTCAATTCATTATGGATTAGTTTCAGGATCTCTTTATGAACTTTTAGAAGCGTCAAAGTTTCAATTGTGTATAGGCGGTCTATGGAGGGACAGAAAGCTCTCAGATTTCATCAAAAAGATCTTCATTTGTGTTCCGAAGATGAACGAAAGTCTTATGGGTTTGGAACAACACGAGGGTGAGTAATGACAGAATTTTCATTTTTGGGTGAACTAATCCGGTAACACTTTACAATAAGGTTCATTAGTTAAACATTAGTTAATGTATTAACTAACACGAACTAACTATGAGCAATACATTTGTTACTGTATTTACTAATCTTCGTTAATGTTAGTTAATGAAAATACAGTTGTTCATTGTTTGTTCATGTTAGTTCACAGTGCATTAACTAATGTTAACAAGATTTTACTAATGTATTAGTAAATGTTGAAATTAACATTAGATTAACAAAGATTAATAAATGCTGTATAAGAGCAGTTCATTATTAGTTCATGTTAACTAATAGACTCAAATCGCTTTATATGATGAACGAAAGTCTTACAAGTTTGGAATGACATGAGGGTGAGTAAATGATGACAGAATTTTCATTTTTGGTTGAACTGACCCTTTAAATGTACTGACCTTCTTTTGATTTTTTCCATCCAAAATTTGACAAATTCATTCCGCGTTATACAGTTAATTAGATTTTTAGGAATGGATTCTGCAATTCCGTCCATGTTTTTTACGTCAAAATCATAATTTAAATGCCATGATATTGAATTTAAGAATTTCTAACTCCAATTCAAGACATTTTTAAGGCCTTCAATTGTGGAAGGTCAAATTAAGACTTTTTAAGACCTTATTAAGACCCGCTGAAACCCTGTACCAAGAGCAGTGCAAATTAAATTAACGTGGCTTGGCAAACAATATGTTCAGATGATGTCTGATTCTCTGATGTGCTATTATCACAGCATGTCAAGCGCAAAATGGGTTAAGACATGGTTATTTGGGCGTTAAATAATGTGTAAATAGCAGTAAATTGACTACCACAAAGCTTAGTAAATCACCTTGCATGATTCATTTAAATGCTCTCCTCCCATAAATTTTGAAAGGGAAACTCCTACAACTGCATATGCAATAAGGTCAGATGCAAAAATAACTGTGTCCATGCCTTTTCAAAACTAATTTTTCACTGTGTCTTTAGTAAATCAAAAGAGTTTTTTTTAACACCAAAAGAGGGTTTGTGCTGGTTCAAGCTGTTAGTAAATCTGGCCCTAAATCTACACTACTTTTAAAAAAAAAAGAAGTCTCTCATGCACAAAGCTGCATTTATTTATAAATAAATAAATACAGTATTAACAGTAATATTGTGAAATATTACTACAATTAAAAATAATTTATATTTGAATATATTTTAAAATGTAATTTATTCCTGTGATGTCAAAGCTCATCATTACTCCAGTCTTCAGTGTCACATAATCCTTCAGAAATCATTCTGATATGCTGATTTGATGCTCAAGAAACATTAATCATTGTTGTGTTTTTGTTGTGCTGCTTAATATTTTGGAGGAAACTGTGATACATTTTTACAGGATTATTTGATGAATAAAATGTTTGAGCATTTGAAATAGAAATTTAGTAACAATGTTAAAGTCTTTAATGTCACTTTTGACAAATTAAAAAATTCATCCTTGCTGAATAATAGAATTATTTCTTAAAGGGGTGGTTCAGTGGTTTTTTTCTAGGCTTGATTGTGTTTTTGGGGCACAGTTTAACATGTCTTAATGCTTCGTTTTTTAAAGAAAGACGTATTTTTCATATATTTTACCTTTATTCTACACCTCTGTTTCCACTGTCATATGAACGGCTCGTTTGACTTCCTGCTTCTAAGATACCACTCCCTCCGAAATATGCAATGTGCTCAGATTGGTTAGCAGGTTGGTAGCTGGCCCATTGTATCGTGATTCGCTGAAGCGTCCGGAAACGACACGCCCCTTACCATTCGTTGTTACGCGCTTCAGAGGAAATGTAAATAATGGCGTCTATATTGCTGTATCAAATTGAGCCCGAATCAGACCCAGATGAAGAGGGTCAAGCTGCAATCGCGGCTTTTAAAGGACGTTTATGAATGGTATTTCATTTTGTATTTGTGTCAAAGTGTTTAGATGCTGTCACTGCTGTTTGTTGGCTTTCAATATATACGGTTTTATCCTAATTAAAGCTTTACTGTAGCCGAATACATGACTGAGTAGTTGCATTTTTGTAAAGGTAGCGTTTAATTTATAGCATGAAAAACTGTTTGTCTATGAACATAGAAGTTTGTTGGTGTGTGTAGAATTTAGCTAACTGGCTAGCGAAGCAAAAACGAGTTGCTCTTTGTATATGTCCTTGATGCAACCAAAAATAGCAACAGAACTAACGTTATATGTTTAATAGACATGTACAAACAATAAAACGTACTTACAGTTTGAAGCCAATAAACAGCAGCGTCTGCTTTTAAAGTGGGAACTGCTTCTTTCAGTAATAGCCATCCAGCATTGAACTCGTGTAGATTATGGAAGCTGTCTTCAGCACCTCATCCAGTGTAGAAAATATCACAGACCATAATCTTTTGATGCGTCGCATCGCGCCGCTCGCGTCCGGTGTACACAACTCTTCCCGTGTGTTCACACCGCCGGCGGCGAGAGTGTCAAAGTGACAGGAAGTCATTCATTTTCAATGAGCTCTGGCGAGAGCGTCGAGGAGAGTTGAAGTCAGGTCAACTTTATGGTAATGAGCTATGACGCGGTTCGGCGGCAACCAATCGGAATGTACAGGTCCTCGCTTGAGAGGATTCTGATTGGTTGCCGCAACTTGTCATTTACTTTGACCCTCCCGCCGGCGGCGGTTTGAACGAACAGTACAGCGTTGTTAGCAGGGCGGCCAAGGCGGATGTTGACGCTCCCGCCAGCGGCGGTGAACGCACGGTTCCGCTTCCATTTTGGCGCGCCGCATGGCCTCGCCCACTTTGTTGCGTGTTTCCGGGGGCGTGTTTTGCAGGGTTTATGATGTCACCAACCCGGGAAGAAGCTCGTTGTAGTCCAAACCAGTCGTTTTTGTAGGCATTAAACTGCCATAACTTTAGAAGACAATTGCTGCGTCCCAATTCGCATACTATCCGTCCTAAATAGTATTCGAAAAAAGAATTAGTATGTCCCAAATCGTAGTATGTTGAAATGAGTATTCCAAAGATACCCGGATGGTCTACTTTTTCCGGTTAGAATTCGAAGTGCAGATCCGTGCACACTTCTAACCGCTAATATTGCCCATAACACATTGCGCTGTGGACGAGGATTCGATTACAACTACAAATACGAGTAAAAAGTGTNAAAAAAAAAAAAAAAAAAAAACTACAAACATGACGGATGTGCGAGACCGGCAGTTAAGCAGAGCGGTAAAGATAAAGGGGCTTGAATGATTAATAATCAGTATCTAACCTGACGAAAAGATATTAAAATGTTATCCACATTATATTTCATCTGCAACAGCATTGTGAACTTTTATAACGATGCGTTTGGTCATTAACTTTTAAATGCATTATTATGCAAAGATGAGGAGAGTTATTGCATGAAAGACCTATGACTGGCAGATCAACGTGCGACTACATTTCTCTCCGAAACGGTAGGATATTAAATTTAATTGAATGTGGAGGATTTTAACTGTGACAAGATGATTGACAGGGTAGTTTAAACAGTTACAGGTTGCGTAACTAAGCGACAGAACGTCCGTTAAAGACACAATTATGACGAGGTAGTATGTCCCAAAGCTTGCATACTCTTCTGCTACACACTCAAAAGTATGTACTTTTTCCTTTACAAAAACAGTACATACTTTTAGGACGTATTATAAGTAGGCGAATTGGGACGCAGTAAATCTCTCCATTTGCATTGAACTTTCAGCGCTGTAACTTTGCAGATACTGTTTATGCTCAAGCAGCAACATTACACAATAACTAAAGTTAAAAAAAGTGAAATCGCATTTAACCACCCCTTTAAAAAAAATAAAAAAATAATTATACTAACCCCCAAATGTTTAACGGTAGTGTATAACATGCAGCCATGAAAGATTTATTTTATGTAATTTGGAAACTGCTGTGCATGTTTTTCATAGGCGATGCATTATAGTATGCATGAGGGTGAATATTATCTCAGGGGAGTGTCTCCATATAAGTGATTAAAACTCAGCGCAGCTCTTAATTTAATGGCCTTGTTGCTGAAACAGCATTATAGGCTATTAGAATGATATATCAAACAAGGGGGATTACTTCTAGATGTCTTGAGTTCTCAGTTTTGTTTTGGTGGGGGAACCTGGGGAAACTTTTTGCCTGCAATTATTTATGCAGCCTGAAAATGAAGTCTCAAGATTTAGGTGACATGTAAATGTGAGACATATTTGCATATTAATATGCCTTGTATAAATCCAGAAATGGATAGTTGTTAATAAGGAAAACCTTCTCAACAGGAACTTTGAGATTACTTCAGAATTTTTACCATTATCCAATAATTCTCATCAGGATTTCTCAGTGGTTCTCAAGTAATATTGCATTAATAAATCACATTTCCTGAATTCAATAAGAAGTGTCAGTATATTTCATGAGGGAATGGTGCACCTACACATCTCGCTGCTGAGGGATTATTAGAAAACTGTAAATAATATAAATGAGATTTGTCTGAAAACAAGGACAGATCGAGGTGAAAAATAGCTTCAATGACTGTATGGATTCAGTCCAATTTAGTTCTGAATGTGGCTGGAATAGAACCATTCAAATGTGTCAATATCTTCTTGTAAACTTGTCATTTAAAATATTGCTGACCAGATTTCTGTTGTATATTTGCAGACACACATTCTGTATACATACAAATTTTTGTTTGTTTTTGAAAGAAGTCTCACCACAGCTGCATTTATTTGATCAAAAATACAGTAAAAGCAGTAATATTATGAGATATTATTACAAGTTTAAATAACTGTTTTCTATTTCAATACATTTTAAAGTGTAATTTATTCTTGTGATAGCAAAGCTGAATTTTCAGCATCATTACTCCAGTCTTCAGTGTCACATGATCCTTCAGAAATCATTCTAATATGCTGATTTGCTGCTCAAGAAACATTTATTATTATTATACATTTTGAAAACAGTTGTGCTGCCAAAATTGTGAATAGTATGTTAGGGGATGACACTTACTTACATGATAATGTAAAGTTGAAGTTAAATTTTCACTAGTTATTAGGTGTTATACTAGTTTATATATCATTTCAGTACACTCACAGCCTAAGGTAATTGTATTTGTGAAGGTTGTCCATATTTTCCATCTTCAAAAGGCACACTGCCATCTGTTGGGCTCACAATACAAAGTACATAGGAAAAAAAACTGAGTTCAGCTGGACTTTGAATACTTGGGATTCTGTCCTGGTTTCTTGCTCTGATCTATTCTGAATTTTTGGCATCTCTCTTTCCTGATCCAGGGTTTCATGTTTGCCATTCTTCATACACAATTATTTTTCCTATAAAATCAGGTAGTATTCTTTCTAATGGTGGTCCATCAGACGCAGAGACTGAGCCTCCNAAAAAAAAAAATGTATTTAAGTTATTTGTAAATATATATATATATATATATAAATTATGTGATATTTGTTTCCACCCAAATTGTGCCCAACAAACCCAAATGGGTAACCTCTAGGTTCAACTCCTAATTTGATTAAGTCCATTTTAATTATCCATGTCATAACATTTAAATGGAAAATTATTGTGCTTATTTAATTCATTGGTTTTCATGGATTATACCAAATGAGAAGTAGAGCTTTTCACAGCTCATAATCCTTTAAATTCACTAACAGTGGAAGTAAGTCCTTCCTAAATGCTGGGCTCACAAAAAAACCATTTAATGATTATAATGCTCTTCTTCATAGGCTTAAGTAACGAGGAAGTAGTTTTAAAACCTGATTTCAACAACCTCCAGTCATAGTTCATCTAACTAGCATGAAGACAAAGTTTGGAGGCTGTCTGGAGTCCCAAATGGTTTGTTCCAATAGGTGAAGCGGAATCATATTTCTGCACTTGATTCAGCAGTTTACTGGTCCAGGGAGCCGCTAAAAAACAACAAATGAACTTGTATATCTTTACATTACTAATTGCTTATTTTACATGCACACAAACTGATAGTAGAAATGACAAAAAGTAGTGAGGAGTGAATTTTTGTTTTGTAAAAAGCCCAAGCAGGGGCCAAAGGCTTGTCTGAACATAGAAACAGAAACTAGATGACACTTCAAGCTGCTAAAAAATGCTGATGGGATGGAAGGTTTAAAGTGAACTGGGGTCTCAGCCCTGCAGATGTAGGCACACATGCACGCTACATTGCTCACTGTCTGCACACACAGAGGTGCTCTGTCAATTATTTACACCGGATGTTGCAGCTCAGACACATGTTGTCCCCTCACGCCGTCCCTGAGCGGTCTGACACAAGTTACTTATTAAATACCACACAAACCCTGCATAAAACACTCACTAAAGATCTCAGTTATTAGAGAAAGATAACTATAGGATTAGAATATCCTTTTTAGAGGGGAAGAAGGGAGCGGATCAGTGAAAGAAGATGAAAGCAAAAAATAGAGGAGGAGGGAGAGTGATGCTGTAAGAACAGGAAAATATGACATCAGATTGAGTGTCTAGTGAGGCAGAGTTGTTGAACAGTGTTGCCTTAAGCAGAAGCAGCACTATGTTTGATAGATAGTACACAGTATGTAGTATATACACAGTTGTAGGTTATATAGTACAGACTACCATTCAAACACTTTTTTTTTTCTTTTTTTTTTATTCAGAAAGGATGCAACCAAATGTTGCAAAAGATTTCTATTTCAAATAAATGCTGTTCTTTTGAATCTTGTATTCATCAAAGAATCCTGAAAAAAATGCATCATGGTTTCCACAAAAATTATAAGCAGCGCAACTGTTTTTAACATGGATAATAATAAGAAATGTTTCTTGAGCAGCAAATCAGCATTTTTAAATGATTTCTGAAGGATCATGTGACACTGAGAACTGGAGAGATTTTGGAACGCTGCTCGACCAATCAAATACTGGAACTAATATAAAAGATAAGTGATTGTGGCAAGCAGGGCGGGACCAAGAGCTGTGGGAATGGAGCGAGGCTGGTGGCACGAGTGTTAATGCACACCACAACAGTTTAGAGGGGGGATTAGAGCGCAGTCTTGTGGGTGTCCCCAAGCCTGCGAAAGGCGATGTGGCTATGTGGCAAGCAGAACAGGGCCGAGAGCCATGGGAACAGAGCGAGGTCGGTGGAACGAGTGATAATGAGTGTCACCTGCACGCCACACAGGTCTCGAGTCCCACAGAGGAGCTCTGGAAGAACAAAAGAAGGAATGACGACAGTGGAAGACATGAGAGGACCAGGCCTGGAACATTTATGTTTTGTTTTAGTTTATGCGGCAGTCGTCCGTGAGGGGCTGCCGCTTTTTGTTATTTATGTTTAATTTGTGAATAAAGTTATGTTGAACGTTTTCCGGTTCCCGCCTCCTTCTTCCCTTATCAACAAACTTTGTTACAGTGATATTTCTCAAATTGCATTTTTTTGTGTGTTCACAGAATTTCAGACTTGGAGTATGTGAGCGGAACGAAAGCTAGTGCAGAGTTGCATGATTTTGAATGGAGCAAGGAGCATGATTTTGAAAGTCACTCGCTCCAGGATCGCTCAGAGCGGCATTTCTTTCACCACCGAGCATGGTGCGTGAAATGGAAAACCTGGGGCCATATTCACAAAACATCTTAAGACTAAAAGTAGCTCCTAACTTGTAAATTTAGGAGAAACTCTTAAAAAAAATAATGGGCATGTCAGTCTTAAATTTAGGACTATTCAATTATTTCACGAAGCATTTTAATGTTAAGACTAGCTTCTAAATCTGTGAAACGTTAGAAGTAAAACGCAGTGCGTTTGCATCAAAGCAGCAGTTGTTTACACCTGTTGCTTGGTAACACCAACAACACAAAAGAAGGTGGAAAATGCATAACGATGCTCACCTCACTTTTATATTTTTGTTTTTAAACCTTTGGTTTTGTTTTCATAGCATCAGCACATAACAGCAATTGCGTCTATCTGCCGCGAATGTAGTGCAAATGTTCTAAAGAACACGGGAGTCCATTTCTGCCGAAGGTGACCAGAATATACTCTCTGCTTGCAGTCCAGTCAGTCACGCTTGTCAGGAAAATGAGTGAGAACAAAGTTGTGTCGAATCATACGTCATCAATAGTGGTTGACTTCCATGATTTAGCACGATTGCATTCAGCAAACCGCACCTGAATTTATGTGAACCGTACCCCAGACCACCCTTTTTATGCAGACTTGGTTCACAGGTGCATATATTATGTTATGAATACTACATTAAGCATCTCCTTTGTAATTTGTTCCCTCCACTCCTCCATCTGGATAATGGCTATCACACAGTGTTCATAACATTATCTGGGTTTTTAAGAGTCATACTTGAGCCTTGGGGCGTCGCACTGGCGATGATCCATTTGACCAGACAGCATTTCATGAGGGACTTGCGGGAGATGCGCGGCTTCTGCCACTTCCCGTCGCTCTCCTTCTGCCCACTGGGGTCCCCATCCCGCCCGTTGGCGTCAGGCACCAGACCTCCATCGACGCCCTTCTGTCCATCTGCCTGGAGGACAAAGACAATGAGAAAGTACATTAAAAGAGCCCAGATCTTAAAAGCATTTGAAACACCATCTTTTTGAATGTGCTGTTGTTACAACCTTCAACGTCTGCTCAGCCATGTTATTTTTAGTTTTTTAAAACATAGAAAAAATTGTTGATGTTGCGCATCAAATTAAACAGGAGAAGCTGATGATTCAGATAATACCACTTCTATCATTTAAAAACCATTAACATGATCATATAACAAATTATAAACCAATTTTTTCTTTCTAACCTCAGAACAATGTCATCTACAGCCTTTATATTTTTACACAGATTCTTGCAACTTCTATTGTCACCTCAGGATTGTGCTAGGCATGTCAGAAAGTGCTTTTACCCCTAGTTAATATCTAATTGGAAACTGATGGTGTTATAACTCACCATGTTACAACACTCCCCAGAAGGGTCTATCACCCGCAACACAAACACAACAAAGATGAGTAAGGTGAGAGACATGATAAAAGCGATAAAATAATTAAAAATATAAAAAAAGAGTTAGGAAAGTGTCTAAGGAATAGCAGCTTTAAAAAAAAAAATAAACAAGCCTTAAAGAAATGCGTGTGTCGAACTATTGTTTGTCTTGAAAGGTGTGAGGAATCCTATGAGGGTCCTCACTTTTTTCTTGTTTCTTATTTGCATATGAAAAGACAGTAAGCTTTGCTATGAACATTTAGAGAATTGCTAAATTATTCAAGCGCCTTTAAAGCATCAATAAAACATCAGAGGCCAGCATCTTTGGGGACATCATTTTAAATGGCCAGCATGTGTTAAATATCGCCATGAAAGAAAATTCAAATTACTCACTGAAAGAACTATAAAGACCATTTTTAATACTTCAAATACACAGTTTAAGCACTTACTGTAAGAACTGTAAATACCTACAAGCACTAATTTGCTTGGCTACACATCTGTCCTGACAGGCAGTGGTGAGCGTTACATAATCACACCAGCAAACTCATTGCAGAGTGCCAGACTGTTTCCTTCCTAACAGTATTTGTGTGTTTAACTGTGATTTGGTTGATAACAATGCTCCCTGTCATGGGTGTACTTGTGCTGGACTGTCATGTTGTCACCTAGAGAACTTGGCACCTGCTGCATTATTGACATGACTGTAATGAGTCAGTTGAGTGTATCGTGTATGGTAAGCAATGTCAGCATAGCAGGCTCCAATTAATCTCTGGCTTGACCACTGTGACTGCTCAACCTGTCACAAACAACCACATATGGCACCTTCCACACAAACAGCCCTTGAATCCCCACAGGAACACCAAAGAAGCTGCATTAGTGGCACTGCACTGGTACAAGAGACAACAGAGTAGCACAATATACAAGTGATTTTAGTAAGGATGATTATTGCTTATAAGGGTTGCATATTTGTTGTTGCCTTTCTAACAACAACTTCATGACCTTTAATCAGATGAATAATTTTATTTTGACCAGAGTAAACTTACAATACATCATCTGATTTGGGGAATGCGTGAGTACATGACCATGGGACTGACGCCACTATGCAGAACAGGATCTAGAGCGACACTTACAAAGCAGGTTAAAGATCAGTTGTAGCAGAGTAGAAACTAGTGCAGCACAAGTTGACCAGGCTTTGGAACAAACACTGGCTAAACAACAGCTAGTGCTCTAATTTATTCTAGAGAGTCACTATGCAAACAGATTCTAGAGCAACACTCGCTGAGCAGACTTCAGAACATCACTATATAAATTTATTCTAGAGCAGCACTATCTGAGCAGATACTAATGCAACACTAGTTGATAAGAGCAAGAGCAAAACTATCAGTGCATTGTAAGCGACACTATCTTAACAGTTTATAGAGCAACACTAGCTGACTCATCTGCAGCTGAGCAGGGTCTAGAGTAGCATTATCTTAGCAGGATCTAGAGCAGCTGAATAGAAACGAGTGCGGCACTAGTTAAGCAGGCATTGGAACCAACACTGGCAACAGCTCTGATTTTATTCTAGAGCATCAATTCCCAACAATAAACTGATACCCAGTTCTATATCTGACATACTTTAAGCACTCGCGTTACTTCTGACATGAAGAACAAATAGATTTCAAAGCAGCGCTACCTGAAATGATTCTTGAGCAGCACTATCTGAGCAGTAAAGTAACACCAGATGATAAGACTCCAGAGTGGAGCTACCTCTATTGGAGCATCATTATCCAAACAGGTTATAATGAAGCAAACTTCAACACATCTGAAATTATTCTAGATCTAGCTGAGCAGAAACAAGTGCAGCACTAGTTAAAGTCCCAATGAAGTGCCTTGAAACGCAAAGCGCTATTCAATGTGTTGATGTAATTTCCACTGAAACAGGAAGATATGGGAGGGACATATCAAGCAGCTCCTCCCCTTTTTTAAAGTGGCCAATATGGACCCCACTGACTTCCATAGTATTTTCCCCCCATACTATGAAAGTCAGTGGAGCCTATCAACTGTTTGGTTACCCATATTCTTTAAAATATCATCTTTAGTGTCCAGCAGAAAAAAAGAAATTCATACAGAGCAACTCGAGGGTAAGAAAATGATGACAGAACTTTCATTTTTGGGTGTACTATCTGAGAAGGGTCTAGCACCATCTAGAACAGTGGTTCTAAAACCCTTCCTGGAGTACCCCCACCCTGCACATTTTGTATAGGCTTGTTTGAGATGAACTACACTATCCTGTCACCGGCTGGTGAGATCTGATGGTTGCAGGCGGGGGAGGCGTACAGAGACGGACATCAGGTTGGACACTACGTGCTTTCCGTAGTGTGCTGAACCAATGTCATTCATGGCAAACCACACGATTTTTGCGTCGATTGTAGCCGTAGTGGATGCGATTGAAATTCCCATGTTTTGAATATCAGATATTCAATATCAAGATTGGTTAAATACAAGACACCCATCGTCTTTGTCATCACAGAATCTGACCAATGAGAATAAAGTGTGTCGTCATCAAGGCTTCGCAGTCGATTTTGAGCAACTGCAGCACCTGACCTAGGCGGCTGGTCTCGTTTTGCTCTCGCGGTACTTTGATGGCCCATGTGATAAGGCGGCTGCAGCTCCAATCAAAGTCAGACAAATTTTCTAACCAAAATGCATTGCTTTTGTCAGGCGGCAGATGATCTTTGCGGTACCACACGAAGTTGAACAAGCCTAATGTCTCCCTATATCTGACACATCCACTTCAGGTCTCTATGAGCTCATGAGTTGAATCAGGTGTGATAAATGAGGGAGACATACAAAATGTGCAAGGTTTGGGGTACTCCAGGACAGGTTTGAGAACTACTGATCTAGAACATCAGAGTTTATTCTAGAGCATCACATATCCGAACAGTTTATAGAGCAATATTAGCTGTCAGCTGAACAGAATTCAGAGCAGAAGATTCTAGAGCAGCTGTAGCAGGATATTGATCAAAACTAGCTGAGTTAACTATATAGCCAACTATATGAGCAGAAAATAAAACAACAATAACACCAACACAAAAAAAAAAAAAAAACTACAACACAACAAATAACACTGAGCACATGAATCCACAAAATCCATTCATACATGCAAGTGTGAAACCATGGCTCAAAATGGCCAAAAAAAAAAGGGTGATGTTTACAGTCTTAATCCCATCAGCGTTACGATTTTATTCAGTCCTCTTGTTCTCTGCCTGCCTACAAAGATGTTGCCTTTGGGCTGTACTTTGGGTTTTTCTTCTGACAGATTCTCTGAGACCGGAGAGTAAGAAATGTTCCCGTTTAGTATTTGGCAAAATGTTCACTGAATTATTAAACACTACTTAGAGTTATGTTGTGTTTGAATTTTAAAACAATCTGCCAGCATGGAGAGGCAACATTACATCAATTCAAACTCTGAGGCCCCACTAGATGCATCTCATTTTTCAGGAACCGAAGCAGAAACTAATCTCCTTTGTCTAAGTATAATGATCAGATACTGCCATGGAGTTGACAAAGATGAGCAAAGTATACTTTCTATGTTGTGTAAGTGTCACATTTTGATATTCAATCAATACAATACTTGCTTTAAAAAAAATGCTAAATGGTCTAAACAAATCTGGCTCATTTTCAAAAATATATTTTATACGTTGCAGCTGGATTTTTAAAAATAATAGTATAAAAATATTTCAATCTGTAAATATACCTCTGGTTTCTCATTTCAACATCTTCCACACAAAGAGAAGACATTTTTGCTGTTAACTCACACCAAATTCTGGTTACTGAGTGTTTTAGGAGAACAAATTCTTCAGTGAAAGGCAAGCTTTAAACTATCACAAATGTCAATCGCAAATGACAGTATCAAGCAACAGTCAAGAACACACTGTTCCTTCACCAATGATTACATAAGCCATCACTGCTGTTGTCATAGGTCATCAGTGTCTGTTTTTTCTCTTGTCGCGCACATCTATGTTTGAAGTGGGTAAGAAAGTATTTGTGTGCAACTATAAATATCACCAGTGTAGTGGGAATATGCAATGTTATAATGTAAAATATTAAAATAAAATGTGGGTAACATTTCCCAGAATTCCTTTACAGTCATTAACTGGCCTAAAATAGAATTAGAAATTTGGTATAGAGATTGAAATATTTATTTTTGTCCCCATTTCCTGTTTCCTCTAAAAGCTCTTATATTAAGCAAGGGATATGAAGGGCATGATATCAAATTCCTGACACAGGCTGTTCTAAAGTAGTCTGAGGAAGGCACAGTGCTACATAGTAATCAGATTACTGGTTATAAGAGTCACTGTCCAACAAACTTTGTAGATGAAAATGGCTTAGGGCTCCTCTCAAGACAATTTAATACACTTTAAAATCACACA
>RJVU01007007.1:14640208-14679905 GCA_003731715.1 Anabarilius grahami | reverse complement strand
ATATGTCACATTGTCTTTAGTCATTCGGTAAATTCAACGTGAGATGTCTCAGATCATTGGACTCACTCATCTCATGAGCCATTTGATGTTATAGTTTTAGAATTATTTAAAGTAAAATAAAAAAGCTATTTAGTTTAATGAGCAGTGCCAAAAAACAAAATTTTTTTAAGATTTAAGAAAATAAATGATTTATTTATTTATAGTTTGTTCAATATATTGGTTGAGAGATTAATATAATTATTATACATATGTTAATAGTTATTATCCGTTTTCATAATATGAAAACGGATAATAACTGTATTATGATATAATACAGTTATTTGACCCTATTGACCACTTTGGATGTATAAGGTTACCTGATTTTCTCAGCGACCTAGCAATAGCATGCTAGCATGTCCCAAAAAGGTTAATGAGAAAAACAAATCAATAACTGCAAAAGGCAAATTTTGTTTTCTTGATCATACAGTAATGACGATCTAATCACAATATACGAACAAGCAAGACAATTAAAAACTTACTCTTGGTCATTCTCATCCGTGTTTGCGCATTCCTGTTCAATAACGAAACAAGTGAGCGAGTCACTGAATCATTCATTCAACCGATTCGTTCAAACACACTGATTGATTTAGAAACGTCACTGTTGCTCGGAGACGGTTTTCCAGGCCATTTCAGCGTCTCTGCTAACGAGCCGATGAGCTGAAGCAGGTGTGTTTGATTAGGGAGGCATACAAAAATCTGCAGTGTTGGGTGTACTCCAGGAGCAGAGTTGGGAAACGTTGCTCAAGGGCTATGGATTATTTATGGTATAGTGCTTTGGATTTAAAGGGGTCAGGACATGGATTTAAAAAATATATATATATTATTATAATATGTTCCTTGAGGTTCACTTATAATAGTAATAAAGGTTTTTTTTCCCACAAAAATAAAAAAATAAAAATACAATCATGTACAAGCAAAAATTGTTTTAAATCCTCATTCTTTGACTATATGGACATGGCATTAGAGGACTAATTCTCATTTTCCTATTATTTATTTTGCTTTATTTTTCAGATTAAATCAAACGCTTGTTCTTACGTACTAGAGCACGTTGCACACTCTTCAAAAACAGTGCTTTAAATCTCTTGACAAACTAAAATATATAAATGACATTTGTATATATTCGAAATAAAAGGTATACATTGTACTTAAAGCTGCAGTCCGCGATTTTTCCTCTTTGTCGCCATCTCTTGTTTGAAACCTGCAATTGCAGTCATATGCGGAATAGTTATCTGCACGTGTGTTGTGCCTCGGCACAGCTTGTCAGCGTGGATGAATCTAATGCTTGCTGTCAGTCACCGCACCGGTGGATACCGTACTTCAGAATCACAGATTCTACGTCTTGAAAGTATGACCAATATAAGAATTTTCACTGGAAAATATCATCTGAACAAGTAAGTAACATGTCTGGCACTTTTGTTCTGACCACCTGAGGAAAAAAGCATTAGGCCTACAATAAATTGCGCTGCCAGTGATGATTAAATCTAACGATCGCTCAGCTCGGATCATGCCAAACCGTGCAAATTATTATTACTGTTATATTGTTCTCAAATTGTTAATGTTAACAACATCAGCATTGCTATGACTATGTGTATATTAGTGTTACCTGTAGATTTCAATTTCTGTAGCCACTCAACCAAAGTCTTTTGCTTTTGGCTACGGGTGAATCTCCAGCTGTCACTGATGATTGTCATTTGGATCTTTCTGGATTACAATCCGCCATCAAAATGATAAGTTTAATTATTTCAGCTGCTGTGAGAAAAGGCTATAAATGATCCTACCAGCAGCATCCTCACGTGATAAAACCGACTAGCCTGAACGGGACTCCTTCCTTTCTGTTTACAAATGTGACGTAATGACGCAATGACGAACGGCTGCATGCTCGAATTTCCCGCGGAAATCCACCATGTCGCTCTTATTATAAAACATTACAAGCTTACCGTTGTGAATCGAGCTAAGATAATGAGATAGTTTGGAAACAGTGGCTGGTTATGTACTTGTTCAAAAATTTATTTTGGATAATTTTTAACCCAAAAAAGTTACGGACTGCAGCTTTAATGTCAGCTTGCTTATTTTGCTCAAGATAAGGATTTAAGTCCACATGTCATAAAAACAAGAAACTATGCTTCTAACCACAGCTCGAGGGCTGTCGTTCCAACCACACAAGTTTGCGATTCAGTTTGCGAATGTTCGTTTGAACTATGGTTTCGGAAAACACCAAATCGTTGAACTATGTAAGTAACGACGGAACTTGCGATGTTAGTTGGCGAACGATACTTTTGGGAAACGCACCCCAGTTTTGAGCACTTCGGTTTGGGACAACCCTTCAATATGGCAGCCATGATTGTTTTCACTCCGAAGTGCCCTTCGGAGGGTGATATATCCCGTTTGGAATGCACCGACAGTCACTAATGATGGATCTATGTAAATATATCTAAAGCTCCCACTACTGGTTGCCTATAGTCTCACGTAGCCAGACTTTCAGACAGCAACCAATCACAGTTAATTTTGTTCTGTGTCATGTTTAGGGGTGTAAAACTCTTGAACGTATTTTAAAGAGTAACTTTACATACTTTTAATCCAGCGTTTAGTTGATCCTGTTAAGCGCTTATTGTCACAGTTGTAAACATGACAACTTTCTTCTTCCATGAGGGGGTTTGACATCACTGCGTCTTTGTTTCCAGGCGGACCGTTAAAGAACGTGACACACACATCTCCCAGACATCCTGTAGAATAGAATCAGATAACGAATTTGAAACTCCTGAAGTGTTTGTGCCATATATGCATGAGATGTTCAGCCAATGTGACGTCTGAGGCTGAGACTACTGGTTGCTCAACTCTTGTGAATGATGTTCACTGATGTTATTCCTTGTTGTAGAAAATGAATCAGGCTTCTTGCCGCTAAAAACAAATATTTTGGAGGGAAAATACAAAATATAAATGGAATCAATACATAAAATGCTTAATGTTAAAGATGAACTAGAAAGAGTGAGTGCTCGTTGCCATCGCGGCTATTTATCCATGGCGCAAGCACTGGTCTATCTGGGTTCATGAAAGCATTCAGGCTCAGAGTCACAGCGAGTACCCCCGAATACAAAGAGACATATCATAAATTATAGGAAAGTTTCTGATCACTAAAATTAACCATGACACTCCACTACAGGATGACGGATCATAAGCGCTCCACTGACTTCACTCCTAGGCAAGGAGTCAAGCAACTATCACTCCTGAAAGTCACTCTTCATTTGCATAAAGTTAAACATATCTCAGCTTTGTTGCATCGCTGGAAACACTTACATCATGTTGTGCGTGTCACCAGAAATCGCCAGTTCTTCATTAAAATAAATGTGATCATGTCACTTTGTCGCTATCATGTTCACCGTCTGTTCCTGTCAGTTCCGGACTACACTTCCCACAATCCTCCCTGTCAGTCACATGTTCACTTCACACCAATCACCTGTTGCCACATACAGCCTTGCACACATCACTAATCACCACACCCAGCTGCAGCACATTAACAGGACTATAAAAGACTCACACACACACCACCTCACCGCGAAGTCTTGATTAACTGTTGTTGCAATTCCGAGCGTTCCCGTGTTTACTGTCTGTCTGCTTCTTGTTACCGTTCCTGTCTGTTCCTTGTTTATTGACCAATTGCTGCCTGTCCTGACCCTTGCTTTGTATACCGACCTCTGAATGATATCTGCCAGCCCTGACCTCTGCCTGTCCCTGGATTACGATTCTGTCTGCCATCTGCTGTACCTGTCTGCTCCTGTTTCGACCCTGCCTGTACGACCACTCTTACCTTAATAAAACGCTGCATTTGGATCCCCTGCCTGAGTCTCCATTCATAACAGTCGCTGCGTGTCGCATAGTGTGAATAGGCGTCTGAACACCAGTGGGCATTGGCCAATGGTGCAATGATGTAAAATGATGTAAAATAAATTGTATTTCTCATGTCATGAACCCTTTAAGTAGAATCTCAGACAGTGATTAAGTCTATTAAATTAGTGGTAACCAGGTGCTCAGTAATTCCCAGTAATTTTCATGCATGTTTAAAAAAAGAGTATAAGAAAGTGGTAGATGGTGTCTTTATTTGATTGGATAATTAACTCAATAGAGGAGAAAGGTCCAATCTGTGTAAGGCTCCTCATTAAACTCATTCTGTTTCTGATTGTACAAAAGTGCCTTTATCTACACTATTCCCCGGTGCTTTGCAAGCTTAATTAATCATTTCCATTTGAGTTCACCACCCTGTTCTTTAACGTGACTGCAGGAGCAACGTTCTTAAGTCTCGCCACAATCATCGTATGTGGAGCGTGAGAGAGTTAGAAGATAAATTAGTTTTTTTAGTTTATTTTTTGGGTGCTGGTGGGTTGCTTGAAGATGAATTCCTTCCACAGACAAAATTACTCAATCAATTTGTATGCCTTGTATGGTGGGTTAGCCTTGCATTGGTAATGTAATGGGGTTGAAGACTTGAGCTCCCTCAGATCTGTACCATTACCAAAACCATTTATTACCTTTAGCTGAAGTCTTCATCCTCACTTTTCTGTACAGTTGCTTTTGGCAATGTTTCACAGATCTTGTGTTGGTATTTTCTATGTATGATCATATTTCAGGCCATTAAATGGATTTCTACTTCAAATCTGATCGATAGACGACAGCTTAACTGGACCCAAGTGCCTTCCTTTGTCACTATCTTTAGATGAAGGTGAAGTGATAAGTAAGCCAAATTTAGTCCTGAAAGGAAAATGAGAGGACTAGGGGTCTACACCTAAATGCATCTCATGAAAGACTTAAATTTATTATAAATGTTTAATAACTTCAATAATGACTGTTTTTTCAACAGATGCTTGCATCAGATTACATTAAAACTTTAAAAATCTTTTGTATATCGTTTTTACGTATATCATTTACTTTTTATTTCATGGCTACACACACACACACACACATGTTCGTTTTTGTGAATTGTGGGGACATTCCATAGGCGTAATGGTTTTTATATTGTACAAACCGTATTTTCTATCCCCCTACACTACCCCTACCCCTAAACCTAACCATCACAGGAAACTGTGCACACTTTTACTTTCTCACAAAAACTCATTCTGTAGGATTTATAAGCCTTTTGAAAAGTGGGGACATGGGTAATGTCCTCATAAGTCACCTCTTTTTGTAATACCTATGTCATACCCATGCCATTATACACATTTGTGTCCTGATATGTCACAAAAAGCACACACACACACATTTATATACATACCTTCAGTCTTACACTATTATAATCTATTATAAAATATTTTTTAAATTATGCCAATTTTAACAAAGAAAGAAATGATCATAAACCAGTTTAAAACAATATTTTTGTGTGAAAATAATGTAGGCCTATATCAGTTTTTCTTTTTTAATACAAAATAGGCCTGTTCCTTAGTTATTGTGCTAGTTTTTTCTTCACTCAAAATAATAGCTCTTTGGCTGAACATTATTCATGGAGAGTGGTTCCACATGTTGTCTTAAAATTGGAACAAGTAAATCCCAATAAAATCAAATTTAACCATGTAATATTTAACCATATAAAACTAACTAGAATCATATATGCTCTTTTAACTTTTAATGAATGTTTTTTTCTCTCTCTCTTTCCACTTCTGGGTCCATATACCTAAAACATCTTAAGGCTAAAAGTAGCTCCTAACTTGCCGATTTAGGAGAAACACCTAAAAATAATGGTATTTCACAAAGCATTTTAGCACTTAAACTAGCTCCTAAATCTGTGAAAAGTTAGAAGTAGTCAAAAGGACTCCTAAGTAAGACCAAATCACAAACTATCCTATAATGGCTGTTGCCGGCAATCCGACCAAAGACACTGTACACCATTGAGACAATAGGTGACAGAGCCTTGGGTGCTGAGGCTTTTCTTCATAATTGGAATAAATATTTTGATTTATACATTTTAATTACATAACATAAAGTTTTATTTATGTACAGGCAAAATGGACTGAATGATGGAGAATAAACCATTGCGGTTAAGTTGAAAATAATGTCCTATCATCTGCGCCGATATCCTTGTGGGCAGCTCAGGTGACCCAAGTCCAGCTTGTGGACCTTTCCTGATCCTGTGCCCCCTTTCTCTCTTCCACTCACTGTCCTATAAAAAGGCAAAAACAAAAAGAAAATAATGTCTGATGACCTGTGGCAGTTGTTTTCATGAGTTCACACTTACAAATGATTGAATGGACTAAAAGAGTAAAATAAGCATATTTGGCGTGCTGTTCGAGGAGAGGCTCCAAGCTCAGAGTCAATTTTGCCCAAACCCAGAGTACTCCCCCGTAGGAACCAGCCAAGAGTGAGGAGTCGGGGTGGTGGAGGGATGCAGAAAACTGTTGAGGTAACTATGAGTCGGCTGTGTATATATATGCCGCGATCCTTTCAAGCTGATTAGACAGACCATCTGAACATGCTCCTTACAAACTTTGTTTATAAAACACCCAGATAGCATGTAATCATTGAAATAAAGTGTTGATGTGTCAACGCTAATTGCACTGAATTAACATTACAAAGTGATGTTGCTTCAGTATCACTTTTGCACCCTCAGTTAAAGGTGCCCTATATTAAAAATTGAATTTACCTTGGCATAGTTGAATAATAAGAGTTCTGTACATGGAAGTGACATACAGTGATAACCAGCCACGTTAGCCGTCGGGCAGCACTATCAAACTCATTCAGAATCAAATGTTAGCAAACAACCACTAAATACATGCCATACTTACGCGATCTGATATGCTGCATCACGAACAGTTTGTAAAGATCCATTTTGAGAGTTATATTGTGAACTTCAGTACTGTTTATTCAATTTTTATTGGAGTCGCGAGCTTGGGGGCGGGGAGCACGAACATTTAAAGGTGTACACACAAAAAGCAGAGCATTTTGAATGCCACCCCAAAATAGGCAGTTAAAACATATATAATAAAAAATCTATGTATTTTGAGCTGAAACTTCACAGACACATTCTGGGGACTTATATTACATCTTGTAAAATATCAATTCTAGGGCACCTTTAATGTTGAAGCAATGTTGAGATTTCAACCACAAATTAATGGTAATATTGATTCAACATTACAAAATGATCGCTTCTGCACCCTCTTGGTCCCTGACTGCATTGTGCCAACAAGTGTAAAGTTTGGTGGAGGGGGATTATGGTGTGGGGTTGTTTTTCAGGGGTTGGGCTTGGCCCCTTAGTTCCAGTGAAAGGAACTCTTAATGCTTCAGCATACCAAGGCATTTTGGACAATTTCATGCTCCCAACTTTGTGGGAAAAGTTTGGAGATGGCCCCTTCCTGTTCCAACATGACTGTGCACCAGTGCACAAAGCAAGGTCCATAAAGACATGGATGAGCGAGTTTGGTGTAGAGGAACTTGACTGGCCTGCACAGAGTCCTGACCTCAACCTGATAGAACACCTTTGGGATGAATTAGAACGGAAACTGCTAGCCAGGCCTTCTCGCCAACATCACTGCCTGACCTCACAAATGTTAATGATATGCTAATGCCCACCAGCATGTTGACATGATTGGTTACAAGGTAGTTTGTGACATCAGAAACACCAGTGATTTCAAACTGCAGGTTTGAGACTATCTTTGGTTTACTGCAGTTTTAAAGAGAAAATACTCATTAATGGTGTTGACTTATGAATTTGCACATGGTTTGTCTTAAAGCATGTTAAATACACCAGATAGACATATAAACAACATTAAAATCTTGATTTTCACCAGGGGGACTTTAAGAAACTCAGCCGCCAAAAAAAGGTTTTGGCAGTTAAATCCTAAGGAGGATCCTGCAGGCGACATTTCTTTTTCAAGAGGAATGATTTCAGTTGTACAAAGGTATGTAATTTATTTTATTTAATGTTCTAGTGTTATTTAATGTTTTAATTGTCAAGAAGAAAATTGTTTATATATATATATATATCTCTTTGGGATGATAACATGACATCAGAATACCTATTTAGTACCTGAGATGCTAATACTAATTTGGGACACTTATTATTCAGCAATGTTATTAATCTGACTGCACTAACACTATTGGATGAGAAGTGAACTGAGCTGGATAATGACATCACTGTTTCTCCAGAGTTGCTTTATAGCTGAATTGAACTCAGTTCATATTTGATGAACTTTACAGTTATTGAACTGAACGGAATCAGAACTGACTTCAGCTGAACAATGACTCTATTGTCTTTTTTAGAGCTGCTTAACAGCAGAATTGAATTCTGTTTGCAACATTGATCATTATTTTCCTTTTGATCAGTGTAAAGCTGCTTTGAAACAATCTTTATTGTATAAAGCGCTATATCAGGGGTGGCGAACGTTGGTCCTGGAGAGCCTCAGTCCTGCAGAGTTTAGCTCCAACCCTGATAAAAACTCACCTGCCAGCTTGTTTAGGTGTGTTTGATTAGGGTTGGAGCTGAACTCTGCTCTCCAGGACCGATGCCACCCCTGCATTATAATTAAATGTAACCTGTTGTAGCCCTTTTAACTAAGCGTATTTATTCAGTGATTACAATCTTGTACATATAATATCTATGTTTTAGAATTCATGACTTTTCATATTTCAGTGAGGTTAATGAGGTACCATACTAATAATCTAGAGAGCATGTACTGTGGATAACAAGTGTACACATAGGCCAGTGCTGTAACACTGCTATACAGGTGAGATTTTGACAGTTTTACTTATTTTTAATTAGAACACGACTCTTTTTAGACTTACAAAAACTAAAATAGCCTACACCGTGACCCAATCCGTACCCACATTAAATCTACTACATCAGATAGACGCAAATTATTTTCTCATAACACAAGCAATAAAACCAACATTATGCATTCCTATTGGTTTATTGGAAACCTTATTACAAATTCAGTCAAAATGAAACACTTGCTTTTAAAAAAAGAAAGAATTAAAGCATTGACGTGAATTTCTCTTTCACATCAACTGAAGAATATATATAAAAACATATTTATTAAGGGCTATAAAGCTAGAACAATTCTCAATTGGAGTGCTTAAAATAGGAGTCCAGTTAACAAGTCTTGTTTCATGTGTGCCTGTGTTCACTCTAGGGTGAAAATCGAATGGAAAGCCTTTGCCTCAGTGCAGATATAGAGCACTGCATTTCCCGGAAGCTCTAATGATAAAGCCACTATACTAACCTTTAATTAAAATATCTTGAACTTAATTAATCCTTCCACGACAAAGGTTTCCCTGCAGACATTTACAAATATCAAATTAATTCTTTAAAAAAATAAGGCCCCCAAGTAAACTTTGATTATTAAATATTGTTCTTGTATTTATAACTAAAAAATTTTGTTATTGGTACTTAAATAGGGATAATAGTGGTGTTAACAGTTCTGTTTAATTCATTAACTTTTTATTAAGTTTATTAAGGTAATTTGTAGCCTCATAAGTGCATTTTGTTTGACTCAAAAGAACTCAAATGAACAATTAGATGATTACTCTTTTGAAATTATATAAATATGTATGAACCTATCTATCTATCTATCTATCTACAATGTCATATATATACATATATCAATACTTAGCTTAAAGCGCAGCAGTGCCCTCTGCTGGACTTCAGCAATAAAATAAAGAGTAAATGATTTCAATAGGACGATTATACCGAGAGTATACCAAGGATTAACACAAAATATATTAAATATGTTGTGGTGAATATCATTATTATTAATTTAACTTAGCAGTTTATGAATAAATAAGTAATAATTATATGAAACATCAACATTTGGGAATCAAGATCTGACAGCTAGCATTAACAACTTTGTTTCTCTTTAAATGTAATATATTTCATTAAAATAATATCAGCAGACACATTACTCAAGAGGAAAAAATGGCAACATTTTTATGAAACCCTTGATCAAGGACTATAATTTCTTGTAAAAACTCATTATAAAAGTTGAAATTAAAGTAAAGAGATCTCACCCTGATATAATCAGCAAGGTTAATGTTTGTGAGAAACACAATATTGGTAAAGAGTTGCTCATTAAGTTGTAATTAAGTCGTTTCTATTTCAGGAGCTAAAGTGTACACGAGTACAGCAGTTTTAAAACATTAACATGATTCCCATTCATCATCTTCAGCTGTGCGCACCACTCCATCTGCATTATGACTGGCTCCTGACCAACACCTTAAATATCTGATTGGCTAGTAGAACTTATATGATTTTAATGTAAAGACCAGACATGTTATCACTGCATTTTTGCCTCTGCCATGATCTTGGCTTGAGGCTGGAAGCAAGCCCGATGACATTTGTTTGATCCCTGAAGCTACTGGGTCAGAGAAAAGACGTCACACCCACAGGGTGATGATGAAACAAATTGCTGGAAATGTCATATGGAGATGCACAGCACTGCTGAGGTGACAGCCACACTCACTGAGCTCATCTCTTATGAGTCCAGTCAGGGCCACTGACCCGCTGTCTGTAACAAAACCACATCCCATAATGATTTAGCCCAGATGACAACAGACCAAACAATATAGCTTGACCAGTCTTTTATGAGACAGATAATGAGAGACAATAAACAATGCAAGCACTCTATCAGTAGATTGTGAAGGCCTTTAAAATGTGTAAGTATTTGACAGTTTATACCCAAGATATTATGTAAATATATATAATTTTAAGGACTGAACTCTTTTGTGGTGACATTGTTTCGAAACTCTGACACAAACAACAAAACAATGACTATAGGGAACAACTGGTTCCTAAAATAAAGCATTTAGGAGCTAGAAAACCATTTTTGAACCATTAGAATCTATTGATAAAGAAGGTTTTTCAAAAGCATTTCTGTTTATTGAGTGCAGCTTGTTTACATCTTTACAACAGAAACTGCAGTGACGAAGGGATGTTTTATTATATCGATTGACAATTTATTCAACAGGGTTGTTGAATGCTTGATTCTGACTGGTTGACAAATGTTCTAAAGTGTGCAATTATTATTCAGTATGAAGTAGTTCCATGTCTGTTGACAGCATTACATTTCCATATAACTTCTCAGGTCCACAAGAGCAAATAAACCAAACCCACAAAGAAACTGACCAAGCAAACAAATATGACTAACAATAGGATAAAAATGACAAACAATATCCATGTGTTTTCAACTAAATTACCTTCTCCGCTTCTCGTCGTGGTCTTATTACCACCTCGGATGTGCATTTTTCAATAATTAAATTATTCCGTATGAAAAATAGGGAATTTTAAAAGTTGTTTAGTATTGTTTAGTTGTTTAGTATTACTTCTAATTTGACTCCTTCACGTCATCCTGATTGCATGTGTGTAGATTAAACTCACAGTTGGACCTCATATTAAACAATAATCAGATTTGTGGTTCAGTTAGTCACCATGAAATCTGAATTCTTATTTTTTATGGAATATTGCAGTATTCAGTATAAACGATTTATCCGTGGACATCTTTTTTTTTCATATGCTTTCATAATATTTAATCAAAATAACTTTCCCTTCCTCTTGCAGTGACATCTTTTCTCTGATGATGTTTACTGGTGTGAGAGCGGGTCAACCTGTCACTCACATTAGATCAACCAATAGCAAACCACAACCATCCAACCATCCAATCAATTCCCCATGGACAAAATCAAGTCCTGTCTGACATTTTTCTTGTTCAAGAAGCAGTTTCACTCAGATATATATGGAGCCCAGCACATGACATGCAAGAAAAAAAATTTAATCGTGCGCACGATTTAGACTATTTCGTTCCATCGATATATAAATCTTTTATAAATCGAGGGAACGAAATAGCCTACTATTTTTTTTCTCCTGCATGTCATGTCCAGGGCTCCGTAGATATACATTACAATGTTTCATGCCTACTTTAACTAATAAGCAAAACTGTTTTGAGAATTTCTTGACTCATTAAAAAGAACCAGCTCATATGAGTCATTTGTTCGAACTATGGCTGCAACAACTAATCGATAAAATCGATAACAATCATAAAAATCATGGACATTGAATGTCATTATCGATTAGTCATGTCTGCCCACCATGCATGGAAACTTCTGTTTGTCGCGTCAAATTAAAGCACTGAATAACGTATTTCTATGGACAAAATGCATCTAAAAATAGTCGAGGAAACCGAGTGAGCTGCTGCGGGAAAGGTATGTGATCTAAGCTGCCCAAAACATGAGAATTCTTTATTTTAAGCTTCAAACTAATGCATTAGTGTAATTTTTATAATTTGCCCTGTCAGGCGCTTTGACAGATGCGTGTGCTTTTTAATATGTGATATGTTTCAAAACTTTCATTTTACGGTTATATCCTTATCTGTAAGTATTACCAATTCACGCGAGTATTTCCATTTTGTCCTGCCTTAAAGGGATAGTTCACCCAAAAATGAAAATTTGATGTTTATCTGCTTACCCCCAGTGCATCCAAGATGTAGGTGACATTTTTTCTTCAGTCGAACACAAATTATGATTTTTAACTGTAACCGCTGCCGTCTGTCATTCAAATAATAGGAGTGGATGGGAACTTCGGCTATAAGAGTAAATAAAGCTTGCTTAGACAAATCCAAATTAAACCCTGCGGCTCGTGACGACACATTAATGTCCTAAGACACGAAACGATCGGTTTGTGTGAGAAACCGAACAGTATTTATATTATTTTTATATAACTACTTTTCTTACATTTAGGCCTACAGTATAAAGAAATGACAGTAAGAGTTTACTGTGTACAGAATGAATGTGTGTGCTCCTGCAGAACATTCTCTTATTTGTTAAAACAGAGTTTGTGTTTTTATTTTCTTTATTATTATCTTCATTTTTAAATCAGGGATTTAAACTATCCTTTTGCTTTATAGCTCTTTTGCACATAGCTCTTATAGCATAGATATAGATAGATAGGCTATTCACTACGTTTTCATAGCATTCAGCTGACACCTTTGTTGGAAGGACAGCATTGGGCAGAATGTGGAATAGTGTGTTTTGTCAATAAAAAAAGAAAATAATTATTTTTTTCCACCAACTAATCGATTATCAAAATAATTGTTAGTTGCAGCCCTAGTTCGAACACATCACAGCTCATGTTGTCTTCATTGTTGCGCTGCAAGAAAAATAAAGGACGAAACTACACAAGGTTCCTAACTATCACCAATGCTGACCATAAAGTTGCGTATTTGTGTTATTTTAGTGGTGCTTTGGAGCCCTGCATTAAACACCTTTTGCATGCATAAAAATATGTGAAAAATTATTTGCTTCACCATTTAGTTATATAGTAATAGTTTACACAGATGAAAAACAATAATTCTAGCATAGCTAGTCAGTTACATAAAGAAAGTTTCTACAGATTAAAAACAATCACCCTAACAAGTACACAATAGCCTTACAACTGGGCTCTAGTTGTTAATCACTACAATAACTAGCACATTTTCTGGATAAACATCCCACAGTTATTGGTCCATTAGTCATGTTGAGAATTAAGGAGAGCTGTGAAAATGAAGACTAAAGAGCATTCCGATGAAGCTGAGGCACAGTAAATGCATGAATAAGAGAAAAGGTTCAAAGCAATATTGAAGTGCTTGAAAGTCCCAGTGTTTGTTCAATTAGCAGGAAGAAGGGGCTGCAAATTACTAGCAGCAACTCAGCAAAGTTTTTGCAGATATTAAGCTTGTTACACCCAAGTGTAATGTAGGATGTTTATTAGTTTACTAAACTTGTGCTTTCAAAGAACACAGGCTACATGTGCAGATTGGCCTGTAATTGTAAATAATGTTTTGAGACACATTTGGTTGATTGGTGTTTGAAACATTTTGAGTGTGAAATTGTTGGCTATATTTAGTTATTAATAATTAAAGTTTAATAATGCTGTGAAGTTGCTAAGATACCTCTGTAGTTACAGAATGAAGTATGGATGTGCCAAAATAGTGTTTGGAAGTATAGGCTGCACTGAAAACGGTTGGCTTAAACAGCTTAAGCTGGGGAAGAAGGTCATTTTTGAGCAGGGCACAGATCCCAAACACAAGGTGGAATGAACACTGAAGAACAAAAAGCTGAATGTCCAACAAGACCCAATCGAAGCTCTGATCTCAACCCAATTGAGAATTCAAGGCACTATTTGAAAAGTGCCGTCTCTGACAAACCTGAACAACCTTGAACAAATCTTCACAGAATATTGGGCCAAAATCACACTTGACTGGGGTGTGAATTTGGTACATATTGATTTAACAGTGCTGCAAACAGATTTTTACATTTTCTAAAAACAACGTAGGAGGTGATTGCCCATCTTAAAATTTGCAGCCACAATNTTCAAACTGTTTTGAGCCTTTGTCTCAGCCATTCTAGTTTGGCATGCACTCCCCTAAGCATGGCGGCGTGGGTATATCGTTCCCCAAAGCGCATTCAGCGCAGAGTAGAAGTTCCCTTTCGAAAGGGAACGTCTCAGGTTACGTATGTAACCATAGTTCCCTGAGAACAGGGAACGAGACTCTGCGCTACCCTGCCATGCTTGGGGCTGCCTGCGGGACAGTCCCTCAAAGACGATAAATTCTGACTGCTTCCGTCGGCGCGCCTTTATACTTCCGGGTCGCGCCATATGACTGTTACCGGCCAATAGGATTGGAGTTTTTGGTATGAGGTTTCGAGACACCGGGTCACGTGGGCGTTTCCCCAAAGCGCATTCAGTGCAGAGTCTCGTTCCCTGTTCTCAGGGAACTATGGTTACATACGTAACCTGAGACGATTTCTAGGTTGTTCTGGGTGGTTGCTTAGTAGTTGTAAGTACTAAACCAAGTCAAAAACCTCCATGCTAGTGTGCTATGGGTAGTTTGCCAAAGCATTGCTATGCAGTTGTTAAGATGATCCGCAAGGTTTATATGCGTTGCTATGCAGTTTTGCTAAAAATTAGCTCCATTCCCTCCTTTAGTGTAAATATGAGCAATAACATTGATACTTATGAGCATGTTTTATTGTTTAAAGAATGTTGAATGTTGTATGACGTTTATAATATTTTACAAATGTCCCGTGTTTTAGTTCTAAACAGTGTTGTTATTGTAAGAGGGATAGTTCACCCAAAAATAAAAATATACTTTCATAATTTACTCACCCTTATGTTGTTCCAAACCTGTATGAGTTTATTTCTTTTGTTGAATACAAAAGATATTTTGAAGAATGTCGGTAACCAGACAGTTGGCGGTAGCCATTGACTTCCATAGTATTTTTTTTTTCCCTACTGGAAATCAATGGCTACCGTCAACTGCCTGGTTACTGACATTCTTCAAAATATCTTCTTTTTAGTTCATCAGAAGAAAGAAACTCATACAGGTTTGGAAAAGCATAAGGGTGAGTAAATGATGAAAGTATTTTTGGGTGAACTAACCCTTTAACTAAAACTAAAACTATTAAAATCATATTTGTTAATTGAAATAATACAAAACAATTTGTAGATAAAAAATTAACTTAAAAGTGTAAAAATGCAAATAAAACATTTCCTTTGCAGCTAACTGAAATGGGTTTAAGTTGAAGTACTAAAATGATTAAAACTAAAACTGAAATAAAAATAAAGCAATAACCTAATAAAAATGACCAAAGCACATAACAAAATTACTAAAACTCAAATTAAAATAAAAATTGTAAATATTGTAAATATTAATAAATATTATAAAATAACACTGCAAAGAGAATAAAATTCCCAAATTATTACTTTTAAAAAAATTATTCCTGAATAATTTTATTCTCTTTTTATAAACGTGAGTGTTGGCTTTTGCTCTGAATACTTTCACAAGGCACAATATATAAAACGCAACAGTTTTCTTCCAATTAGTGATCACTGCTGCTTTGCAAACACCACAAAATGATCTTGTGATCATCTTGAGATAATTTTGATAATAAGAATATGGCAGGAATAAAGCCTTATTAGGCCCTTCAGCACAGCCAGCCTGCTGTCAGGAGCTGCAACTGCATTTGCTCATCTCCAAATATCATATGCCAGCTGCAGACTACAGTAGCTGACCTTTCCCCCTTTCTCTAATACCCCAGAGCATCGCCATTCTGACATTTCCAGTGTTCAAGAGGATGGAAGCGTGCATGCGGTCTTATTCCAATAGAGGCCTTTGTGATATTTAGACAGAGAATGAGCAAGCCTTGATCTTTGACAGATGAATATGAGGAAAGGGACCATTAAAGGTTTTAATACACTGCCATGACCTCCCTAATTAAATCCATGTCTGTCATAAAGCCATGCTCTGTCTGACTCTGCACGCCCAGCACTGAGACTTACACTTGACTTATTATCTGAAGAATAGTTTTAACTTAGCTGCTTAAAAAGCATTTTTAAGCAAAATAAATTTATGTTTGACTATTTTGAAGACTATTTTGAGATTTATAAGATACAATTAACGTGATTCAGAATGTTGAACAGCATTTTACATTCATTTTTCCCCCTCATAAACATACCTGCACTTACATTGCTAAACACTTGATGGCAGTATAAGCAGGGCTGAGTGTGTGATGGCAGAAGTCCTGTTGCATCTCCATTTGCATTAAGCATTTTGACTGCATCAGGTGCACCTGTCACCTTAAAGATTTACACGGCCATCAGCATTAGATAAATTACTATAGGCCACTGACTTCAGAAATCTGCAGTGGATACAGTCTAGGCCTATTACATTGCTTGTACTAGTAGTGCTTACTGGGAAAAAAATGAAATGCAAACATTGGGTCTCATTCACTAAGCATGCTGTGCACAAATTTGCGTGTGAAATCTGCATACTCACGTTTTCACGGACAAATCATGATTCACCAAAAACTTTTGTACTAAAATGAATTCTAAATTTATGAAAAAATATATGAACAACTGAAACCACATGTACACAAAAAGCACTTTCTCTGTTCTCTGTGTGGCCTTATAATTGTGTTAAAAAGTTATATTTCATCTTAACACGACTATACTTTTATTATAAAATTAATAAATAATACAATTTAATCTTAAATATATTTTATCATATGCACTGAAAGAGTAAGAAAAGCTGTGTTATAGCTACAGCTGATAGGTTTCTCAAAATAACGCAGATATACGCGTATGTACAGCTGGCTAATGATGAGAGGTCTGTATAAAATGTTTATTGTGTTTGAACTGGTTTTGAGAATGACACACTTGGCATTGCTCGGATCTGGCGAGCTCGTCTGCAGAAAGTGGCACATGTTTGACGAGAGTGACGAAAGGCTGTAAAGGAAAGGTTGTGCGGAAATCCCTTATATGGAGATGGTTTGGCTGTGTTTTATTCAAATGACTAACCTCGTGGACGCGGCCTAGAATACACTAATTCATGTACGACAACAAATTCATGTACGTACGCACATGTTGTGAATTTGGCTGAAATTTTTTGCGAGAAGTTCTCCCGTGTGTACAAATACGAAATAGTCCATGCAATTATTAGTGAATGAGACCCACTTAATCTTATTTAACAGTGATCCTTATACCCGAAAACAAGGTAAAATGGGAATTATAGCCGTATGAACTCTGGCAGGCTATAGGAACGAGAATATTAAAGATTAATAACACCATATTAGAGAAGAAATTGGGAAGTGGAGTGTCTTGTAGAAGTTTGTTTTACAAAATAATTTATCATATTTTTAAGACGGGCTTGCATTTGTGAGTGTAACAAAATACACTGAATTTATTTATTGAAGGTGTCATACTACCAGCTTTGGTTAAAGCTATGTTTCTTTTATAAAATACACTCATATAGTTCCCTAGCAACAAGCGCTGATGGCAACCGCAGTGCAGTAAATATTTGAGTATATTTTCCCTCTCTTTTTGCCTAAAAGACACTCACTTTCATGTTGCTATTCTGAATACAAATAAGAGAGGCAATTTCTACTGTTTAGCTGTAAACAATATACAGTCTCTCTGTTTTTTTGTTTTTTTTTAGGATAACACATTTTATGGTTTTAAGTCATGCTGTATACGACTCTATATATAAACATTATAATTCCCTAAACCTAGTGAGCTTCCTAGTCTATATAGGCAGCTGACTTCTAAGATTTAATATTCCTATGATGGCAAAGCCATTATTCAATATCACATGATCCTTCAGAAATCATTCTAATATGTGACCCTGGACCACAAAACCAGTCATAAGTTGCAAGGGTATATTTGTAGCAATAGTCAACAATACATTGTATGGGTCAAAATTATTTATTTTATGCCAAAAATCATTAGGATAATAAGTAAAGATCATGTTCCATGAAGATATTTTGTAAATTTCCTACCATAAATATATCAAAAATGTATCTTTGTGAGTGGATATGCATTGCTAAGGACTTCATATGGGCAACTTTAAATGGGATTTTCTCAATATTTTGAATTTTTTGCACCCTCAGATTCCAGATTTTCAAATAGCTGTATCTCGGCGAAATATTGTCCTAACAAATCATACATCAATGGAAAGCTTATTTTGGATTCAGCTTTCAAAAAATTGACACTTATGACATATGCTGATTTGCTGCTCAAGAAACATTTATCAATGTTAAAAAAAAACATGTGCTGCTTAATATTTTTATGGAAACCATGATTTTCAGGATGTTTAGATGAATAGAGTTCAGTATTGATTTGAAATATAAATCTTTTGTTACATTATAAATGTCTTTACTGTCACTTTTGATCAAATGAATGTCTTTGCTGTCAGAAAATATTAATTTCTTAAAAAAATCTCCCTAAACTTTTGAACAATAGAGCACAGTATGAAAATAGTGTCATTAAATTATTACTGGTTTGAAAGTTTTTTAAGTCAGTGTTAGATGATGGCAAAGCTAATATATCTCCCGGAAAATATCCAAAATTGCTTGATAAATAATAATAAAAACTCTAATATGGGCCAGTAACCGTATTCAACCATAACAATATATTGTGCAACCCTAAAGCAATCCAGTTAAAGGTCTATACTGTGCAGTCGCACATATTGAAATATTTCAAAGTATTTGAAGCTTGATTCTAAAAATCCTGCATGCCTAATAAGGAAGCATAATTAACCTTTTGTGTAACCTAAAACGTGGCTACAATGTCTTAATGTGTCTGTAAGCAGCTCACTAGCATAAACAGTATATATTTTACATGTGCACACATTTCATATACCAACAAAAATTTTAATAGGTGTCAACATAAATATACATTTACAACCATAGCATGCCTGTCTGGGCAAAAGAATGATCAAAACAGCACAGCATCGCTGCACAGAGCAGGAAATGTTAGTCCACTGAGGTTATTAACCGCCTCACGAGGTGTGTAGAAATTATGAAATGGCTCAATGTATGAAGCATTTCATCTATTTCAAGAGCAAAGTAATGATGCACAGAATATATAAGGCACGGTCTATACAAGATCAGAACGCCACTGTGAAATGAAACTCAAATCATGAATGAGCATTGAGCTGGACTTCCCACAATTACTCCCTATGGGAGCTTCCAGTACAGGCCTGTGTGGCAAAACAGCCTGTTATAGTTTGAGAAGCACACTATATTTTATTCCCTAGCCTGATTGTTGGTCTTCCATGGCTCTCAGATCCTACAATTTGCTCAAATTTCAACTTTTTACACCACGGCGTTGCTTCCCTCACTCAGGGAAATGTCTGCGTTCCTTCATTCAGAAGGAACGCAGGAGGACAAAACGGCGACAAATTACAGAGAGGGGCATTAACGCTGACACACACAACATGACAAGAAAATGGTAGAGACTCACGCCTCCCAGCTCCCTTTCTCGCCCAAAGAGATTTAAATAATAAAAACCGTCGGCCTGTGAACAAACAGGATAATTATGGCCTGCAGTCTTCCTGTCGCTGGTCAGGCACAGCAGAGCAGAAAGAAACACGTTATTACCACTCAAAGCTTTCTGCCAAGGAATTAGGGAACATCAATGTTTCATGGAGTCGTTGCCTTTAGAAGGGGACTCATGTTGAAAATCAACACATTATGACCAGACGTCTCTGTGTTGCATTTTCGCCCACTGTGAAAGTCATTATATGTAAATGCGGTGACTAAAAATCTAAAAAATACTGCAGAAATTTCTGCACACAGAGATGATGCATTTTGGCAAATTGGATGGGAAACTGGCTCCGATTTGTATACAAAATGCGCTTGAAGTTCATGAAATGAAAGCACTTATTGCACAGTGTGTCCAAGTGGATGAAAAAACTATTTAAATGAAGGTTTAATCAAAACCAAGAAATGCCACCTCCCAAAAGTATTTAATTTCAACAAAACATTTTTCTTTTTTATTCTACCTACCAGGTGAAGTTAAATGTGGCTTTGAGCATGTGAAATTAATTCACAGAGAATATTGCAACAGGACAAGATGTGTTTCTGTAAGGGTTCTTAATAAATAATTACAAAATAACAATAAATTATATTTTAAAAAATCCAAATCTAAAAGGTATAACATAATTCACCAAAAATGAAAATTCTCCCTCATCTCATTCCAAACCTGTATGACTTTCTTCTGGAGAACATGAAATAAAACATTTTGAAAAAATTTATCTGTGAGTTTTGTCCATACAATTTTGTCCAAGTCAATGGGGTCCAAAACCATGTAACACGTGACTTTGTTTGTATCGACAAAAAAAACACCTTTTTTCAGAATGTTGCCTGTTATGTTCTGCAGAAGAAAGAAAGTCATACAGGTTTGGAATGACAGGGTGTGGAGATGATGACAGGGTCCTTTTCAATAGGCATATATCTCCTCCACTTACCTGCAGCCAGGGGCGTAGAATACGCGGGAGACAGAGGGGACGTGTCCCCCGCACTTTTAGTTCACCCAAAAATGAAAATTTGATGTTTATCTGCTTACCCCCAGGGCATCCAAGATGTAGGTGACTTTGTTTCTTCAGTAGAACACAAATGATGATTTTTAACTCGAACCGTTGCTGTCTGTCAGTCTTATAATGCGTGTCAATGGTAACACAATTTATAAGAGTCAAAAAATATGCATAGACAAATCCAAATTAAACCCTGTGGCCCATGACGGCACATTTATGTCCTAAGACACGAAACGAATGGTTTGTGCGAGAAACCGAACAGTATTTATATAATTTTTTACCTCTAATACACCACTATGTCCAACTGCGTTCAGCACTCGGTTAGTGAGGTCTGATCGCGCTCTGATAACGGCAGTGATGTCTCGCGCGTATACTTCAATGAGTGCGAGACATCACTGCCGTTGTCAGAGCTCCCCGCCTCCAAGCTCGCGACTCTATAATACATTGCATAAACAAAGTTCATACAGCTAAATAACTCTCAAAATGGATCTTTACAAAGTGTTTGTCATGCAGCATCAGACAAAATGGATCTTTACAAAGTGTTTGTCATGCAGCATCAGATCATGTAAGTATAGTTTTATTTGGATGTTACATTTGATTCTGAATGAGTTTGATAGTATGTTAATGGGGCTAAAGCTAACGTTACACACTGTTGGAGAGAATCATAAAGAATTAAGTTGTGTTTATGAGTTATACAGACTGCAAGAGTTTAATAATGAAAATAACGACATGGCTCTGGCTCTGTGAATACAGTAAGAAACAATGGTAACTTTAACCACATTAGCATTACAGTACATTAGCAACATGCTAATGAAACATTTAGAAAGACAATTTACAAATATCACTAAAAATATCATGATATCATGGATAATGTCAGTTATTATTGCTCCATCTGCCATTTATCGCTATTGTCCTTGTTTGCTTACCTGCATAAAGTCTGTTGGATCGGCTGTGCAGCTCCAGACGTTAATACTGCCTTGTCTAATGCCTTGAACATGGGCTGGCATATGCAAAAGTTGGGGGCGTACATATTAATGTTCCCGACTGTTGCGTAACAGTCGGTGTTATGTTAAGATTCGCCTGTTCCTCTAAGGTCTTTTGCAAAAATCAAATTTACATTAGAAGGAGGAAACAATGGTGTTTGAGACTCACTGTATGTCATTTCCATGTACAGAACTCTAATTATTTAACTATGCCGAGGTAAATTCAGTTTTCAATTCTAGGGAACCTTTAAATAAATCCAGCCTTGGTGAGCAGAGGAGACATATTTCAATTGTACAATTACATTTAATGTTTCCAAACCTTTGATAGGTAGGCTACTGGATTCTCTGCCTTATTCTGTGATCTTTTTTTACATTGTATAAAATCCACGAGGACTTAATGCCCAAGTGTTTGTAGTACATAAACCAATCATAAAATTGTCATAAAATATAGATTGATTTCAAGTTAAAAGTATGAGAAAAAAATCTATCAATTCTGTCCCCCTCACTTCTGAAATGATGGCTACGCCCCTGCCTGCAGCATTTCAAATAATGTGTCCTTAACGTTTGAATTATTTATTTAGCTCCAAGAGGTCAATACATTATGTTAAGATCCTCAATTGTTCAAACTTGTCTGACTAAATGTCTTTGTATGTGGTTGTGTTTCCCACTCTGCACTCACATGCAAATCTATCAAATGGAATTTAGAAAATAGTAACTGCTTACAAACAGGTTTCCTGAACACTCTCCTTGTCTGCCATTGGTTGGCCAAACAGTTAACCCCGCCCCAAACTAGAGGTTGCTAGAGGTTGAGCCATTGTGGCCATGTTGGGATGTTAAAAAAAGCAATCATGTTTACAGATTTTAGGGGAATCACCATGTAAATAATTTATACTTACAGTTGTCTCTGCATATTAAATCTTAAGAATTTTAACATTTTAATGATTAAATTACACTTTCACCTTTAAAATGGCTCTTTACAAAAGTCTTTCTAACAATCAGATGTACTTGCCTGAGTTGAAGTTGTTAATTAGCACTAAAACAGCTTTTGTTATATACTTAAGAGATACATATTTTGATAATGATCTTGATAACATTTTTCTTGGCATTATTTTTGCCCATGAGAATTAGACAATTAACTGCTAATAGTACATTGCACATGGCCTGCTAATGAACCATGACAAAAATAAATAATTTATACCTCTGACCATTAACCACCACATTGATCTTACATGAATAATGCATTAACAATGACCTCTGCTTATTTATGAGTGCAGGTTTGGTAAAAGACACTGCGTTACTGGAATTGATTTATGAAACTAAACATAGCATACATAAGCTCACATTACAGCAATGACAATAAATGATTATGCATAGCCACAGAAAAAAAAAACAGGCAGATAAATGTACAGTAGTGACAATTTTATCCAAAAATGTTAAAAAAAAGTCATGATTTTTTTTTTCTTTATGATATGAAGACAATTGTATCACCCAGATATTTTTACTATCACAATGAATTTTATTACAGATTTAAAAACAAACAAACATTCCCATCGTAAAAGTAGTGTTTTCACGTCATTGTATGATTTGCTTTTATAAAGTCACCATACATTTTTTTTAAATCACCATGAATGATTAAAATGGACAATTCTTTTTTTATGAACTTTTGCAGTATGCATTATAAATGATTTATCCTTGCACATTGTTATTTTTTTAAACAAATGTGTGCTTGTAATCTTTAATAAAAATAACTATTGCAGCAACATCTCTTCTCTTACGACGTGCTTACTGGCACGAGGGCGGGACAACCTGTCACTCCCATTAGATTGACCAATAGCAAACCTCAAGCATTCAACCAATTCCCTGTAAACAAAATCAAGTCCCGCCCTACATTTTTTCTTGTTTGAGAAGCTGCTTCACTCAAATATATGTCACAATTGGGAAGAAAAGACTATCGTAACTTCAAAAATTATTTTTAGACAGGCAACAAAAAAGCATCATGTCATTGACCCCATTTCCTATTTGTAGAGACACAATTGTGCAACTTCTGGTGCAGCTGTTCAAAACCTTCAAAGAACATCCTATCTTTTCTGAATCAAAGCACTGTCTGTGAAACCTACTCTTCCATGAAGCAAAACAAGCACCAAACCATCCACCTCTGCTTAGTCTCTCCTGCTAAAATCACATGTACTCCCTCAGGATCTGCCCGGGCCTCCAACACACCGATTCTGGCTTTGCGCATCAGGCTCTGTGCCTGTTCCTGCTCTAAATAGTTCAATCAGAAGCATACGTGGGTGACACTATGGAACCTGTCCGCCCGGGCCTCAGGTCTCCATCCAGCAGATGAGGCTGCCAGCGGCTGAGTGCAAAGAGGCAGATGGCGTATAAGCGGACAGATACGCTTTCCATCAGCACCGGCGCTTTGACGGCTGAGACAGTGTTGCCGACTGCTACCTCTAGTCCCACTTTGTTACGCCACTGTCCCTTATGACAGCCAACACGCTCTGCCTTAACTGCAGAGACATCTGCTGCACTCTCTCCAGTCAGGACCTACATTTATTCTCTCACGCGCCACTGTTTCCATGACTTCTGACTGTCTTAGGGAGGATTACGTGGGTTTTGTTCTGGCGGTAGTTAGCATTGTACTGGAATTTATTTGTTTGAAATTCCTGAAAGGCAGGAGGCTTAATTCAGGGTAAATTATTTTTGAACGCTGCATTATAGCTAAATATCACATACAATTGTGGCGGCGGTGCAACCTAAAGAGCTACAGGCAAACGAGAAGTGTGCAGCCTCCAAAGGGCACTGGGTCCTTCATATTCAGCTGGAAGCTTTGCAGAGAAATTGTGTTAGGGCCTTACTTTGAATTTAAATGAATATTGCATGCTCTTTTTCAAATGTCATCTTCCTTGCATGCCAAGTTTACACTTTCCATTGCATATTTAGCCAGGGGAATGCATAAGGACCTTTCAATCAAGGAAAGGCACCTTCCTCTAGACTTTGTATTAATTATGAAAATGCATTCAGGGCAAGGCCATCCAGATGTCTAGTGGCAATTGGAATTTAAAAGCTTTTTTTGGCTTGTTATTTTGGTCTCTAGACTCTGGGAAATCCCAGATGCATCACTGGGGATTGCGCTCGCAGTCCAATTAGCATTTCGAGCAATTACAGCAAAGAAGGCCATGGTCATTTTAGAGGCAAGAAACTTACAGAGTTTCAGGGCACTTTAGGCAGGAATGGGATGTGTGAGATTAAAGCTGAACACAAGAGTAAACAGAGAGAAGTTAAGCAGCCTATTTGAAAAGCACTGCTGAGAGACAAGACCGCAGAGAAGGACGTACAAGGTCTCAGGGCTCTAGACGGGGGAAAAAAATGAAAGACAGAGCTACTGGCTCCTAAAATTAAACATTAAATTTTATTGAATAGAATTGCCACATAATGATGGTATTCAGAAGCAAAATGTTGTCTCACCCAAACAAAATTTCCTTTGAAGTCAATTCAAGATTAAGAATAAAATTCACTGAGTGATTTTAATTCAAACCACTCACTCACTAGAGGCAAATCTCTTTTCGATGGACTCATTAAAAAGTATCACTTCAATAGTCATTTGTTCGCAAATCGAATATCACGTGTTGTTCATTGCCCACAAGATGATATCGAACAAACCTGCAAATGAGCGTGCAGAAAGTAAATGCTATAGATTTTAAATTATTGTCACATTTTTTAATGAATTTCTGACTATTTTAGGAACAGTTTGGGGCCCTGTGATCACATTCTTTTTTCTACAAATACAAAAAGCCACAAACTGAAAAGAAACATCCGAAGGATAGGAAAAAATACATCAAAACCTTTGTCAATGTTGAGCAATTTCTTGTGTTGCTGATAAAAAGTCCTACATTTAGACAATTCAAAACCATCAGCCGATAAAAGACCACACTGTGTTGCATAAATTAAGCCCTGTGTAAATTTAAAATTCAGAAAAAAGTTTTCTCTGTGGTGGGAGGGAACTTTGCCTAAGTTTGACAGACAGAAGCTATTCCAACTGAACATACAGTAAGTAGATACTTCTTGGCAATAATAGCAACTAGGTCAGGCGACACACGCAATCATCTCACAATATACAGAAATATGACATCATGCCCTGACAACAATGTGCAATGAAAGCAAAATCATGGCCTTATATAGCTGCGTTGTGCCTCGGTCACACATAATAGCGCCGCTGATGAAGGCCTGAATGAAAGGCTGTAATCAAGTGCATATAGAGGACTCAAGACATATGAGCTTTGCATTGAGTTTCTCCACTCACATAATGCTGAAAGCACACTTCAAATCAATAAAACTGAGAACAGCCACAAATGAAACTGCTTTGAGAGTGTCAAGAGTGTGGCAGATCAACAATAGGATGAGGTATAAATTGCTTGTGTTACAAAAGAGGCTACTACTGACCAGCAAAGGAAAGGTAAATATTAAAAGAAAGGGAGAGTAAGACCCCTCACAAAGAATACTATAAAGTTTCCTCTCAAACTTTAAAGTATTGACATGTTGTCACAGTATACTGTATAGTGTAAAAATTGAACCCTGCCATTAAACAGCCTATAGTTTTTGTTTTTTTAAATAAAAATTAAACAGTAAAATAATTCTGAAACAGTGACAATGTGAAAGAAAATATAAAATGAATATTTAAGTATAAATAATATATATAATCAGTATAACATACAATATGTTAATAATATGGGCCTATGAATTGGGTGATATTAAAAAATTTCAATATTTAATTTACATATTTTATATTTTATTTTCTATTACTTAAAGAAGTATAAAAAGTTAAATTCATTAAAAAAAATTGTACTGGAGGACAAAAATCATGAAACATCAAACATTANNNNATATGGAATACTTAAAAAAAAAAAATACTAAAAGTTTTTAAAAAGTTCATTAATGTAAAAAAAAAATCATTAAAAAAAATGTTTAGTATTGTCATCACATTATGTCGAGTGAAATGGGCAAGACATAGAAACACGTGCAAATAATAAACTTTCATTATATAATGGTTAAATGCAATTAATCCGCAAATCACATGCGTTACGAACCGCACAGCATGGTTCATACAGACTACAATCCGTTGCACCTCTAATTAAGATATTATTATAGAACATACAAATATTTTACAAAAAAAATATTATGCCACAGCAAAGCCCAGTCACCTTAAGGTAAACTATAAAAAAATATGTCACTCGACATAATGTGATGACAATACTAAACATTTTTTTCCATACAGGTAGGTAGCTCAGGTGAGTAGTCAGGTAAGTTGAACGGTAGTGAACAACAAGACCAGACGGTGACGGTGTGGTGGAAGACTGCTTATATACTGTGAACGTGACCGGTGTGTTGAATTAGAATTCTGGTAAGGCTGATCGAGTGGGTGGAGCTGAAGGGTCTGGTGTTAATGATGGCATTGACTCCGTGACAGTACCCCCCCTCCACGGGCGGCTCCCGAAGACTACACCAAACGACGACAGGAACGGCCTCGACCTCTAGGAGAAAGACGATTCGGGTGACTGGTGTGGAAGTCCTCTAGTAGTGAGGGATCTAGGATGTCATCACGACTCACCGACGATCTTTCCATAACCTTCCCATTAAACCAGATAATCTAGCTGACAGCCCTGTCGTCGGGAGTCCAGGATGGTGTCCACACGGTAGATGTTCTCGTCCTCTGCAATCTCAGGTGGAGGAGGAGGTATGTCAACAAAACCAGACCCTGTGGGAGAAGAGACCAGAGGATTTATGAAGGGTTTGAGGAGAGAAACATAAAATGTAGGTGAAATGTGATACTCAGCAGGTAAGGCCAGCCGAGACGTGACTTCGTCGATCTGCCTTTCGATGGTGAAGGTACTTATGTAGTGGGGACTCAGCTTTCAATAGGGCTGACGAAGACAGAAATCCCTGGTTGAGAGCCAGACCTTTTGTCTAGGGTGGAAAGCTGGAGTGTCAGATCGTCGTGCATCGGCCTGGCTCTTGTGTCTTCGTACTGCTCGCTGGAGATGGACATGAGCTGAGTCCCATACCCTCTCGCTCTCCTGAAACCAGTAGTTAACTGCCGGGATGTCCGATGGCTCCCCTGACCAGGGAAACGGAAGGCTGGTAGCCGAGCGTGCTCTGAAATGGTGTTAGTCCAGTGGTGGTTTGACGGAAGGAGTTCTGTGCATACTCAGCCCAGAGAAGGAAACAACTTCAGTTGTGCTGGTGCTGGTGGCAGTAGGACCGCAGGTATTTGTGCACAGACTGAACAGGCTTGGATGTATCGGGAGACATCCTGGGTCATTTCAGGCTACTAGTACTAGGTTTGCTGGCTGCCTGGGTGTCCAGAGCCTGGAGATATGTGGAATGAGTTCCATGATTAACCGCAGTTCAGGATCTGGATGGACCAGGGCTGGAGCCGAGCAGAAATTTTCTTTGAGCTGTTGGAAGGCTTTCGTTGTGATGGGATTCCAGGACAGAGACTTGGGCTGGTTCTTCAGAAGGGTGGTGAGTAGAATACTGGTCAGGCTGAAGTTGGAGATGAAGCGGCGATAGAAATTTGCGAAGCCCAGGAAACATTGAAGATGCTTGATTGTGGTGGTCGGTGTGCTCGGTGATGATGTACACAAGGAAGTGGATGGTGTCGCGGTGGAACTAGAGGTAGTGTTCTCTCGGCTTCTGGAGGGTTTGCATCATGTGTTGGCGATATTTGGCCAGGCTCTAGGAAAAGATGAGGATATTGTCAATGTAGATGATGACAAAGCAATGGAGGAACTCCCGAAACACCTCATTCATGAATGCCTGGAGTATGGAGGGTGAGTTGGACAGGCCATAGGGCATGACAATATATTCATAGTGGACTGCCGATGTTATGAAGGCATTTTTCCACTCATCACCCTCATGTATTCTAATGAGGTTGTATGCGCTCCGTTGGTCCAGTTTGGTGAAGATTCGAGCTCCCTGCAACTGTTCCAGGGAGGCTGGGACCAGAGGAAGTGGGTAGTGGAACTTGATGGTTTGGGCATTTGGTGTGCGGTAATCAATACATCAAGCCTCCCTCCTTCTTGCCAACAAAAAAGAAGCTGGATGCGGCAGGGGAAGTCGATGGTCTGATGAACTTCTGCTTGAGTGCCTCATTGATGTATTCCTCCATGGCCTTCTGTTTCAGGATGGACAAGGGGTAAATTTTACCTTTGGGTAAAGTTGTTTTAAGCTGTTTTGTTCCATCTACCTATGGCCGCCAGCGTGCGAAATCTGAGGGCATGATCACTTACCTTGGCGTACACAGAAAAGTTCATCATGCACAGTTAATGAGGATGCTGTTGGACTAAATACCCCATTATAATGACTGGTGAAGGCTGTCAACGAATTGATTGCTGGTCCGTTTGATTCCCAAATCGATCACACCCTTGCAATGCACGTCCAGAGAGCAGAAAGATGATGTACGCAATCTTTCCTTTCTCTGTAGGGAACAGCTGATCTTGAAGATTAGGGAGCATTGTAGAAGGAACCCCTCCTTGCCTGAGAAGGTCGCTGGACGGGCCATGGGACTTGCAGAGGCAGATGAAGTAGTAACAATGGTGGATGGTAACAATGACTAACGGACAGCGTTTACTAGTTCCGTGAACGGACCTGGCTGGTGATCTTTGCTTGCTTTAATGTCTCTCTGCATGTTGGTTGGTCTGGTCTTCTGTCAGCATAATGAAGCAGACAACACAGCTAACTCAATCAAACAGGTATTTATTTGCAGGATGCAGATAGCAAGCAGGAGAAAAAGGTGAGTGTTCATTCAATGATAATATAAGCAGCTTCAACAGTAATTGTCTCTTTGTCTTTACAGGTGCTTTGATGGCTTGAGGCTTTATAGAATATGACGGATGTTGAAGGCTGAAGATAACAGGAGTCCATATAGGTAAGTAGCTCAGGTGAGTAGTCAGATAAATTGAATGGTAGTGAACAACAAGACCAGGCGGTGATGGTGTGGTGGAAGACTGCTTATTTACTGTGAATGTGACAGGTGTGTTGAATTAGAATTCAGGTGAGGCTGATCGAGTGGGTGGAGCTGAAGGGTCTGGTGTTAATGATGATGTTGATTCCATGACACGTCTATTCGGTCGTGCATTTGTGCATTGGTTCCGTGCATTTAGTGACAGCAGCCAAAAAATAACTGCGATGTCATTAATTGTCAAACAACAAAACAGCTTTAACAATGATTAATCTATATTTAATTTATACAGTGAACATTATGCATGCAGTGTAATTACAATTATATTTATATTATTACATTTCTGTACCTGAATACTACTGTTAAATCTAACTTTATTTGTAACTGTTCTATAGTATTTATCTATGTTTTAATTTGTGTATTCTTATTTTGGTTACACTTTATTTTGAGGTGACGTAGTTACATTTTACTTACTCCAGTAAGTACTGAGTAATATTAATTAACTACATGTACTTACTATAGAGTTACGGTTAGGTTTAGGGTTTGGTTTAGGGTTAGTTTCTTGTAATTATGCATAATTTACATTTACATTTACATTTATGCATTTGGCAGACGCTTTTATCCAAAGCGACTTACACTACACATTTGTATGCACATTTGTGACATTACACTATACATTTGTATCGGAGTATACTATAGTAATAGAATTTACTTCTATTACTATAGTAAATACATGTTGTAACGTGTAACTACGTCACTTTAAAAGAAAGTGTTACCCTTATTTTTACTGTCTGTTCACTTGTCTTGTATGCACTTATGTATGCATAATGTATGCACTTTATTAGTTAGGAGTTTTTGCTGTAGTACTTAAAGTGATAAGTAAGTAATAAATGGGAAGCAAAGTTACATTTGTCTCTAAACCCCTCATTTTTATTTGTATTTTATTTATTAACTTTCTTTTTTTGCTGATTCGATAAATGATCCGATTTGTGACTTGAAAACCATAATATGATCTGAACTGTGAGTTTTGTGATCCGTTTCACCACTAATCAGAATGTATTGTTTAATATTATTACTATTATACAAGTCATACTAAACTAAAATATACATTGATGTAACCAACAGTTACAGACTCTGGTTATTAATTATATTAATACATTTCAATATTTAATAAAAAAAAAACTTTTAATTTGAGTAAAAAAGTTTTAAAGTTAATAAATTAAAATAATAATAAAAATTACAAATTGTTATTTTTGCATTGTGTCATCACCTGATGTGTAGGGCAAAATCTGGGTTCTAAAGAACAAATGCTCTAGACTGTTTGTGGACACAAAGCGCTGCTTCAAAATATCAAAAACACAGCATGAGAAAGTAAAGCACAGCCACTGTTGTAAAAAATGCTTTCTTTATAAAATGTTGCAGAGAGGAATCAACGCTTTGAGCGTCTTGTGGGAAAAAGACTGCAGGAATAATGGTGCTCTGGCATTGAAGAGAGGAACAAAGAGGAGGGTGCAAAAGGGTTTGATGTGAGACGTCACAGGTAAAGACAGCAAAGTGAAGGGCGGGACAGAGATGAGAGAGCGAGGGAAGGATGGGACTAGAAGGTCAGACAGAGAGAACAAAAAGAAAGGGTTCGATTCAGCCACGGTTGAATTGAGAGAGACGTAAATAACAAGACTGACAGGTGAATGGAGGCTCTTTTTTTGTGTTGAGACTACATTTATAAGTATGCACAGCTGAGAAGTTTGCTTTAAATGCTGACAAGAGGCTGTGAAAACAGAGTATACCTGAGAGTGAAACCATCATGGTCTGTGAAGTGGTTTGGGGAGGAACGTTGAGAATATTTGACATAGCTGATAGGACAATGCTAAAAGTGTTGATATTGTGAAGGATTTGCCAAGGTCTTTGTGAAAGAGACATCTGTATACAGTCTTTAACAACATTACACCAGTACTTGCAAACATGCACAAAGCACGGCTCAAGTACGTAAAGAAGAGTGCAAGTCAAAATCTGCAGTATAACACTATCAAATAAATCTCTACAACTTATGGAAATTTATTATGTGGCTGAATATTAGATTTTTGTCTGGATTAATTTGCTCAAAAATACACCGAAATGTAATTCTTACAATAATACACCTCTTCTATGTTGATGATGTTGTTAATTTCTGAAACTCAATACTTTTGAGGGAATAAAGTAAATGTCACAGCCTTTTAGTTTGAATAAAAATATCTAATTAAAAGGCTGACATTTTTTGAAAATCGTATTTATTAGTTTGGCGTAATAGTTTATTATTAAAAATTGTAAAGGAAATGTATTCAAATATTACAAACATTTGAAAAAAATAAAAGTTTCCCAATCCATCCAAAAGTGTGGTGTGATCAACCTAATCTTACGGAAAAACGTGACTATTTTTTACAATTTGGCGCTTTTGTATGAATTCATACGATGTGAACCCCACCCCTAAACATACCCATAACTGAGGCCTGTTGCAAGAAGCTAGTTGAACAAACTCTGAGTTTCAGAGTAGGTTTGGAATTGACAAATCCAACCTGGTTTAGATCAGGTTCAACGGGCTCACAACGCTTGGTATAAATGTTCTCTGTCAACTCCAGAGTTTGCGATTAACTCTAAAGCATGTGCACCTGAAAGCGTGACACGTGCGGCAAACAGCCAATCACACGTAACATGGAGAGTGTCCGTTCAATTTACATCTTTTCTGAAGATTAAGAAATCGTTATGAAAAATATCATGAAATTAAATGCATTTACAAAGCAGGAATAAAATTCTGCTGCAGTGAAAGATTTAGAAGGCAACTGAAAGAAAATATCTGACTATATCAATGCATGTGAATAACACAAAATGGCTGTATAATTTATATAGTTTCACAAAGACCTCAAAAGAGTACATGTAAGCTTAACCTGTTTTAAAGATTTATATATTAATGCATGTAGCCTATTATATTTATTTTAATTTAAAAGTTAAAAGTTTAATATTGCCAATTAATATAATAATTATATGAATATATTATATGAATTATAGCCTACATAATTATAATTCATAAATATAATAGTAACACTTTACAATAAGGTTCATTAGTTAAAGGGTTAGTTCACCCAAAAATGAAAATAATGTCATTAATTACTCACCCTCATGTCGTTCCACACCCGTAAGACCTTCGTTCATCTTTGGAACACAAATTAAGATATTTTTGATTAAATCCGATGGCTCAGCGAGGCCTGCATAGACAGCAATGGTACTTCCTCTCTCAAGATCCATAAAGGTACTAAAAACATATTTAAATCAGTTCATGTGAGTTCATTGGTTCTATCTTAATATTATAAAGCGACAAGAATATTTTTTTTGCGCCAAAAAGAAAACAAAAAAAGATTTTTTAACAATATCTAGTGATGGCCGATTTCAAAACACTGCTTCAGAGCGTTATGAATCTTTTGAGTTGAATAAGTGATTCGGATCACGTATCAAACTTCAAACTGCTGAAATCACGTGACTTTGGCGCTCCGAACCACTGATTTGATTCGTAAAGCTCTGAAGCTTCATGAAGCAGTGTTATGAAATCGGCCATTACTATATATTGTTAAAAAGTCGTTATTTAGTTTTTTTGGCGCACAAAAAGTATTCTCATCGCTTTATAATATTACACTGAACTCACATGAACTGATTTTAAATATGTTAGTACCTTTATGAATCTTGAGAGAGGAAGTACCATTGCTGTCTATGCAGGCCTTGCTGAGTCATCGGATTTAATCAAAAATATCTTAATTTGTGTTCCAAAGATGAACGAAGGTCTTACGGGTGTAGAACGGCATGAGGGTGAGTAATAAATGATATTATTTTCATTTTTGGGTGAACTAACCCTTTAACATTAGTTAACATGAACTAATAATGAACTACACTTATACAGCATTTATTAATATTTGTTAATGGTAATTTCAACATATACTAATACATTATTAAAATCTTGTTAACATTAGTTAATGCACTGTGAACTAACATGAACAAACAATGAACAACTGCATTTTCATTAACTAACGTTAACGAAGGTTAGTAAATACAGTAACAAATGCATTGCTCATGGCTAGTTCGTGTTAGTAAATACATCAACTTATGTTTAACTAATGAACCTTATTGTAAAGTGTTAAAATAAATAATTAGCAGCAAAAGTTTTTTTCTAAAAAAAATTTGTCTCTAAAAAGTTTTCACTATAAACTGATTTAATTTGGAGCAAGAGATACAGGGGGAGTGGCTTTATTGAATCAGATACATGTCACTTTACTCACAGCTGATTGGTCGAGTTTTGATTTGCGATCTCTAACCCAGAATAAAACTAGGTTAGCCATGTAGCGTAAGTTACCATAGCAATAAAACCCACTAAAAACCAACCCGCCTTCATGAGACCGAAAAATCAGAGTTTGCTCAAACTAATCTTGAACTTACCTGGGTAGAAAATGAAACCGGCTTTGTGCAACAGGCCACAGGGGTGTAAACAGATTGTATGAAAACATACCAATGAGACTGTACGAATTCAAAAACATAAATTGTTACAAACTGCCATGACATTGTGTTGGTTGCGATCCCTACAGACCCCCACGATTGTGTAACAACAAGGTTAATAAAAATTTCGTCAAAATTAGCATATATTTATTTCAAGTTGTAATGTGATGTGATTAACCCCCCTCACCAACCTAATTAAATGTATAATATAATAATCCATGATATGCTAAAAAAAAATATTTTTAACTTTGAAAAGTAATATATTTGAATGATTTTGCATTTGCTCACAAAAGTATTGCGTTCACCTGAGAAACCTTTGAAGGGCTCCGTACATTTCGGAGTCATTTGCAACACCATATAAAATGTTAAAACAATGTTTAAAAAAAAAAAAAGGTTCCCTTTCGAGGGAACTGTCGACGCTGCGTAGCAACGCATTGGGAACCTTCTGCGTGATGTCGTCACTGAAGCACTCTTGTATCTAACCACTCGCGTCGTGAGACATCAGAGACGGGTGACGTCACGGACCAGGAACTATAAAGNGGACCAAGGGGTTTTCCCTGAGGGGAATCCTTTTCGCATGATCGAAGTCACGCGGCGATGCCTTCGTGCTCGGGTCATGTGGAAAAAGCCTTGGTTCCTGTCCCAGGGACCCGTGCTGGGAACTCCTCGTCGTCGCGTAATGCTTACGACAGATGCTTACCTCACGGGCTGGGGGGGCGATCATGAGTGGTCGCTCGGCTCAGGCCTTCATTGTACTCCAGGCCTTCTATCCTCCTCCCTTTAAGTCTTCGGATCAGGAAAAACTGAATCTGCTCTGCCCGGTGAGGGCTTTGGATGCTTATGTCCACAGAGCTAAAAGAGCCCTGTGGCGTAAGACAGATCAATTATTTGTCTGTTATGGGTCCCCTAAGAAAGGGGGCCCAGCGTCCAAGCAGAGGATGAGCAAGTGGGTGGTTGAGGCCATCTCCCTTGCCTATGAGGCGGCCGGACAGCCTTCTCCATTGAATGTCCGTGCCCACTCTACCAGGGGTATGGCGGCATCCACAGCTCTGATGGCGGGAGTGTCCATCAGTGAGATATGTGATGCGGCTGGTTGGTCATCCCAACACACATTTACGAGATTTTACAACCTTGATGTGGGCCCCTCTCTGGGGTCATCTGTCCTGTCAAGATAACGGTGACAAATATTTGAAGCTACGGCATAGTTGGGATTGCGTTCCCAATGCGTTGCTACGCAGCGTCGACAGTTCCCTCGAAAGGGAACGTCTCGGGTTACAGATGTAACCCTGGTTCCCTGAGAAGGGAACGAGACGCTGCGTCTCTCGCCGTACCCCCTGCATACTTGTGAGTGCTTGCTTCAGACTTATTACAGAAGCTGGTGTGCTCTGCATCCGGGTATGCTTTATAGTTCCTGGTACGTGACGTCACCCGTCTCTGACGTCTCACGACGCGAGTGGTTAGATACAAGAGTGCTTCAGTGACGACATCACGCAGAAGNTGCTCACAAAAGTATTGCGTTCACCTGAGAAACCTTTGAAGGGCTCCGTACATTTCGGAGTCATTTGCAACACCATATAAAATGTTAAAACAATGTTTAAAAAAAAAAAAAGGTTTTCTAAACACCCCTTGTCTACCATTGGTGACTTTTACATTTTTCTGAAGACAGTGTAAGTGCTGCTTACTCCTGCAAAAATCTCCCACATAATGCTTACTCGTTAGCTGCAGTTTGTTGCTGTGCAGTTGTTGCATGATGTCTGTGATTTTACTAGGGTTTTATGGGTGCATTTGCCCTACAAAGATAGCAAAGCCTCACCAACAGACACACCTTTTCATGGCCCTCCTCCACAGCTCATCAACTTGTTTCCAGACACACTCCATTTCCATCTACTGTCCCACTGATTTTTATTCAGGCAGAAGAAGGCGGTCTTTTAATTGTTTCCCATGCACACATTTCCTAAGTGTGCCCCTCTGCGAGAGAGACTTGGAGGGGGCGGATGATCCCGTGAGGCTCACCGAGTAGACAGGGCCATAAGGACTGCAGAAAGAAAAATGCACAACACTATAAATACATTTATGGCTAGGATGTTCTCTTTTACAAAGGCCATTCCCTGTTCTATGAGGCTTTCCCATATTTATATTCATGTTCACATGGTTCATATTATTCTCATGATGTGTGTCTGTGATGTGTATATATATGGTTATTGCTTCGATGCAAATAGAAGGCAAAGGTGGAAACAGTTTTCTATGAATGTTCATGGTACTTTCATAGAAATGAGATGATAAATGATATATATTTTTCGAGATGCAGAGGCAACGTCGATCCCTTGCTTACTTCTACGGCTGTTTGTTCCTGCTTTAGAAACACAGCATAAAATGAAGGAGTCAATTAGACAAGTAAAGCGCATTACACTGCATTAATTTTCCCTGCATATGGAAATCAGACAGAAAATTGATTCATTATTCTGTGTTGAAAACAATTATAAAGTTTACACTGCTCGCATTAGAGAGGCTGGAAGGTTGTTGACAGCTTAGACACAGAGTGGGCTTTTGGTTTGATAATTGCTCATTAAACGTGGAGGTGGTGCTGAGTTCTGAGACGGTCACGTGGCTTGATGCAGTCGCACACCCCGCATCTAACCCCTATCTTCGACAGCAGACAATTAACAAAGGCTAACAAAGTGACGAGAAACAGTATTAGCTGCGGTTGTTTTGGTATGTTACATGCTCCTCATCATCTCTCAGTCATTTGCGATTTGACATTTTGACACAGGGCGTAAAATGAAAGTAAAATGAAAGTTTTATCTCAGATTGGCTTCTACATTTTTTCTATAATTGATTATTGACCGTTTTGAAAGTGTCACACGTAGAAGAGACGTGTTTGGGAACACTAAACACTCAACAGCTCTAACCTTTCCATTCAAATGAGTGCATGCTGTTGTTTGGAAACCTCTCCGTTGCATTTGTTGAATGAACACTTTTNGAAGTGATCTACTGGAGTGAAGCCCGTCCGTTGACGTGGAAATATTGAGTGTGCGTTGCACCAACCTTTTGTTTATTTGTTATTGGTGGGAATAAAAGTTCAGTCAGCAGACAAAGCCGACCCCTTGTCCTCTTCCTTCCACCACATCTACGAACATTATCACACTATGTTACATGCTCCTCATCATCTCTCAGTCATTTGCGATTTGACATTTTGACACAGGGCGTAAAATGAAAGTAAAATGAAAGTTTTATCTCAGATTGGCTTCTACATTTTTTCTATAATTGATTATTGACCGTTTTGAAAGTGTCACACGTAGAAGAGACGTGTTTGGGAACACTAAACACTCAACAGCTCTAACCTTTCCATTCAAATGAGTGCATGCTGTTGTTTGGAAACCTCTCCGTTGCATTTGTTGAATGAACACTTTTGACTACTATTTTATTTCATTTGCTTTGTTGTAACTACATCATATATGCATAGAGTTGAAGTCAAGAACTGTATAAACTTGATTAATGAACCATTCAGACCAGTTTTGTGAAAAAGAACGATTCGTTCATGAATCAGACATCAATAATAGGATACATGTCGAGACTTCTGGTAAATATGGCTTGTTATTGATATAGATTTCCTGATTCGATACTGATTCACCAGCTCTTGATTTGTTTCAGATTCATTTAATTTCTTACTTATTGATGAAAGTCTCTCTCTGCTAATGCTGTAAATTATACATGGCAGTGTTTTAGACTGATTCAAGACTTTTGAGGTTGTTTATCTCATAAGAGTCATTTGTTGTGAAAATCAGGCTCCATTGGTCACACTGAATGTTTTTGATTCACAAAAAATGGTACGGTCACATTAGCGAAATTTCATTACACAAAAGTCACTTTGACCAACCAAGCAGTATTCTGTTGGTCAATACTGTGAATTTGCAAGAAAAAACCTGAACTCGATCTGCGTGGGGATATCTTTCTTAACAATGGTAAATATTAACACACGCCTTAAAGTTAAAAACTCATCTTTGATCACCAAAATGACACATTTAAAAAAAATTTCCTGTGAAAAAAATGTTATCAAACAGCTAATAATGTGTTGCTAATGTTACACAAACCATGTTCACGTTGTTTATATGGACATATAAACAACATTAAAAACTAGATTTTTACCACAGGGGGACTTTAAGAGTAAATTGCTTCACTGACTCAGAATGTTGCACTGTATGTTTAATTTTGTACACATCCTGCCAGGACAATTCAATAAAAAAAAAAGTTTCACCCCTAGTTGGCATCCTAGTGTTTTGATATTTGATAAGCTGTTCTTTCAATAACCTGTCTTTGTAAATATACTTATCCTTTTACCAGAACCTGTTTTTATGACAAACTAGCCAATAATGAATTAGAGAAAAATGTTACCTCTATTTCCTATATTGTTTGCAGTCAATGGACAAATAATGAGCTTGACCTTATATGCTATGTGAGAATATGACCTTGAGCCGTGTTATTTGAGTGTGAGCGTTCATAATGGCTGTACAGCTCATTAAGAGCTTAAGTGATGTAAAGATCACTCTCTGATTGGATGACGTTCAATATGCCACCTCTTATTAAACTGAAACAAATTATAACGTCACTTAAACCATAATTCTTGCTATGTTAAGCTCTCAAGTTGCTGTATTTGTGCATGTGTGCCACTCTTTGAGGAATTGACATTTGATAAATGGTTGTTTATTGCTTTAAAAATGTCTGAATCGATTGCATCAGTCACAATAATTGGAATAACAGCATATCACAAACTCATAAGCTGTATATCCTGAGGTGCAATACTTGCATGTTTAAAATGTTAGCATGTTTCTTATAATGTAAAAGATCAGCAGCTTTATTGACCAACTGTTGATAGTGCCTCGCAGGCTCTTGTATCTTAGTGGAAGACTTTATTTTCCATTGAGGGAAAAGAAAGTTAGAAATATGCAAATATTTAAAGTTGGTAAGATACCACTTATTGATCTGAACTGTGCTAAAGCACCTTGTGTCTAAACTGGTTAATTGCTCCTCTTGTAATATAAAATTAATGAAGATCTTCGCAGAATGGATATTAACACATCAATATCAGGCATAATTATTAGAAAATGTGTGAGAATCATTTCTAAAAGGCTGATTAAGATGTAAATACATTCATTCGCACACACAGCTATTTTATCTTCTATCTCTGCACTGCAGAATGAGGTAGATGATGGAGATGCATAGATTATTCCAGAGTTTGAGCTCTCGCTGTAAGCACCAGCAACACAGATAATGGGGTAAAGAGCCCACAATGTGAAATAATATCTAATGTTACTTCTAATGATGGAATTTGTGAATATATAAATATATACAAATATAATAAAATATGTAAATTAAACTGTGTGTGT
>RJVU01007007.1:14610146-14640167 GCA_003731715.1 Anabarilius grahami | reverse complement strand
AGCTGCATGCAAAGAGACCCAAAAGCAACAGATTGCTAAAGTAGACAGATTTTACTAATAGACTTAACAATCTCTGTGTAAAAATCAAATAAGGATGCTGCCATTTTTCTAAAGTCATTTTTACCTCGCTGAAATATGTTAGAAGCAAATATTTTGACCCCACCCCATTTTGACCCCCTCTACAAAACAGTGGATTACTCAGTAAATGCACATTCATGACATTTAATATTTCGGCTTTCTTCTTCTTCACCAGAAAAAAAAAAAGAGATCAAAATCAAAATTTTTAGCCAGGGACCTCTGGTAGAGTTGATTCAGAATGACCCTATTGGGTTTTTTGTCGAGGGAACCAAGGTGATGCTAACTTAGAGGTTAGCTTACAAAAATGCATCCTCACTGCAGCACTCTATTAGGATATGTGCATTGATTCCCAGCCTTTATGACTTAAATCACAAAACTATTTTGATATAGTTGCAATTATATAAAGTTACTTTTTCAGAAATCTCGTCACATTAGACACATAGACACATTAGACATTAGACTATTTTAATTCCCAAACAATTAAGTTTGTCACTGCTCCTTCTTCAGAGTCTAGCGCAACTTTAGAAAGCAAGTGCACACAGCGTTCCTCTTCATAGGCATGATAAATACACAGAGCTCATTAATGGCAGCTGTAATAAAATGCAAATAGAACAAAACAGCAACGTGATGTTGTATCCAAAGTTAAGTGACAGTTCTTTTCTTTGATGTGTTTGAAAGTGGTGCAGTGAATGCTTTATATTTTCATACCAAATGGTATCTGACGAAGTGACTAGCCTTATTGCTAATTTAAGTCAGCAGTCATAGAAATGGTGTTGTATAACACTTTTACCTGAGGCTTCTGCTAGACATCAAAGTGTTTTTTGTTATTTTTCGGCACCTTAACAGTGGTGAGTCACTGTAAAAAATGAATGTTAAACACAGCCACTGAAAACACGTTCCACCCCCAAAAGCCCTCCACCTCCATCTTATTTAATGATTGTATTTCTGCTACTGATTAAACATGATTTTTATTGGGAGATCTGTGCCCTAATGCAATTAACTTTTCACTAGCTAACACCACCAAGTGAATATCATTACATTACCTGGAACAATTAAGCTTGTTGATACACAGACAAAGCAGAACAAAATGTCTCAAAAAGCTATTTTTGATTTCCCAGAAGAACAGGAGAAATGTGTACTAATAAAAGGTAAATTGCCAATAATCCATTTCGCAGATGCACAGTACAGCAGAATAGAGAAAGAGAGAGTACTCAACACCACTATACCCCGAAAACAGTTGTGTCTTGTGTCAATGAGCACCTCACTGGGATATGTTTTTGTTTAAGCAAGCTGTTGGCTTATATTGTATGAATTAATCATATATATCAACATTTAATGTAAGAAGCGCCCAAACAAATATAATTTAAATATATGTTATATTATTGTGGCAGAAGAAAATTATTAAATAGATATTATAAAAACCTGTCTTTAGTTTCAGTCAGTTCATGAACGAATCATTCTTTTGAGTCAAATCTTTTAAAGGAATCAGCGTAAACTGAACTGGAAAACATGAACTTAGAAAAAACAACATTAAAGGGGACCTGTTATGCCCCATTTTACAAGATGTAAAATAAGTCTCTGATGTCCCCAGAGTGTTTATATGAAGTTGTAGCTCAAAATACCCCACAGATAATGTTTTATAGCATGTTAAAATTGCCACTTTTTGAGGTTGAGCAAAAACGCGCCGTTTCAGTGTGTGCCCTTTAAATGCAAATGAGCTGCTGCACTTGGCCTAAGAGGGCAGAGCTTCAAGAGCTGATTCTCTGGTGTCAGGATTCAGTCAGGATGCACTATAATATCAGAAACTGCGAATATATGCTGCATGGAGATAGAACAGGTATAGTTTATTTCAATAACGGTTATAACTTATATTGTCTTCTTTTTTTATCCATTATATTAGTACAAGCCTGTTGTACCGGACCCCGTTCGACTTTACCGATGAGTTTTATGACGTTTATTGTACTTCACAAAAAAGATGAAGCGTCCGTTTTCACTCTAGAAAATCACTGTAAGAGCTTAATAAAACAGTGCAAGTGTGCATTAAAATATTATCCATAAATTCTCTCTCTCTCCTTTGCATTATCATCAACATACACAGCGAAGCACACAGAAACACTCGTTACAACTAACAGCAAACAAATATATAAAGACCTTGTGCCTTTTCGGGTGGTGCTTAATAAACTGGTAAACTTTATATCCGTAAATCAACTCCGTAATAAAGTGCTCTCACCTTCATTACTGCCGTATCCTGTATCACTCTGGAGACTGTAAGCTGGATCAGAACAGTTTGTACTGATCTATCCTTGAGTAACAACTTTTTAGCACAACCTCTGTTTTGTATTGTCCCTTTGTATTGACATTCGTTCACAAAGTCCGGAGTGAAATGATTCGCGCAGACATTCGCGAATTTCGGTAGAGTTGAGGGAGCATTTTCTTCTAAAACAAAATTAATCCACCTCGTCTTCAGTGGCTCAGATTTAGGGAGTAAATGGAGAGAGCTATGTGGATTAATCCATCCAGCTACAGAACACCTAAAATGCTTAGGAGACATTCTTGTCAGTGCAGCAATGGTGAACTGTGAACTCGCTGTGAACTCGCTCAGGGCGGTTATATGTTAAAACGGCAGTGTCTGTCAACCTTCGTGGGCAGGGCCTGTGGCTAAAGTGACATCACATTGCCAGGGATCTGGAAACGGCTTGTTCTGAGACACTGCTTATGATTTATGGGGATTAAAAAAAAAAAGGAGTGTTTGGATTTTTATAATTATAGGGTGGTTGTGTACACACACTGCCAACACACATTAATAGCCAAACACCATGCAAAAGTGAATTTTGCATAATAGGTCCCCTTTAATAATACTAATACTAACACTAATAATGTCTGAATTTATATTTAGATTCATTGCATTATTTACATTTTTTTTGCATTATTTTATTACTTAATCACATTTAATGTTGCAAATTTGTAGCCCTAACAAAACAAAACCAAACCGTCTGATAATCAGTGGATGTGCATGACAGTGCTAATTTAAAGAATGCTCCCACTCCACAGGAATACCCATGATGCCTATGCCAGGATCCACGACTGCCTAGAGGGAAGGATAATTCTTAATGTAATGAACTTTTTAGTTTATTAATGACTGGCAAGGGGAGAATTCAGAGTGAAATAACCTCAGAGCTCATTGCAGCTGTCATTTTCAGTTAACACGAAGAGTATCACTTATAGTTGATTCACTTAACTTGCCAGTTTAAAGATGTGACAAATACAGTGAATTACACACATTTCAGCACCAGTGAACAACAGAGATCAGAAATATACTTGGCAAATGTTACCGCACAAAATTTAACAGCATAGAAATTAATTTGCATTGATTAATACAATGCGATGCTTTCCCATGGGTCCTTGAGCACCTGAGCACCCACGGGATCGTCTATGCCTCCTCTCTCTGTCACGCCAGGAGTTCAACAAAACAACTGCAAAAGTAAGTCACATTGGGTTCAACACCAATTAGTGGTGTGCATCAGCTATAAAAAAGTTATAAAAAATGACACTTAGCATTGCGATCTGGGAGGTTTCAAAGCAACATGAGGCACATTCCAAAGAGGCCAAATAATAGGTTCTCAAATTAAAAATGCTTCATTCACAACATTGCTAAATTTAATGTGTCATCATTCGTAATAGTCTGGCAAACAATAATGAATTGTGGCAAACTGCATAAGCAAAGAAAAAGTTGCTATTTGTATTCAAGGTCAATGCACAAGATGTATAACTTGGTGGAAGGTGAGGAAAAACTCCTGAATGAGAAGAATGTACAATTCTCTACAGAGACTTTATTATTTTTTGAAAACAGTGTAATATCACTCAAATTATAGTCTGGAAATATAGTCACTCTAATTATTTCACTGGGACTGGGAAACCATTCTGAATGCAGCCAGCTGCATTTGGTCCTTAATATTCATGGTCATAAAGTCATAAAGGCCTTTCAAATGCTACATATTCTGACAAAATCATGTTAAGCAACATAGTGTTTATATGGAGCCCCTAAAGGGACAAGGTGGTGGAAAAAAATTTATGATGGGAGGACATTTTTTTTTCAAATCTTTTGCGTTCCCTCGCAAAGATATTCGCATTCCCTTGCAAAGATATTTGTGTTCCCTTGCAAAACCTGTATGTTCCCTTGCAAAACACTTCTTGTTTAAACAGGAAATGTGCTTGTCTGAGCTCACGACAGGTTTTGCGAGGGAATATCTTTGCGAGAGAACGCAAATGTTTTGCAAGGGAACGCAAATATCTTTGAGAGGGAATGCAAAGTTTCTCGGCGGAATGCAAAAGTTTTGTGAGAGAACGCAAAAGATTTTTTTTTTTTTTCTTTTTTTTTAATCCTCTCATCCCAATTTTTTTTCCCACCACCACATCCCTTTAGTGGCTCTGTATATTTATGCATATGAATCAACAAATACAGTGACCATAAAGAAACATAATGTAGTTTAAAACACATGCCAAAAATGTACTCTTTATATTCATGTTGGCTTCAAATGTTTTTGAAAAACTTTTATTTTTATTTAATATGTCATTGCTGAATAAAAGTAATTAATTTCTTAAAAAACAAAAACCTAACTCTCCCCAAACTTTTGATCATTCCATATGAAATGCATTGTCAATGTGTTGTTGGCAAACTATAAATTACTACTTTAATTTAATTGATGTTTTGTCAGTTCCTGATGCTTTTTGGAGAGCTTTTAAAAAGTGTGAAACGCCTGAACAGCTGCCAGTGAGACGGATAAGAATGTTAGCGTATAGCTTTCTCCAGGCATTACAGACCTCCACACTCCTGGAACAGAATTCCTATGAACCAGTAAAATGGGGTTTGAACACCATTCTTACAGTATATACCTGTCATTTCAGGGGTACCTTATGGTTGGGGTAAGAGATCTGTGGTTGGTTGATAGGAATGTTAGATGTCGATCCAGGAATATGTCCTACTTGGCTAAATCACCTCACTGTAGCCATATGCGAAGCCTGCAAAATTCAAATGAAAAACAAATTCATGCTGGTGATAATGAAATTAAAAATCATTGTAAGGAAAATCTCATATTCTCCCAACAGATCTTCATCTGTCTAATTCAGCACCAAAGGCAACTGAAAATAATGAACAAACTGCATCTGCATTGCGACAGGCAATACTTGAAAGTGTGATGTATTAAGTGTCTTAATCTGTGTGTATATAAATATACATTTTTGAAACGACTGGAGTCTGGAGATCCTAATATAGACTGAATAAGAATGAGGCAGTGGGCGGTAGTTCTGTAGGTGTGTGTGAACTAATCCTAATTAGTCTATGCAGCGGAGGAGTTCTGTAATAATTACCTGCTGCAGAGATTGTAGACTTGTTATGATCTAGACTGTATTCATTTTGGTGATTATTACTTTTGAAGGGATTGCGGTTTTAAACACTCTATGCTGTGGTAACGGTTTGACTGTAATTAGTACCGTGATACTACAACTATAATATCATTGTAATCACGGCTTTAATGTGGAATAACAGGGTATCTGATTCAGTCATAAGAACAGGGCCGTCGTAAAATCAAGTTTGAAACACTAGGAAGAAAACTGAAAGAAGTCTTCTTTGGCTGGAATTAAACTCAGTTTGTAGCTTTCAAGTTAAAAGTGCATGACAAAATTTTGTGTAAAAATTAAAGACTGCTGCTTTACTACTGTAAGCCTACAATAATGATTTACTGATTTTGAACAGTCAGATTGGATATGGCGAAAAAAATAGAAAAGCAAAAAACTCGACCACAGGAGCCAATAGAGAGGTGAAAGTACTTTTTTTAGAATAAATTCATAATATTTAATAGTAAGAAGGTATAATTACTAATTGATACTTTCAGCAAGAATGCATTAAATTAATCAAGTGACTGTAAAGACCAGGGGTGTAACGGTACTTGACGGTTCGGTACGTACCTCGGTTCGGTACAGCAGGGGGAGAATACTAAACAGAAAAGTTTAGTATAATGGCTTGTGAAAAGATAATCATGAGGAAAAGAATGCAGTGACTGAAAAGAGCTCTTGCTATAGATATTCTTGTTATAACAAATCACATTAAAATACCAAGCGTTATGTTATTCTCATTATGTCTGAAAATAAAACAAGGAAAATTGACCACTCATTCAGTCAAACTGACTGATAAGCTTAATTTGTAGGGCAACCTTATGATTTGAAATTATTAACTTCAGTCTTTTTTAATGGAAGTTCCCCAAACCGAAAGTACCACCCATAATTCAAAATGCAGTAGGCTCGTCAGGAATAATGTGGATAGGGAGCCCTTTCTTACACATTACTATAGTATAGGTATGTTTTCATCCCAGTTTAATGCACATTTTGAAATATCGCATCAGAAACGAGTGATGGAAACACCAAATTTTGAAAAATAAATAAATAAATAAACTCTTTTGCAAATTAAGGGATTTTTACGCTCTCTTGAGGTGGTTTTTTACTTTAATGCAAATAATAGGAGATGGAAGTGCATTTGCTGAATAAATTCTGACGTAGCAAACATTAAACCCCATGTGTCAGGTGCCATGGTGGATAAACACTCATGATGAGGAGGAATGCAGAAAGGAAGACTTCAATTAACAATCCAGGAAACAAGGGAAACACCATAAACACAAACGTAAAATACAGACGAGAACCGACCAAGACTGAGGGAGAACACAGAATATATACACAGGGCAAACAGAGGGGCAAACAAGGCTAATTAACAGGACACAGCTGGGACTAATGAACTCAAATCAGGGTAACCAAGGGAACAAACTAGTGATGGGAAAACTAAGAAAGAATATGTGACAAGGGAAACAAACACAGAACCCTGACATTACTCCCCCCTCCCAGAAGGCGCGACCTTGTGCCTCAAAAGAGTCCAACCGGGGAGGGGGGTGGGAACCTCCAGGGTGGCCCCGGCCATGCAGGTGTCCAGGGCGGCGCTGCCAGTTCAGGGGGCCATGGTGGTGCAGGCCCTTCGGGAGGCCATGGCGGATCGGGCTCCGTGGCCTTGACCTTTGGCCCGGCCACGCTGATTGGACCCAACATTTTCTTGGGAGGAGCTCTGGGCTTCTGGGTTGGAATGGACCCTGGAGCAGGCTTGTGGGTTGGAGCTGGCATAGGGACTGGAGTGGGCTCTGGAGCAGACTCGGGGACTGGAGCCATCACTGGACGCTGGTCAGGGGCTGGAGTCATTGTGTGGGTGGCCCAAACACACAAATGTAAGTGCCAACACAGGCACTATGATGTCCTCTGGGAAAGGCGCGAATACAAAAACTGGAGCGGGCTCAGGGGTGAGATCCATCTCGGGACTCAGGACTCAGGACGATGGAGGGAGTCACCTCTGGACTCGGGACGATGGTGGGAGTCGCCTTGGGATGAGGGAGGGAGTCACCTCTGGACTCGGGACGAAGGTGGGAGTCGCCTCGGGACTCCGGGACGAAGGAGGGAGTCGCCTCTGGACTCGGGACGAAAGAGGGAGTCGCCTCGGGACTCGGGACGAAAGAGGGAGTCGCCTCGGGACGATGGAGGGAGTCGCCTCTGGACTCGGGACGAAGGAGGGAGTCGCCTCTGGACTGGGAAGAAGGAGGGAGTCGCCTCTGGACTCGGGTCATGGGCTGAGGCAGACACTGGAGCAGACTCAGGGGCTGGAGCCATCTCTGGGCTCCAGGACATCCCCTCATACTCCACTAAAAGGCCTAAAGGCACAAATGTGGAGACCATTATGGCTGAGGGCTCAGGCGTGGCGGCGGCCATCTTAGGATGAGGCTCTGGAGTGGCGGCCATCCTCATCACTGCACTGAGGACTTGGGGATTTGCTGGAGGATAGCAATGAACGGATCCCCAGAGGCGGTCCTCAGCCAGGATGGTGTTGTAACGGTCGGTTCTTCTGTCAGGTGCCATGGTGGATAAACACTCACGATGAGGAGGAATGCAGAAAGGAAGACTTTATTTAACAATCCAGGAAACAAGGGAAACACCATAAACACAAACGTAAAATACAGACGAGAACCGACCAAGACTGAGGGAGAACACATGGAATATATACAGGGCAAACAGAGGGGCAAACAAGGCTAATTAACAGGACACAGCTGGGACTAATGAACTCAAATCAGGGTAACCAAGGGAACAAACTAGTGGCGGGAAAACTGAGAAGAAAGAACATGTGACAAGGGAAACATAAACACAGAACCCTGACACCATGTGACTAATTGGCTGTTTCCACTGATGTTTTATTTACTGGTTACTTGGTTACCAGTACCATAGTCATTTGCTGGTGTGTTGAGCATCAGTAGTGTAATACTTAGTTTATAATCAGAATATAAACACTTAAATAGTCAGGCATAGCATTAATTTAGTTATTCAAACGTAAGACGGCATAAAAAAATAAATAAATAAAGACATACCTCAGTGTTCCTAAATTCAATTCAACCATCAGTTTTCACACTTTTATATGAAAAAAAGCTTCAAAAATTAAATATTATTGTGCACTTTAGTTAGATTAATTGAATAAAATGTGTGTTTTTACAAGTGTGCTGAAATCATTGATCTTGTGCTGAACTGTCTGACAGCTGCTGTGATTACAAAGGGAAAGAGCAGCGCTCGCTTTCTGTGTCATTCATTCACAAGAAAAGTTATTGTTTTTATTAAGATTTTTGGAGTATTTCATACTTCACATTGACAAAATGTGTTTTTAAACCTAGTTATTTTATAACGTTTAATATTTAGTCAAAAACGAAGTGAAAAACGATCAGAGGAAATGGCTGATATATGGACAAATAAATGCTAGTGGTAATTATTGTCTTTTTATCTTTAAATAAGTGTTTTCTATCAAATGTTGAATTTCCTACGTCTTTAAACGTTCAGTTTTACAATAGGGACAATCTCAGAAGGATGAACAAATAATGTTTGTGGTCATCACATTAAAAATAACATTTGAAGTGCTGGAAAAAAAATATGTGTGTAACGAAGCGGGACTCAGGCAGAGATCCATATGCAAGCTTTAATAAATAAGAGCGTGGTCGTACAGGCAAGGTAAAAACAGGAACAAACAGGAACAGCAAGGGACAGGCAGAATCGTAGTCAGGATACAAGCAAGAGGTCGAGGCAGGTGGCAGACAGGGATAAACAGGGTAACAGTCCAAACGGTAACAGGCAGAACAGATAGGGAAACGCTCGGAAATGTACACTAGGTGAAACAAGACTTCGCCATGAGGTGGTGTGTGAGTGAGTCTTAAATAGTCCAGATAACAAGCTACAGGTGTATTGTGGCAAATGATGATTGGTGTGGAGTGTGCATGTGACAGGCAGGGAGGATTATAGGAAGTGTAGTCCAGGAATTGACAGGAATCATAACAATGTGTGTGTGTCTAATTACAGAGACGGCGTTTTTAAACGGTCCCAATAGCTTCGTCTTTATTGCAATCAATAAAACTGGTTTATTGGCAAATTTTGGTAAATGTGATAACTGTATTAAAATATGACTACAACATTAAAAAGTAAACCATTGATGGTTTTGTGTCGATGTACAGCGACTACAGAAAGAACAGCTAACAGTTCACCGGAAATGCCCGAGCTGGCTTAGCGACAACCAGGAAGTAACTGGCTTATAGTCCATTGTGCAATCAGCTTCGTTTATTATAACAGAACTTTGTAAGATTGCGATGAACTAAGATGAGGGACAGCTTTTTAATGATTATACAGGGAGCGCTCTGCACGCTTTCTATGCCAAATCACGCATACAGTATGCTTGCTTTTTTTTTTTTTTGATAAAATGAATGGAGAATATCTAGTGTTTTTCCGTGGGTGCTCGGCAGCACCTATGACCAATACCACCGTCATCCGCTCGAACATCTTTTGGATTTGCGAACTTTGACAAGATTTGCTTCATGTTTGGATGGAAACCCAGCTACTGTAATATTAAAGGTTACAAATAACAATTTTCCAAATCCAAACCATTTTTGAAATATAATCATTTACTCAGTGGCTGTCATAACTTTTCATGACAAATTTATTCAAACATATATTAAATAATCAAGACATTATTGACAGATTAAGTAAATATAATAAATAGGCTAATATGAAATGCTCCTCTCTAGAGACACTAAATGCCTGAGGTAAACGTAATGCTACGTGAGATATTATTGTCAAGCTGTTTAATTGATATATTTCTGCAGTTGAAACACTGTTTATAGATTACATGTAAACATTTTGATCGATAATCTCTTCTTCTTCTGCGCTTTTTACTAGTAGCAAACAGTGTTGCATTACCGTGCGTGCCCCCTTCTGGATAGGAGTGTGAATCGCCTGTGACTGACAGTATTCGTCGTGTGACTGGATGCACCGAACCGTGACGTCCGTACCGTTCGGTTTGGGGCGAATACATGTACAGTTACACCCCTAGTAAAGACATTTATAATGTTACAAAAGATTTCTGTTTAAAATAATGCTGTTCATATATATTGTGGCGACCAGGGCGGGCGAGAGCCGTGAGGGAACGGCTCGAGGCCGGTGGCGCGAGAGTTAACGAGCTACACCTGGGAGGCGCACCGGCCTCGAGTCTCTCACGGAGGAGCTCCGGGAGCATAAAAGGAGGAGCGACCACAGTGAAGGACGAGAGAGGACCAGGCCTGGACTTTACGTTATGTTTTATTATGTTTGTGTGGCCGGCAGACGTCCGCGAGGGTCTGCCGGCATTACTTTCGTTTTGTTCTTTGTTTATTTTGAGTTAAAGTTTTGTTGAATGTTCGCCGGTTCCCGCCTCCTTCTTCCCGTATATACGAACTGTGTTACATATATATTCACACACACACACACACACACACACACATTTGTTTTTGTGAAATGTGGGGACATTCCATAGGCGTAATGGTTTTTATACTGTACAAACCGTATTTTCTATCCCCCTACACTACCCCTACCCCTAAACCTAACCATCACAGATTATATAAAAATATAATTATAATTATTTTAATTAATTGATGTATCATGTAACTAATTCTAAACAAATTCTCAATCAAATGTCCTTAAAATGTGATCTAATATTTGACCAGTTTCACCTTCACCATTTCCTTTCTCATTATTTCAGTCTTTTTCTCTTGTTCTGTAGCACCCACTCTTTCAGTGTTCTCGACTGAATGCAACAAGAGCGTTACCGGTGTTCATTACAATGGGACTGCTTTACAATTCAAATGAACGCTGACCCCCTGTGATATACATGAAATGAGTATGTGGGTTCCGGAACAGACATCTTGTCAGCGGAGTCGCCAAACAAAATTCTATTTCCTCTGGCTGGGCACGACGGGACAGCCCATGTCACCCAGCCTCTCATACCCAATTACCTTTGGGTCAACACTGGGAAATTGGCTTCAACATTGATTATTTTCTATCCCGGTGGGGTGTATGAATAATTGACCCATCTGATGTCCTGAGTTTAACTCTTCCTGAAAACATCACAGTACAGTTATCAGTCGTGAGAGGCCTGTGTTTGAGCATGCTGACTCAAAAAGTGAGGCTTATCTGAGATCAATTCAAACAAAGCCTGGCACTCTTATTCTTTTTGTCATTTCCCCTTATTTATTCTTATCTCATTAGTTTCATCAGAGCAAATAACCGCACACTTTGAGGTTATTAACTTTTATTAAAGTCCTAATATTCACTCTTGTTGTATGAATCGATCTCACGGCCATGATTTATTGGCTGATCAGCAGGGGGTTTGATATTACGTGGTGGTCCAGCTCTGTACTGTTTAACCTCAGGAGTGCAGTCTGCTGTCTCATCTCCATGGCAACTCAGAAGGGAAGAGTTTAGGTCTCCACATAATGTATAGGAATCTATAAAATACAATTTACTAGGTTAAACTTGCCATTAATCTGTATTTACGGTAACCCCAACCTCTAATTTACACATTACACACAAGTGGAACAACAACAGTTCAACCAGCCTATCTAAACTCTCTGATTTTAGCATTAGGTAACTGTTTTATTTCATAATCTGTAAAGATTTTCACACAGCCTTGATTGTACTATAAGTGGCACTACACAATACATATGACAATTATGTAAGGGAAACAGGTTAATTTAGCTCAAAGGGAATGATTAATTCATTTATAGGGAATTTTGAAAGAATCACCACTTTTAGAGCAGAACAAATGACTCGTCCAGCACTCAGTTGAACGGACGGTAACTATCCACTCTGTAGTGAACTATAGCAAAAACACTACTTATTAGCAAAGTAAAGAAGATCAGCAGTTTAAGACATTAAATTCATAAGCACATAACACAAGACACTTCTCTTTAATTACAAGTGAGACTTTGATATATCTAACACATAAAACTAATATCTAACACATAAACGTGCACACACATTCACACTGTCACGGTGGTTGCAGGAAGGGAAACACAGACGAGGAGAATATATCCAAAAACTTTGCGGTAAAACTTTAACTCTCAACGGAAAAGAAAAGAAACCAAGTGAAAGAAAGCAAAGTAAGTGAGACGAGAGTAGTTAGATGGCTTGATGGATTGATGGTTAGATAGCTATTCATTCTTAATCCATTTCCATTTCCCAAATCCAACTCTGTCCGTCTAGCATTGTTTTAGAATGATCTGATGCATTTTGATCATGTAAAAGCAGTCTGTTTTTTTTAAAAAGAGATTTCAATCCTGTTTACGAGGTCACTCAGAGGTCTTTAACCAATTAACAGTTTAAAAAAAAAATTTCTTTAACAATATGAGATAAATAATCTTCATTAGTGAATTGTAGCCTTGATATAAACGCACAAATAAATGAATGAAAATATAAATACACAGACCTAAATGCAGCATTGTGAGCAAAAAATATTGCGACATATCGCTACATGATTATATTAGTACAGAAAAATATTTCAGCACCGTAAATGATAAAATGAATCAGTTAAACTTTATTTTAAGGTGTCCTTGTTACAGTGTAATTATGCATTTAGGTACTGAGTGATATGAACTACATGTAACATGTGTAACGGACACTGTAAAATAAAGTGTTGCCAGAGAACCATGTTTAAGAAAGGGCTAAACTGCACAAAATTCAGCTTGTGCATCATCATTTGCAAACCACACCATTGCTTGTATAAGTCACATTGTGCATTCAGCTACAGTTTGTTTTAACATGTCTGTTAAAATTCTACACAACATACGGCTTTTGATGTTGGCTTTGAGCTGAAGTATTTGTGAAGACAGCCTGGAGCACTGAACAAAACTCAAGTCAACAGGTCTAAATAAATAAATAATATATATATATATATATGAATTTCTCCATCTCTCTCTCTCTCTCTCTCTCTCTCTCTCTCTCACTACCAGATGGAACTGGATTAAACCAGATGGAACTGGATTAAATATTTTGAATGTTCTGATCCAATCTGACTTCTGACCTTTAATGCTGTCTGAATCATAATCATGCATTGTTCATTTGTTGGCAAGAGGAAAACTCCACCCGCATGCTGCATTATTTTCCTGTTATCACTGAAACAATCTGTATTGTAAAAAGCCTTATAAAGGTGACTTGACTAAAATAACAATACTAGTAAAATAATACTCCAATAGATTAAAATTACATTATTTGTTAATCTATTATTTTGTTAACTGAACATTTTCCAAGGATCAGCATTCTCCCCTAAAAGTGATTGGGCAGACCAAACCATAAGTTGTAGAGACCTAAAACTTTGATGGCTGGTAGTACTCACACTGTCTACAACATCACCAAGGCTCGCCCCGATCGGCCTGACAGGGCACTATGGCGGTCAAAAGTATGAAATGGCTCATAACTCCTGAACCGTTAGGCCTATAGGCTCAAGTGTCTTATATTATTGGAATCCTTGGCTCAGACAAGATTCATGCCTCGGATTCGCTTGTCACCCTGGCGAAATTTTGCGAACTAGTCCTAGGTTTTTTGCCCAGTCAGAACCAAACCGATGCATTCTCCAGAGCCTCATTGTCAATCATTTAAAAAAAAAGTTCAAATTACGATTCACGGTTCCTAAGGGCCAACAAAAAGTTTGAAGTTGGTGGAGCTTCTTCTACAAAAATGGCTATAACTCATGAACGGAATAAGATATTTTCACCAAACTCAGCACACCTATGTAAGAGCTCATTCTGTGGTCATGTGAAAAAGGACACTCAGTGGTGCTTTAACGGCAAAAAAACATGAAAATGGATATAACTACTTCACCGTTAGTCCAATCGACTTGAAAATTGGCATGCACTGTCTATGTCCGAGGTACCATGACTGTCTAAGAGGATATTGCATATCTCAAAAAACATGTCTGCCATTAGCCAATGAAATTTGAATAGCTCAACCATGGTTAACAGATGGCTCAACCTCGATAACTGTTAAAAAGCGTTAAAAACTACATATTTCCTATGGTAACTTGCCTGTATTTGCCATAAATGGTCTTTTCCATCTATGATCGAGATGTTAACAGGCTTGCTAATTTAAACATTATACCTTTTTACGCATGTGCTTAAAGGCCTTGAAACGCTTGAACCCTGATAATTGCTGCTCGCAGCTATATTTGTATAATTGCCCTTTTATCATTTTATAGATACATTTTAGATCCCTTAACCCTACCCCAAACCCATATAAAAAGAATAAAACATGATGAATTACAATTTTAGTAAAATATAGCTTTAAAAAGATATTTTGAGCTGTTAATTCCACTCCTACCTCTAAACCTACCCATCACCCATTTCTTAAAAATATGTGGAGTTAAAAAGAAAAATATAACAAACAAGTGGAATCACAATTTATTTATTGCAAAAATGTCAAAAGCAGTACCATAAGCAGTCTGATGATGCAGTTCTCTCTGGTGGTATATAATAATTTGTATGAGGTACAGAGCAGAGTTATTAATTGCTGAGAATCTTATCCCGATCCACTCTTTGAAGGCGCACACTTTTCATTCAAACGCACGTCACCCAAAACATGGAATGTTGCAGCGGGTGAAAAGCTATCGAGAGCCAATGAGCGTTTGATATCACTGCCGTAAAACGTGTCGTAAATATTTTTGAATTTACAAAGAGCGTGGGAGTTGACGTTTATGGTCGCAGCAGAGAATGGAGATGAAGATCACTGAATAAAAGCTCGATTTTGGGTCTGTTCTTTACAATCGTATGGATTCTAAAGGTTTGGATTTAACAGCACATTAATAAAATTTATTACATTTTTTTTTAGGTTGTGTTTTTGGTGTATTTTATGGTTCTATTGTCAGTCACAGCATATAGGACCATACTGAGAGAATGCCTTGTGTGTTCAACAGCAAACAAAATAGATATGATAATGGTTAAACGATTTTAAGGTTTAATGCATAGTCTTGTTTTACATTATGTAATCCTTCAAAACGAGTTTGCAGCAAAAGTCACATAGAACAGATTTAAATTTTATTTCATATTAAGTAGATGAGTAAACTACGTTTAATAAATGCGACTGTAAACAATGTCATGAAAATGTCATTGTTATGACAATTGGATAAAATAGAATCAAGATATTAATGCCACAAAGGATTCGTATACAAATGTTGTATGTCTGTAAAGTTGTTCATATGTAAATAATTTACATTTTAGTGCTGTTAATATTGTACATTTCAGTGTGTATGAAAATGCAAAAATGGGAAAATGGTAGAATGACACTTTACGTAAAATTCATAAAAATACTCATGAGATCACATTGGATTAGTGCTGTGATTGGTTGGCAGGAATGTTGTTCCAGGAACAACAAAGGATGTTGATCCAGAAACATGTCCTACTTTTGTAAATCAAGTTGTGCTTTTGGCTACAGATGCTGTAAGCGTGTTTGTTTGTCAAAATTGTACACATCATTTCATACTGTGCTTTGCTGTTGGCTTTGACTTGTGTTGGTGAAGACGGAAGAAATGGTTCACAGCCTGGAGCAGATTCATCGGATAATGAACAGCAGCGCTCAGTGAGGTCATCCCACCAAAGTGTCTTCTCGACTCAAAACCGCAGCATTACAAAATATGATCCATGTGCTTCCTGCCAGCAGTGTGACTGGTACTATCCACAAGGGACTTTTAAAAGCTATTGAATGGTTTTTCTGTGTCTACACTGAATGCGCAAGTTTAATATATTTGACCGGTCCTGCAGGTCATTCTATAGATGCAGAAATACAGATCTGAAAAAGGAATAGATTTTCAGACTACTTTTAGAATAGGGGAGTGAATCTTCCGTCTCCATTCACACTTTTTTCAAACTTGTATCATTAATAATAGATCATTTCCATAAGTAGGTTTTGTTGTACTTTCCTCAAATGAATGATGCATTTGGCATGAAATTTTGAGTGAGGTGCCATATAGAGGAAATTCTGCCGGAAATCTCTGCACATGCACATCAGGTACCTTGAAATTTCTGCCCGGCATGATGGATTCAGGAACCGTGGTGAGGAATTGGTGTCGCAGTGAAGAATGTGACTTAGAATAAGCGTCAATAATTCATGCGATGTGTGACGCATGCCACCCTGCCATAGCTGTTAAATTGATCCCGTTCCTGATTAATTTGTTTCTCTTCATCAATAACAACCTGCAACTACAGAGTCATCCAAGAGTCACTGAAGTTTCAGAATGTTGGTAAAGTATTAGCTGTGCATAATTGTCGTCTGTGATTCCTCCAAAGGCTCGGAGAAGTTTTTTTTTCCCAGGATGTGAGCGAATCTCTCGAGACGGCATTATACAAATGTTAAGGCCAAGTTGGTGCAAACAAACTGGACAAATTTCTCTAGCTTTCAAACAAGCAAAAAGGCAACAATGAAACCTGTCAAATCTTTGCTACTGTCCTGAGAAGGTGATAAGCGTCAAACTAATCATTTACTCTGGTCAGCTATTGGTCGAAAATACACTCCACTGATGTTTCCTTCTGCTTGGCTGCTTGCTGCTTAATCTTCCGTGCATTGATTTTACTGAGAGAGATCGACAACCGGCCCTGACGGCTCCGGCAGGGCCATGGCTTGTTGAAAAGAAACTGTGCTCAGGTGTCCTCTGAAATCTGTTGTAGTCAGGGACAGCTTTCAGAGAAAATTGTTGCTTTCTTAGCTTTGCAGCTCAGTTCACAATTTGCTTTATACTTTTGTACTCTTTTAATCTTGTCAGATATAAAGTCACAATTGAAAAAAAAATATATATATATTTATATATATATATATAATAAAAGGCAAAAAGATACAATCAGAGATACAATCACAATTATGTGATATGAAAGCACAATTACAAGACATTGTGTTTAATAAGTGACTATTTGTCAAATTGTGACAACCTGATAAAAGTCACAACTGTCAGATACAGTATATACAAGAAATAGTCAATTATGAGATATAAAGTCACAATTATGAGACACAAAGGCACATCAGAAGATGGGTACACTGTGGTCATAAAGGGATGGACATGGTCAGCAACAATACTCAGGTAGACTGTGGCATTTAAAATGATGCTCAATTGGTACTAAGGGGCCCAAAGTGTACCCAAAAATTTCCCCCAAACCATAAAAATATCGAAACTCTTTGGTCATTTTTGAGCGAGATGCTAACCGTCTAATCAGATTCAATGAACTATGCTAAGCTATGCTAAAAGTGGTAGCGCCAGACCCGGAGATCGGCTGAATGGATTCGAAAACGGTAAAACCCAACTGTTTAACTCTAGGGGAGTTGGAAAATGAGCATATTTTCAAAAAAAGTGGAGTGTTCCTTTAAGTATTATCTGACATAATTAAGATTATTTTTTTCTGACACAGTTTAACTCTGAGATCTTTTCATATTTTATTACCATTTTTAAACTATAGTGAATAAAAGTTATTAATGAATGAAATGTTCAAGGTGTCTGAATAAATTTAGGTTTGATTGTATATGAAGCTGCAATATGAGAAATAAAGTCAAATATGAGACAGATTTTTATTTATTTATTTGTATTCACATTTACCAGAAATAGTCAACAGGCTTCCATTGAATGGAGCATATATACTGTACAACAGCAGGTTTTTAAAATTGCAATGAATGATATATAACTAACATATTTTATTAATGTGTTCTGTCATAGCTGATTCTGAAGCAAACAAAGGATTCAAATGCAAAAAAGCATCATATCAAGTACATATGGACTCTATTAAAGAGGCCAGATTCTTAGAGCGTGAGGTCTTCAGGCTTTAGTTCTTACAACTGTGACAGCCAATGCATGTTGCCATGGATTTTTTCCAGCTCCCTTGTTGCCAGTGGCAACAGATCAGTTCAACAGTCACTGTATTGTTTCGTGGTAAGAGAAAAATCCTGTTTAAAACTGAGGCTAATTCTCAGACAATTTAATTGACAGTTTGGGCTGTCAGTTCTAATCCACCATTTCTCTGCGGTACAAAATAATATAAGAAATGTCCATGACGATAATGTGAAAATATCCTCAAGATATTATATATTGTGTTTGATGCTTCAAGATGTCAAATTTGCCTGATCTTTTATCAAATTAAATCATATATTGCACAACAACAATCTGTTGTGACAATCAATTTTAATTCTTTGACTTCACATTAAGTATGTAACATTCTTCCATTCAATTTTTGTGACATTAAAATTTGAGGACATGGTTAAAAAACAAAACAAAACAAAACAAAAAAACACCATATGCAAGGACACAAGCACCACTAACTGAATTTGGGGGGTATCTGTTATTCTTTGCTAAAGAAGCAGTAATTGGCCAACAACATCTAACCAAATTGTTCGGGCTTGGATAAGCAATTAGGCTAATCGGCCAGTATAATGACAGAAGAATTGCCACAGTCTGCAACCATTAGCAGATCCTTTTCCGAGAATCTAAGCGAGAGTCTTGACATCCTCACATCCCTTTGCTCGACTCATGCTGTCTGACTTTTTTTCCCCACACCTTTACATTCTCTTGTACATTTTTTTCAGTCTTTCACATCCCTTCCTGGTGCATCAATTGCATTACTAAAGCACTTTCATTCATTTTCTATCACCCCAAAGGCAATTATACTGAAAATACAGGACCCTGAAGTTGAGAGTCAATGTTACTTTGAGCCAATATATTTCATGCTGGGAAAGAAGGCTTTAATTGGCACACAGTGGCAGGAGAAATGAATGGGAATTTGCTATGAATCCAGTTAAAGATATTTTTCGGTGTCGCATGGAAGATGTAAACTCCAAGGAAAAGATGTCTTCTATTCCTCCATTTCTGATTCCTTTTTATTATGGGCGAAAGAGACAGAAAATGTCTGTTTGAAGAATAATAAAGCTTTCTGCTGAATTTTGATGTCTCATCGTGTATGTGTGCTACACATGGGGATGAGAGGAGAGATGAATTCATGAAATCAAATGCTCAGGTTGCTTAATTCCTGCTTCAGTGTTTTACAGTTCTGACAATCGGAAATATTAACCACATCCAAGATTTAATCAGAAAAATGTGGCTTTGCATAATTATCTCTCTTTTGAATAAGTAGAGCTGAGCATTCTTGATGAGCTTACAGATAAAAAATTATGACTTTTGGATCTGTCTGAGACACTTCTTTTTTATGTTCTTTTTTTCTCATCTTCTAAGATGTCTCAGATGCATATAAGAAACAATAAGTCTGAAATATGTATTTTGAATTGAGACACAGGCATGTGAAGAAGCCATTTCTGGTACATTAAGGATGTTGAAATTAAAAGAAATCAACAGATGAAAAGGCTTATTTCTCAGTCTGTCTCTTTCTCACTTTTTGAATCAAACATAAAAGTATGTAAAAGTAATACTTTGAGGAGTCCTATTAAATGAATCTTCCTACAATTTCAAAGTCTGGTCCATCGAATGCAAATCTATTTATTATCCTGCAGTGGTTGTCGTTGTATATCTCATTTAAATGAAGTTGGATGTTATAAAACTGTTTAACTTAAGAATATGATTAATGATGATGAAAATTTGTTTCTTAACTTTTCTATTATGAATTAAATAAAAAACATTCAACGTTCATATATAGGTAGCTAAAAGGTCTGTAATTTTGAAAGTGATATTATATTTAAATGTTCTCTTATCACAAAGTTATACACAAAAAAATAAAAACAATTACATTATAAATATATATTAAAGTTACACAATATCCAGCAGGATTTATTAGGTACTATAGGGCAATAACAAGAAGAATATCAAAGTGCAGTAAACTAAAAATGTTTGCGCTAAAAACCAGCGTGTTTATAATTAAAACAATAAAGTAAAATAATTTGGTAAGAAATACCAGTTTGCATTATCAAGCAGCATAATGAGCTGTTTTAGCTAAAAATAACTGAAAGCGAATGACACCGGAAGCCAGACACATTAAATGTACAAATGGCTGCTACCGCTCTTACCTGAAAAATAAGGTGGATAGGCTACTGTATTAGTTAAAAAAGTTAAAATTTGTATCTACGACTAGGACTGATAAAGTAAAATAAATATCATTAGGGTAATAAAATCTGTTGTGGGGACCTCTGTGGCCTCTGAACACTTGTGCTGCCTTCACGTGCTCTCAGAATTATCGTAAAAACGAGTTTCCTTGGTAAAAATGCCCTCCCATTTTGAAACTTGAATGCGATGAGTAGTGATGGGGAGTCGACTCCGAATAGCCCCAGAGTCGGGGTTGACTCCAGCACAGGAATCGACTCTCAATGTGTCAACTCTGCTGCTGTGTCCGAAATCGCTCACTTGTTTACTGATTTTCGAATCCATAGCCTATAGTGCATGGCAGTTGAGAGCACTAGAAGCAAGGAGTGATCGAAACAAAGCGAGGAATTCGGACACTGACGAATCGCATCAGAGAGTGAGTTTTGTTTGTAATTATACATATCCGTGCCAGCTTTGGTATTGATGGTAGCTTAAATGAAAGGGTTAGTTCACCCAAAAAGGAAAATTCTGTCATTTATTACTCACGCTCATGCCGTTCCAGACCCGTAAGACCTTCGTTAATCTTCGGAACGCAAATTGAGATATTTTTGTTGAAATCCGATGGCTCCGTGAGGCCTGCATAGGGAGCAATGACATTTCCTCTCTCAAGATCCATTAAGGTACTAAAAACATATTTAAATCAGTTCATGTGAGTACAGTGGTTCAATATTAATATTATAAAGCGATGAGAATATTTTTGGTGCGCCAAAAAAACCAAAATAACGAATTATTTAGTGATGACCGATTTCAAAACACACCTTCAGGAAGCTTCGGAGCGTTATGAATCAGTGTGTCGAATCAGCTGTTCGGAGTGCCAAAGTTACTTGATTTCAGCAGTTTGACACGCGATCCGAATCATGATTCGATACGCTGATTCATTATGCTCCGAATCTTCCTGAAGCAGTGTTTTGAAATTGACCATCACTAAATAAGTCGTTATTTAAATTTTTTTGGCGCACCAAAAATATTCTCGTCGCTTTATAATATTAATATTGAACCACTGTACTCACATGAACTGATTTAAATGATGTTTTATTAACAAAATTTGGGAGGANGTCTCCCCTAGAACCCTACAATCCATTCTGCATAGGAGCAGCAACTACAGCCACCCAAAAAGGCCTCTCCCAGCATCAGATTCAAACATTTGGTCGCTGGTCATCAGAAGCTTTTAAGAAGTACATCCAATCTAATCGCTTTCATATTAAAGAAGCCCAATGAACACCTATCAGCTAGTTTCAGCTCCAGCTCGTTCTCTCTCACATACCGGCAAGCCACCATATCCAACTCAACTAATAGCATCATTCCAATACAACAGAAATTTTCTATCTTTGCCGCAGCAGTGATGTGCCTCGGCTCCCGCAGGAGCTCAGTTCCTCTGGCTATCCTCTCCTCTGTCGCAGCAGTGATGTCGCCTCGGCTCCCGCAGGAGCCCAGTTCCTCTGGCTATTCTCTCCACTGCCGCAGCAGTGATGTCGCCTCGGCTCATGCAGGAGCTCAGTTCTGGCTAATTCCTCCACTGCCGCAGCAGTGATGTCGCCTCGGCTCCCGCAGGAGCTCAGGTCTGGCTAATTCCTCCACTGCCGCAGCAGTGATGTCGCCTCGCCTCCCATAGGAGCTCAGTTCTGGCTAATTCCTCCACTGCCGCAGCAGTGATGTCGCCTCGGCTCCCGCAGGAGCTCAGTTCTGGCTAATTCCTCCACTGCCGCAACAGTGATGGCGCCTCAGCTCCCGCAGGAGCTCAGCGCTATCTAATGTCTTCATCCATAAGACGAGAACTCTACTGGCCCTTCTCTAACCCTCCTAGCAGCACATTCAGCCTAAGGCATTTTTTGGGGGTCATCAGTAATGTTCTGGCTGCTGTCCTGCAATTGTTTGCAATTTTTGGGGGGAGTACTCTGGGTTCGGGCCAAAATACCGAGCTCGGAGCCCTCTCCTCGGACAGCACGCCAAATACGCATACTACTACGCACACTATTTACTACCTGATTATTTGTAAGTGTGAACTCGTGAAATATGTTTTTAGTACATTAATGGATCTTGAGAAAGGAAATGTCATTGCTGGCTATGGAGGCCTCACTGAGTCATCGGATTTCAACCAAAATATCTAAATTTGTTTTCTGAAGATCAACGAAAGTCTTACGGGTGTAAAACGGCACGAGGGTGAGTCATTAATGACAGAATTTTCATTTTTGGGTGAAGTAACCCTTTAATGCAATAAATATAGATTTGATTTTCCATGGTTAACCGTGTTCATAATCACTAAACTAACCATAAATAATAATAAAAACACATCAATAAGTGTACATTATTGTATGCATTTTTGTATTGTATTAATTTTTGTATCTTTAACTCTCCTGTCCAAGGACTTTTAAGACAATGGAATCAAACACCCCTAGTGATGAGCTCGTAATCACGACTTCAGAAGTGGGAATTATCACATTTCCGATAGCACGTGAAGGCAGAATTAATCTGGGTAACCTTCTTATTAAAATCAAGTTTGACTGAATAGGGCACTTCTACAATGGCAACGGCAACTGAAAATTTTTGCGTGGTTTTTACATTTTCTGCATCCAAGCCACTAGGTGTCAAAATGCATGACAAAAGACACTATGCGTGACAAAAGATTGCATCAAAATAGAGTTTAATTCTTACATGCTGTTCATCAAAGGGGAACTCGCCATTTTGACAAGTTTTTCATTTACATCGATATGTACACATACAACTAGGTGCTCAGTTTGAAATCAGGTCATGTTCATTTATGTTAAACAAACAGCGGAAAGCGGTGTAGCGACAAAGGCGTTTGCTATGACCACTCAGCCAGGATCTGTTCTGAGATGCTTTGAGTAGTTTTATGAGCAATGAGTGCGTTGCAAGCGCAGGCTCGGATGAAAAATGAATCATAGCTCCGCACGACTGCATCGCTTGTGAAATGAGGGCTCGGTAATGAGGATTAACTTGAGCAGTCAAGCCTGATCCCACCTGGCACCCCTCATTCTCTGACACAGTGCTCTAAACTCCCTGGTGATTTTCACTCACATGCTCACTATCATCAGCACCTTCCCTGCGTCTCCATCTCCACAATTACAGAGCCGCTCTCAGCCACAGAGCCGTCCGTGTCAACTTTTGGCATTTCGAAGTTTGTTGAATCATTCCAAAAAAACGTATTATTAGCTTCGAAATAGCACAATTTAATTAGTCTACATCTAGATTTGGAGAAAACGGTTGTGTTAAAAGTACAGCCGAACATGATGGGCCTAAATGTTATTTTAATTAACGAACATTCGCATACCAATAAAATGGTTTTGCATGTGTCAAAATTTTGACCTTGATTGTGTGGCCTTCGATTATATTTCACTGTGGAACATTTAATGAATGCAGGAAGATTTGTTTCAAAAGACGGGCTGAGTGCACAGAGTAATGAAATGGCTTGTGCTTTCTGCCTTTTGTATGACAAATAATTCTGCACCCCTACATGACCTCCTCATTTCCAGCGAGTTTTTCTAACATATTTACTGTAATTAACATGCCAGTGTTTCACTCAGCATTCGAATAAAAGGGTCGCTCCATTCCGGGTAAACTCTCTGAGCATGAAAGTCAACCTCAATTACTGCTCAGAAATCCCATTTAGCCTTTTAGTTAGACTCTCGACGCGCTGTTTTGTTAAGCAAACAAAAACAACACAATGTCCCCATTTTCTAGTCGAGACAGATAACATAAGCATGACAGTTGTAAATGTGCTATTTAGATTTATTATCAAAATATGAATTTTCAATTACATTTTTTGAGTGGTGCAATGTATTCTCAGAGTTCTCAGAGTAAGGTAATTATGAAAAAGGGGGTGCAATGTTCTGGGGCATGAAACTAATAAAAACCTAATTTAGTAATTCATTACATAGTATACCGTCTGCTCTTCTCGTAAATGTGCTGTGCAGTCACAGATTTAAAGTGCGCCTTACAACTTTATTGCAATCAAAAGAAAAAAACCCTCAAAACAATTACTTTTTTATGCTATGATAAATGTTTCATACAAAATGTAAGACATACAAATGAGAAATCATATTTCAGGGTCATTTAAACCTTCATGCTGCTTTACTCTGCTCATGGGGGGCATATGCAGCTAGGCCGCAGAGATTTGTGGGAGATTCTGCCGTGACGGTCATTTAAGAGGCGAGGGTGCTCATTCCAGTAGGAGTCAATGTTCTAAATAGATAAAGACATGGATTGCCACGGACTGTTATTTCCAGTTGTTTGTGAGGCGTCTGGGATTATCTGGTTTACTACATGAAGGCCACTTAAAATGTGATCTAACCTTCATAAAAGTCTGTTATGTAGATGGATATTATAATACTCCAATTAAACGTTGCCATAGAATTCATGCAACGCTGTTCAAATTATGCAGCCTATTGAGGATATGTAAGCTAAGTGATCAGACAAACAATGTTTGTCTGGTGGACAAAACAAGTGATACCATACACAGAGACCAAAATATCATAAATATCAATTTTTTTCACTTGCATCGACCTGTAAGCAAACAACCACCTAAAACACCCTAGAAACGCCATAGCAACATGCTAAAAATCACTCAGTCAGACTACTTTAGCAACTGCATAGCAACACTATAACAACCACCTAATACAACTGACTTCCAGGCACAGCCTTAGATGAAATCAACTGTAAATAAAAGAAGACATTTAATATCAAGATCTCAGCAGAGCATGATTAAGCAGCTCCAAAAACAGCAGCTTCACTTATTACTAACCAGTTTGACTTTATTTCTGTCATACATTTATAGTTCTTGTTGAGAATGAACAGATGTTTAGATGTTGATGTTTGGTCTATGGATGGATCATTATTACAGTGATTATTATTTTTCATGTTATATGTTTGGCATCGGTTCTTTTAACCCTAAAAGATGGATTGTGTAGCTTTTCATTTCTTAAACAACCATGTATTAAGATGTATCATGATCATATTCCAGGATGACAATGTCAAGATTCATCAAGCTCAAATTGTGAAAGAATTGTTGGGAGGGAGCATGAAGAATCATTTTCACACATGAATTGGCACTGACCTTAACCTCAGTGTGAGTTTTTGGGACCAAAAATGACCAAAAAATGATGCACCTCTTGGAGGAAATACATTTGTTATTTCCACGAAGGAGTTTTGTATGCTGGCATGGAGTATGTCACCATTGTTGTGCTTCATATGCTGATTATTGATGTCTGTGAGTGTCTAGGTAACACCATAGTTATTAACTTCCTGCTCATGTGTTTTCATTTTTCAGAAAATCTGATTTTCACAATAGTATCACATGGTCAGAAGAACAATATTCATAAGAAATAACAACAAAACACTTCTGATCAGTGAATAGACTTTAAATGTGATCAGTGAATCAGACCACTTCCTGATGATTTCACCATTAATTAACAGTCAACACCATCTGTTATTCTGTCTCGAATTCTTCTGACACAGTAATTGTGTTTTCTGAACATACTAATACTGCAGCCAGAGAAAAACGAATAAAAAAATCAAGGGTCAAGAGCCCAACTACAGGAAAAACCAATCACCACAATGGTGACTTCAAATGTTTGTTCCTCTTTCCTTCAGTGATTTTACTCATTAACATCAGGTTAATGACAATTTTACTCATTAACAACACACTTAAGCCATTGTTTAAGCCAAAAAGTTAGTGACCCTTAATATGTAAAGGACGTTAGAAGAATGATGTTCAAAGAATGTTTTCTGCCAACGTTATGAGAACATTCATCAAATACTAATGATAAAGTGTGGTGATTTCATGAACATTGTTTTGAAAGTGTTTCATTCTAACACTTGCATAAACTTTACATAAATTTAAGAGAAAAGTTAGGAACAATATCTATGGGACAGATTACAAAACTTTCCCATGTTCCAAGGATGTTCTTATGAAATAGCACACACAACCTTATTCATTTGAAGTTAGTTGTCATTCTAGTATTTAAAGTCTCCGTGAACCGAAAGTTGCAACTGACTTCATTGTTATGACGTATTTCCAAGTTAAATTGAATATTGAATAGAGGGCAGGGTTTTATTTTAGCTCACCTCCTCCCCATCCCTCGCTCATAGCAGACTGATGGTTGGAGGGGAGTGGTAAAGGATATTCAACCCAATTTTCAAGCAAATTTTCAGATTTTGATTAAAGATAACCACAACAAACACATTTTTTATGTGATTAATTGTTCACCACAAGACTAGTAAAATGCTCTAACCAAGTAAATAGAGTAAATTTTGATTTCATGACGACGTTAAAGGATGTTTCAAGAATGTTGTTCTAAGAACATTTTCTCCCAGCATTATATTTAAAAAGCTTCAACAAACAATGTATCAATAACTTTTTTATGCTATCCTTTTGAGAAAATTATTAAAGACCAGATAACATTGAACAAACATTCTATTAAATATTACTGGAAGAATGTTTGTTTATAACTTTGAAAGAACCTTGCCAGAATGTTAGCCAAAGTTATGAGAACATGTTAGCTGGGGGCCTATCGTTCATTGCACAAAACTATCATAATATGAAAGTCTTCCAGTGTAGAGCAGAATGAAAGCACTAATGCAGAATGAGGTGCGAGGGTTAGGGAGCACATTTTTGAGTCTCAGGCGAACCTTGATCCATAATAAAAAGGTTTATCACACAAAGAGGAGAGATATTGTGTTTATGCAACACATATATAGCATCTATTCAATACATTTTAAATTCTCCTTATTGTTTGTGTAAATGGTGAGTTTCATTCAGTCCACTACTCCATCTGGATGTCATTCTAACAGGCATCCAGTAGTGAATACCAAACCATTCAGAATCACCAATAAACAGCAGCAAAATACAGTCTTTTTAAACAAAAGCACAGACATTTATGTTTAGATTTTGTGAAGTTGATCGTAGATCAATGTTTACGATGCTTTTGAGAAACGCAGCCCAGTTTGTCCAGCGAACACTCAATGTTAATTGTTTAATAATTCTTAGAAATGCTAATGTACAATGTATGGCATACTGTACAGTATCCTCAGAGTATCTAGCCAAAATCTGCATTATTAGGGACAGTATATGAGCACAAACCACACTCAACTTTACGTGTGACACGACTTTTTAGATTAAACACTTAGATTAATCTAACATATACACACATACATGCATACAGTTTAGTAATGGAAAGAAAGCTGAAGCAGAATACAGGAAAGCAAGAAGTTATAGCATTATTTGAAATTCAGCAGATCAACAGCCTTGAGCAAACCATCAGTTTCTTAGTTCTAACGCACCCTTCTTTAAAAGAGGTAGGGGATACTTAATGTATCAACTAATGAGACTAAGTTTGATACTTGCATGTCTCGTCCATTTGAATAGAACTGTCCAGTTGATCTCTGCTGAAGTTGTCTTGATGAGAGAGAACCAGTTTGAGTCAGAGGATCTTTGATGAATGGAAAGACAAGGCCGCAGCCTGGCACAAACTTAGGGGTCCTTAGAAGACTCATCTTCAATTTCTCAGAATCAGCAAAGGGGAAGAAGGGGAAGGGGCTTGATCAGTGATCTTTTAAAGCATGAAGATGTCTTAGCCTCAGGAGGTGAGTGAGCCAATAAGGAGTTGTCCCTTTGGAGGGAAACTTTGTGATTCTTTGCCTTCTTGCAGGGTGTTTTGCGTATGAAATTGGATTGGGTGTTAAGAGGAGAGACTTTTAAGATTCTTATAAAACTAATATGTAACAGAGTCAGCAAGATATAATGTAAATGAACATAAAGTAAATAAAAATTGCAGTTCATACAGTAAATACCCAATATGCTAGACATGTGATCTTGGATAACTACAGTGTGCCATTCTGAATCATTCCTTCAGTAGCGTTTGAATTAATACATGCGCAAAACAATGTAAAAGAACATATGATTACGTAGGATTGACCCCATTGACTTCCATAGTGTTATTTTTCCCCATCAACTGTTTGGTTGCCCATATTCTTCAAAATATCTTCTTTTGTGTTCAGCAGAAGAAAGAAAATTATACAGGTTTGGAACTACTTGAGGGTAAGTAAATGATGACAGAATTTGGGTGAAACTATCCCTTTAACATGTTTGCTGTTACTTTTTTATAATTTTTAGTTGTGCTAAATGATCAAATAAGTGTGAATATATACATATTTTATATATATATATATATAATTATTTTTTTTAATCTTTTTTTCCATCAAGGTCATGGTCAAAGGAAAAAGTATGTGAACCCTTTATTTATTAACAAGTGAAACCTCCATTATTGGCATGCATCTAAAAAAAACATTTGCAAACATTTCCTCTCAACTGTAGTAAACAGGCCAAAATGTTGCAATTTACAATATAAATCAATAAATAAAAAAATAAAACTATTCCTAGCCTCTCTGCAAATGGTGTTTGAGCTGATTGCATTGGCGTGCAGTATTTGCAGTGAGATGTTATCAGTGCATCAGAGAATTCAGTTACTCATCCGTCTCAGCTGGTATGCAAAGATTAATCCGCAGCCGTGTCTCCTGACAGGGGTCTGCTCCCTCAGAATCTCTACCATCAATCAGTCAATATCTCTCATCAGCAGATGTGTAACACACACGGACACACACAATTAAAAACACCAGATTAAGAATCATATTGCAGCTGTCTGAGGATCAAATCTAACCTAGAGACATAAAGCAAAAACAAGAACACGAACACACAAGAATCACATCTATCTATCTATCTATCTATCTATCTATCTATCTATCTATCTATCTATCTATCTATCTATCTATCTATCTATCTATCTATCTATCTATCTATCTATCTATCTATCTATCTATCTATCTATCTATCTATCTATCTATCTATCTATCTGTCTCTTTGTATGTCTCTCTGTACTCTCTCAACCGCTTAGCAATCACCCAGAGCACCCCACAACCTCTTAAAAATCCCATGAAATGCCATTCAAATTTTCGTTTGACTTTCCATAGACATAATGATTTTTATACTGTACAAACTGTATTTTCTATCCCCTAACCCTAAATCTACCCATTACATAAAACTTTCTGTATTTTTACATTTTCAAAAAACACCACTTAGTATGTTTTACAAGCTTTTTTCCTCATAGGGACCAAAAAATGTCTCCACAAGGGTCTCGGATATTACCAGGACCACAAACACACACATACACACACACAGTTTAGGTTTTGGTTGATTGTGGGGACTTTCCATAGGCGTAATGCATTTTATACCGTACAAACTGTACATTCTATCCCCCTACTACCCCTATCCCTAAACCTAACCATCACAGGAAACTGTGCATACCTTTACTTTCTCACAAAAACATCATTTAGTATGTTTAATAATCCATTTATATTGTGGGGACACAATCTGTGTCCCCACAATGTGGTTGAACTCAGGTTTATATTACATCGTGGGGACATTTGGTCCCCACAATGTAATATAAACAAGAACA
>RJVU01007007.1:14594041-14609734 GCA_003731715.1 Anabarilius grahami | reverse complement strand
GATCTCTGAGAGGAAGTGTGGGCTTATCACCTCATTTGCTGTTAGTACAGAGAACACAGCAGTTTGTTTTTCCTTGTTTCTCATTTTCGCCTGTCACTACAGATGTGACCACACACTTTGACATCTGTTTGAAAGTCTGTTCTCAGGGAAACAACATGTCAACAAACACACACCGTTGTAAACTGCTCATACTGATTTTGCATGTAGTTTGCTCTTTTTCTGCCTCTGGGGCACTGTTTTTTCCCTATAAGAAAGTGTTTCTAAACGACACAGGATCTGTCTGGTGTTAATTACTGGAGACTTAATAGTGTTAATGAGACAAACTACACAATAAAAGATCTTGCATTGCAAAATATCCAGTACAAACTATATGTTAATATCTTTTCAGGAAAGTAGTATGAGCAATAAGTAAAAAAAAAAAAATACATTCCTGTTATTATAGTCTCTATCATAGTTTCCAAAAACTTAGACTTTCCAGGTTTACCAAAGCAACAGAAACAGTCATGTGGAAAAATCAAGCACAGTACCCTAACAAGCTTTCCGTGTGTTAGCATGATTACTATTTATCTCACTGGAAAATTGGAATTATTGACAGATCCTGATGAGATGTTAACATTACGTTGTGATGGGAATCAGGTTCTTTACAGTGCGTGTTTCAAGCAAAATGCATTTTTGTAGGAAGAATTAGAGGATCGATACCAAGCAGCCTCATTCATAAAACCAACGCCATGGAGTACTATACAGACGGCTGTCCGCTGTCTCTCTGATCCATCTGCCAATGCAATTAGTAATGCACAAAGCAACTAGAGGTCTGCTACAATCAATAGCATACTTCCTTTTGTGAAATGCTCCAAGCCGCACACTTAGAGAAGACTGTACAAACACGGTCCTGACATTGAAAAAGAACATGACCTGTAAGAAATGCTACTATAAAGTGTGCTGTGTTCAGCACTTCACAGTTGTGAAATGAATGGCTGAGTGTACCAAACCTTTATGTATTAGAAACATCTTCACAGCCCTAATGGACTAAAACATCCTGTAAGGTAACAAACAGTATGAAGTAAAACATATACTATGCCAATTCTGAAAAAAAAAAAAAGTGTTTCATGAAATAGTTTCAAATTACATGTCTCCTAGCAACAACCTACACATCCCAGCATAAACGCTCTTGATTAATTATGTGTTATTTATGCGGTCACGTTGGCAAACCACTATAATTTGAACAGAAAAGCAAACATACTGTATGCGTTATTCGGCATGGCGGCCAATACGTATAATAAATAAACATTGCCTTACCTAATCAAAGACTTTAGATGTACCTTATGCAGGAAAACAAAAGTTTTATTCAAATTCTGATTTATATATCACCTACAAAATGTGCAGAATGCCAAATGCCACTCAACTCAATTTATTGCGATCTCACAAATTTCCGCTATAATCAATGAAGCTGACTGCACAAAGAATCTGTAATTTAGCCTGCATAATGTCCACACTTTGTTTGTTATAAGTTAACTTATAAGGAGAGGATTCGTGAGCATGCAGAACTCAGCTCTGGACAAAAACACTGGCATTTTTAGCGGTTAGTGGATTCTAACTTATACACGTCTGATATGTTTGTGATTGGCTACACTGCTGCAAAACATGTTGTAAATAGAAACCTTTGATGCTCTCGATCGCAAACACCAAATCTATTTTTTCCAATATACTACAGAGAAAACAGATCCTAGACCAGCAGTTTGGCCAGCTCTTCCTTCTAAAAGCAATCAGAAGCAGCAGCAGTCAGTGGTTTGAATGAGAAAATTCCATGCTTCAAGTTTGTAAGCCTTGCCCAGCCTTACACACGCTCCGCCTTTGTATACCATCTGTGTGTCTACCTATGTATACTGTCTGTCTGTCCGTCCACCCACTCACTCACTCGTTGGCATAAACCAAAGATATCTTACAAAAGTCTTCAGTTCAACAAAGTTCAACAAAACTCTGGGAAAAAAAACAAGATGAAGCATTTGAACTGGGGCAAAAATAGCTGCATAAAAAGTATGAAAAAGAACATTCTTGAGGAAAGATTGAAATGTGGTTGTGTGACTTGTGTGTGTGTGTGTGAGGGCCAGATGAATATTTCAAGTGCAAATGCTTTAGTTATGCTGCTGTTCAGCGAGTGCTAGAAAGTTCAAACATGCAGAGTGCTGGTCCAGCGGGGACTGGCCCGGGAGCAGCGAGCAGCTCTGAGCACTTTGGATGTGGTGTGGTGTGGTGTGGCGGTGCTGGGTGATCAAGAGGAAAGGAGTGGCTCGGGTCCAGCTGAGATAATGGAATTGGTGTGTTCTCCCAGGGCGGTGCTCCCAGCTGGAGTTAATTCTGTTAATAGCAGCCGACTCTAGCATCTCCCTCTGGTCCCCTCTCTCTGGCGGAGGCTGCATGTGGCAGGGAATGGAGAGCGCGGTGTAAACGGCCAGCCGTGGATGTATAATGAATGAAGCGAGGCTGAAGGCTACAGCTTATAATTGCTCTCTGTGCTGCTAATGTGTCATCACAAAAGAATCGCACCCGCACACTTCACTCTGAATGGTCGGCCATTGAAAGCAAATCACAGGGACACGGTGACCAACGTCACCTTGCACAGCAACCTGTCTCTTCAGAATCAGCCACCTTGAGAGCATTTATTCGCTTCACTTGCCCTGGTTTAATTGTAAGCAAAATGAAATTTAAGAACATTTGCTTTTGTAAGTGCCTACAGGGGTTCAGCCAAAAATATGACTAGCAAGCCACTGGTTTCCAAAATGAAACATTTAGGAGCTAATTACTTTTTTTGGTTGACAAATTTCAGTAGTGCTTGACAAAGATGGTTGTTCAGAAGTGCTTTAGTTGATTGTGCATTTTGACATATAAACTGTCAGTAAAAAAGCTGATGCAAGTCTCACTAAAGTATATGCAAATCACAATAACGGCTTTCAGATTTTTTTAGAATAGGACATAACCAAAAAATTAGTTCAGGAAAGGAGTCTGTTATGAACTTAGTAACACTGAACGATTTACTGAGTCTGGTTTTTGTGAATCTTTTAGACAGACCCATGGATAAGATCCAGTTCATTGGAATCATTTATTCATGATTCAGACATCACGGCTCGCTATGTGTTCATTGTTGCTTGCAATAAAGACTCTCTAATGAGATAAAACTATTTAAATTAATAAACCATTGAAACATATTAAACTGCCAGAGATTTTTAGTTTTTGTCATATTCACAACCATTTTTGCTGCAGTACGCTAAAGTTTCATTGCCTCGCTTAACTCGAACAGCACTTTACCAGATCCACGATTAGACAGGTGAAGAAAAGGATCAGGACACAGACAGAACGTACGCGATGATCTTGGCTGATTTACACTCTGTGAATTGAACTGGCAATTCTCAGTCCAGCGGCACCCTCGAATAGGCAGAGAGTAGTTATAAAGAATGATGAGATTAAGTATCATTATGGATATATTTTAGCCAACAGGGATTGAAGCTTGATAGAGACTTGAGTGGAAAATAAAATTACATTTGTCACCAGCAATAACGAGATCGTCTCCATTTTTACAGGCGTCCAAGTTCATATTTCCCCGCATTGGAGGAAAATGAATAAACTCATGTATATTTATTATGAAAAATGACAGAAGCCGTGTCCCACAGTGCTGTCGCCCTAGAGGAAGGAAGCTGCACTTTGGAACGATGACACTACACATATCGTGTGACAAGTCACCTCCGGGGTGAATCTTCCACTCAGTTTAGTAGAACAAAAGAGATTTTCAGGTTTTTTTCCCCCACCAACAAAGTTTCAATAAAATATGTTTTTGTGGCAGAGTGTTGCTGTTATTCAATAACCAACCGTTGGATCTCCTCTGCTCCTGAAGAACTGCGAGTCCCTTGAGAAAACAGCAGGCTTACTCTGCAACCGCCTCTCTGTGCAGTTTGTCCCCCTGGACGTCATCGCGGACCGCCCGCCTCGCATTCTCACGGCACTCTAGGGGATAATTTGTGCCTGCATTATTTCTTGCCACACGTCTATGCTTTACTGTTCAGAAATCAGTTCAATACGGCACGATTGCTTCAGCAATAACTGCAGATGACCAAAGGGAGTATTATTCCAGCTCCGCAGGCAGCATGTGGGGGAGCTCTTGAGCTTTGCAGCAGTTTTGTAATGTCAGCCTCGCCGGGAGCAAGTCTCAGCGTACTCATCTCCTCTACCTCCAACCTGTTGCTGGTAATTAAATGATAAATGTCTGCCATAGAAATAGAAATCATAGATTGTTCCTCCCTCCAATGCGTACAAATGGGGATGCCAAGCTGATGGCTGCTACGCTGTAAATATTGACAGGAAATGCCAGCTGGATAGATTAGCATGCGCTCCTGTCTCTGGTCAATCCTATTCTTCTTCAGAGTGGGAAGATGCTATAAATGCAGCTCATTGTTTCTGCAGCTTAGTGCCGCATTTGAATTCCGCATGATTCACTCGTCAGAGGAATCAGCCATAATCTTCACCCCCAGTTAATTAAAAAGCCACCAAACAGAATGTTCCAGAAAACAGACTGAAGCTTTATACTAGCTCTAGTCCCTTCTCAGTTCAATTGATTTCAAATGTAAACAATCTTTTCCACACAACAGGCATTTTGCTCCATAATCAGATTTGTCCTGTCTTTCATACGATCCTACTGAAAGCGTATGCAGTCGCAAATGACATCCATTACTTCCGCTGAAGATCTAATAAGCTCCCTCCCGCTCTCCAGCTTGAACGCTTTACAAGTTTGCAAGGCATAGTCTGGATTATTGGCAAAGTGGCCTTAATGTTTTCACTGTATATTTCATCAAAGCAACAAATCAGCAATGATAAACTCCTGCCTGAGTTTATAACCGACATCATTTTCATTCATCAATGCTAACTGTACCAGCCTACATCTATGTTATTTGTATAAGATACGTAAAGTTTGCATGAAACGTAAACTGTAGTTGTCTTTTCTTCTCTATTGTGACAAATATCAGAGTGAAATGGCTTCTGAACAAGAAAAAAATGTAGGGCGGGACTTGATTTTGTCCATTGGGAATTGATTGGATTGTTGTCATTTGCTAATATCTGCAATTTGATGTGAGTGGCATGTTGCTTGAGAGGAGGGATTATTGTCTCATGCATCATCAGAGAAAAGAAGTTAATGATTCTGATTAAAGATTATGAGGGCACTTGAATTAAAAAAAAATATGGGTAAATCCTAATATGCACTGCAGTATTTCATTAAGCAATAAGAATGTTAAAGGGTTAGTTAACCCAAAAATCTAAATTCTGTCATTAATTACTCACCCTCGTGTCGTTCCACACCTGTAAGACATACAAATTAAGATATTTTTCCGAAAATCCAATGGCTCAGTGAGGCGCATTGCCAGCAAGACAATTAACATTTTCAATGCCCAGAAAGCTACTAAAAACATATTTAAAACAGTTCATGTGACTACAGTGGTTCAACCTTAATGTAAAGCGACGAGAATACTTTTTGTGCACCAAAAAACAAAAAAAATTAATTTATTCAACAATATCTAGTGATGGGTGACTTCAAAACACTTCTTTCATGAAGCTTCGAAGCTTTACTAATCTTTTGTTTCGAATCAGTGGTTCGGAACGTGTATCAAACTGCCAAAGTCACGCCCCCCAGTGGTGAACCATTGAAATTTCGAAACACTTATGGCGTAACGAAGCCTAGTTTACTGAAATCACGTGACTTTGGCAGTTTGATACACGCTCTGAATCACTGATTCGAAACAAACGATTTGTAAAGCTTCGAAGCTTCATGAAGCAGTGTTTTGAAATTGCCCATCACTAGATATGGTTGAATAAAGTTGTTATTTGTTTTTTGCTGCACAAAAAGTATTCTAGTCACTTCATAACATTAAGGTTTAACCACTGTAATCACATGAACTGTTTTAAATATTTCATTAGTAGCTTTCTGGGCATTGAAAGTGTTAATTGTCTTGCTGGCAATGCAGGCCTCACTGAGCCATCGGATTTTAGGAAAAATATCCCAATTTGTGTTCCGAAGATGAACGAAGGTCTTACAGGTGTGAATCGACATGAAGGTGAGTAATTAATGACAGAATTTTCATTTTTGGGTGAAAAATGAACCCTTTAAACATGGTAGAACGGTAAAAAACAATAAACAAAACTAAAAAAAAAAAACTAAAAAAAGTCTCTTCAGTTTAATGACTGAATTGATTTTAGCAGAGGAACAATGGTTTATTGCAGGAGTGAAAATAAAGGTGAAGATTCTGCACGAGACCCTCATTCAGGCCGCTCCTTTACCGCATTTGTTTTTGAGCCATTGCCATGAGCGTTTCCGCAAGGCTAAATGTGACTCTCGGGTCTGTCTCTGCATCATCCGTAAAGGTCCAGGGCTGCTGGAGCTCATTGGATTGGCAGACTGTAATAGAGCAAACAGGATACATTAAACGGTACTGCCGGTGACACCCCACAGCAAGAGTCTGGCGACCACTGCAATCATTACTCTTTAAAACTGCTGACCAAAGCCATCACAGCGCCCGGGATGTCAGACAACACACAACTCCTACCTGCCAGGAACAGACAGGCAGCGGGAGACAGAAAGATAAAAAGAAAGAGAAATCAAATGAGGTGTGTAAGAGGAACCATGGCATAGAGGAGCCCGATCGTGATTCCAGTTCAAGGAGAAAAGATGAAGGAGAATGAATGAGATTAACAGGAGTGATGCATGAAATTGCAATTTTATGGGTCCAGGTTCTGTGTTTTTATGAACACAACCATGACGGATTCAGGTTAATTTCACAGAACTTAGTTAACAGAGTGCCATTTGCCCTTGGGGGCAGTTAGTTCACCTTTCGGGACACTGATAAATAATAAAAAAAAAACCTTTATTGTTTCACCCCATTAACATTTAATGCAAATTATACCCATAATGCACATTAATACTTTAAGAATGGTAGCTTGGAGTGCCATCAAATGAATTGCTTTGTATTTTTAATATCTATCGTAATTCAATTGGCAATTGCACCCCACAAAGGTCCGGCTTTTATTTGAAATATCACAAAAAGTGCAAATGCAGAAATGTTCATGTCATTATATGTGTATTTATTATATAAAAAAAATATACAGGAAACCCATTAAAGCCCCATGCTTCTATCACACCCCTCTCTTATGTCATCCTGGGGACAGATTCAGAAAAGCATCCATAATTAATGAATATTCATAAAAGTCATTAAATATGAATGCAGACAATTGCTTTCAAAAGTGGCTCCGATGACCCAAATTTAAACCTCAGCATTATTTTGGATATGGCATGTCATGAATGTTGGGATGCGTAATAGATGTATTTTCTTTTTTTTAAGACAAAGTGTTCACAAGGCGTCAGAAAATATAAACAAAAGCCAAGTGCTAATGATGAAGCTTTATCCTGCTTGTTTCTAAAATGGTATAAAGATTTATTATGTACACGCTCATCATGCGGTGTCAGTATCTCCACAGTATTAGTGCAGCTCGCATTCATTAGCCAGCTATCCCAAAATGATGAACGCTATTTGACACAAACAGCTCATTAATGTGACCCTGTCAAACATAAGTTTAGCATAAAGTCACTAGGAGACCATTTTGAAATGCTTGTTTGCACTGCATATATTAATAGGTCCCACACAACACATTGCAACAGCCTCCTTAGCATTCTTCACCCTCATCTAGAGAAAAAGGTATACTACTGTCGAAACACCTTTGTTAAGTGAGTTGTTTTGTGTATGTGTGTGTGGGCTGATGTTTATTTTTGAGATGTGGCAGATCAGCAGTTGACTGATGTACAAGCAAAAGAAAATGTCTATCATTTGCAGCACTTGACTTCCAATATGTTGAGTAACATTCTGACTTTCTACATTCTGTGTGCAGAGAGAAAACATATTATTTTGACTTCACTTCTACGATAGTGAAATGGCTGGATTGAAGTAAAGAACATGCCAAACACTTAAAGGTGCAATCAGTAGTTTAGTGCTAATTTACGTTTTTACATATTACTAAATATTATTTTTTGTTGTGAAGAGTGAATGACCTACACTCCCATGAAATGAAGACAGTACTCATAATAGTTTTCTATAAAAAAGTTTATTAATTATGTATGGTGCGTGTCGTCCATATCTCGCCATGTTGAAATGAAATGACCTGCGGTATTTCAGTAAAGCTCATTGACTGCCACATCTGTGGATACGCTAGTAGTGTAGCTGTGACGCGAAGAGAAAAAATTAAACAGTGAAACAGTTATCATGCTTTACCAGAGACAATTGGAGAATCAGTACCTGTACAGCTGAAGAACCAGAAAAGATCTGAAACCAGAAGACCGAAAAACTGACAGAAGACAAAAAATTAGTGTAAACATTAGTACAGCAAACACAAATGCGGAAATATTTGACAGATCAAATCTTGAGTAGTGATTCTGTCATGATCCAAGCCTGTTTCCCTGTCTTGTAAAGTATGTTGAAGTGTTTCTGCTCCCATTGTTCCTGTGTTCTCTTGTGTTTAGTTCCTGTTTTCTCTTGTTGCATTGTCTACCTTGTTAGTTTCCATAGCTACAATCATTTGTTTCCACAAATCACCTACACCTGTCCCTCATCAGACACTTGTTAACCTGTGTATTTAAACTCCTGTATTTCAGTTGTTTTTGTCGGTCGTTGATCCTGTATGTGTGTGGCAAGTTGTTGCTCTCCTGGCTTCTTTGTATGGATTATGTTCTTGATTCATTTGTGTGGATTGTATGCTGGTTCCAGGATTGGATTCTGTCTGTTTATGTGTTTCAAATAAACTTGTGCGTGCATTTGGATTCTCGCCTCAACCTCATCCCTGCTCACACGTTACAGATTCCCAAGTTGCTGCTTCTTCTTCTTTTTTTTTCTTTTTTTTTTGTCGGACATGTAAGAATAATTGTGTAGACTGCTCTCTAGGGCCCTGTCCACACGAACACGGGTATTTTCAAAACTGCAGCTTTTTGGCCGTTTGTCCACACGCAAATGCAGTATCAGGTCACTGAAACAAAACCTTTTTGAAAACTCCTGCCAGGGTGAAGATTTTCAGGAACTCCGGTTGTAGTGTTGGCGTGTAGCCGGTGAAACCCGAGATTTTGGCTTGTGACGTCAGAGTGTGTGCTGTTATCTCCTTTGTTTGACGTCAGATTGTGCACTGCTATCTCCTTTGTTTACATGAGGTTAGTCTGTGCAATGGCGGACGTAGCCAAAATACTGCTGCTTATAACTGTGCTAACAGGGCTTATAACATGTATACAGATACATGCACAGTTCTCCCATTATATTTATACACATATATTATATGCTTCATATCGTGTTTTTGCGTTTTCATGTGGACAGAGATTTGTTTTTTAAACAAAGGAGGAAAAACTCTTTATAAAAATACCTGTGTACATGTGGACTAGCCTAGAACTCACTAGTATCAGTATAATTTACATGAAAACCACGCTGCACCATGTCGATAGATGGCAGTACAATATCTAACACCATTGTATCGGTACTCAAAGTACACAAAGAACAGTAATGCTAGTGCAAGCTAAAGAACTACTGAATACATCTTTAATTTATAAGGACAAACACAAACTGTTACCAACATTATGTCTTAAAGGATTAGTCCACTTTTAAATAAACTTTTCCTGATAATTTACTCACCCCCATGTCATCCGAGATGTTCATGCCTTTCTTTCTTCAGTCGAAAAGAAATTAAAGTTTTTGATGAAAACATTCCAGGATTTGTTTTCCATATAGTGGACTTCAATGGGACCAAACAGTTGAAGGTCAAAATTAGTTTCACTGCAGTTTCAAATTGTTCTACACAATCCCAGACGAGAAATAAGGGTCTTATCTAGAGAAACAATTGCTCATTTTCTAAAAAAAAAATTAAATTTTATACATTTTAACCAGAAATGCTCATCTTGAACTAGCTCTCTTCTTCTTCTCTATTAGAATTCCAGCAGTGTAGACACTGCTAAGCATATTACTGCCCTCCACAGGTCAAAGTTTTGAACTAATTTTTATATGCAATATGCTAGTTCAATAGTATATAACAATTTATTCAAACTTTGACCTGTGGAGGGCAGTAATACGCTTAGCAGTGTCTACACTGCTGGAATTCTAATAGAGAAGAAGAAGAGAGCTAGTTCAAGATGAGCATTTCTGGTTAAAATGTATAAAATTGTATTAGATTTTTTTTAAAATGAGTGATTGTTTCTCTAGATAAGACCCTTATTTTTCGTCTGGGATCGTGTAGAACAATTTGAAGCTGCAGTGAAACTAATTTTGACCTTCAACTGTTTGGTGCCCATTGAAGTCCACTATATGGAAAAACATATAAAACTTTAATTTCTTTTCGACTGAAGAAAGAAAGACATGGACATCTTGGATGACATGGGGATGAGTAAATTATCAGGAAAAGTTTATTTAAAAGTGGACTAATCCTTTAAACATCAACTAATCAGTGTATGAACAACATATAAAGTTAATTGCTCTGAATTGAGGATATTCCAGATACTGATACTCAGTGACTATTGATTTGCTCTCTCTGTGAAGCACTGACATTGAGACAATAGCCTTTCTGATGGATGGATCGATGGACTGGTTAGTTGGATGAAAAAATGGTTGGTTGATAGACCAACTGGAGACATTACAAGACAAGGATTAGTTCACCCAAAAATGAAAATACTGTCATCATTTACTGACCCTCATGCTGTTCCAAACCTGTATGTAACAAAAAATGTTCTGGTTTTTGCAAAATTTAAATTGCTAGTCACTAATAATCTTTCCTTTCAGTGAGCTGTTGACTGCTGTGATTAGATTCATGTGAATAGATTTGTGTGAATTGATCACTGATTCATTTAAGTGAACTAATTTTGAAAACCAAGTCAGTATAACTTTTGCATATCTTGATTTTTTGTGAATAACAACTTAAATTTAAGTCTGGTCTGGTCCTCTCACAACTTACTGTATGGACAAATTTTACAGTATTTTTGTCAATCCTCATTAACTTTTATTATATTCAAAAGAGTGGCTGCGATATTCTTTAAAAATTCGATTTTTCTGTCCCACTGAAGAAATAAAGTCAAGCAGATTTGGGGGAATAACTGATATAGTTTCATTTTTGGGTGAACTATTGCTATAGTTTCACTGGTCAAACGAAACGTATTTGTTCCTGAGGAATTGCAAATAGTCCAGGATTGACAGTCATTGAAAATATGTCCAGTAAAGTCAAGTTTTATTTGTATAGCACTTTTCCCAATACATTTTGTTTCAAAGCACCTTTACAGAAAATAGGACCTTACAAATTCCCCACTGAGAAAACCAAGGGCAAGTGTGGCAAGAAAAGAGAAAAAAAAGAAGGTGTCCTGAAAGAAGTGTACTACTTCAAGTTCTCTGGCAGGGACAGGCCTGTACTTTTTTCCTCTACTAAAAGAATAGTGAATTTGTGGTCCTATCTTCCAGTCAAGAGCATTTTTGTGTGCAAAGACGTGTCCTGTGACAAACTGTCTGATGTGCGAGCACTGGCTGCCCATAAGTTTGCCATCACTCTCGTTCCATCTGTGCCTCAGTGCACACTGGGAAATATTTCATGAGCTCTAAGTGACTGAAATAGTGTGTAAGCATTTTTATCGGCTGGCCATTTTAATTAAATAAGGTTGGGAGGGTTTGGAGTTTTAAAGAGGGCCTTTTAGCGCCATGCTTAGACATTTATAACGTACGTCTTCATGTCCATTTAGGTCTTATCCGGATTGACCCATTATACACTCTATCACTGTGGTCATTAATAAAGGATCTTTAAATATGTCATCAGTGCTGACCCAGACTTGATCATGGACAGGAGGGAATTCGCAAACCATATTTATGCTTTCCTTCAGTGGTACAAAAACAAGCATGCATATAAACATACACAAACTCAGCTCAGCTAGGTGATGGACCTCTCGGTGTCCATCTTGTGATCAATCTTGAGTCAGCTCAGCTGTCCCATTTTCCACTGGACACTTGCGTTAGCAGGACTCATCGATTTCCTTCCCAAAAAGAGACACCTTGTGTGCTTATTCTACCACATATTAACAGAATAACTTTTTGCTCTCTGCTCCCAGCAGCAGGTTGTGCCTGCATAAAGAGATGTTATGCACCAAAAAGATGAGCCATTCCTTTCTGAAGATTTACTTCACACTTGCTGTTATCAGGTACAGTAAGGGAAAGGTTTAAGAAATGGCTTTTCATGGAGCTTATTTATGTATGTGTCTGGACAAAGGATAGTCTGGCAGCTGAAAGGCCCCACAAATGCGATACTTTGAGGGCCTCGGAGAGGCTGGAAACTGTCACCTTCTTTGTTTTGGCACTTCAATTACCAGGAACTCATGACCCACAAGCATGAAACATGTACAGGAACAGGCATGCTGAATGTTAGCACGATGATAAGATGTTATCTTGAGAGGGACATTTGCACTTGCAGAGTCTTGTACTTCTTTAATTGGGGAATGACGGAAGCTCTTTGTTTTTGCAGATTCATTAGAGCAGCTCTGTAGTTTTACCCAATCGAGAGAACTGTGTGATGGTTGAGGATCCTCAGCAAAGTAAACTTGCTGAAGGCACATGCATTATTCAGAAGTACAGTGGCCCTTAAAAGTATCTAGATGCTTAAGCCCCACTTAAAAATGCATGAATGTCATTGCATTATATAACGAAATATCAAACCAAGAGGAATTAGTTTTAAAGAAAGATAAGACAAGAACACTTTACAAGCAAAGCATTTGACGAAATTAGTTTGTTAGGTTTCAAATGACAAGACTGGAAACCTGTTTCACTATGGAGGAAAAAAAAGACAATTGTGAGAGATAGAGAAAAAAAGTCAAGATGTGTGAAATAAAGCAACAAGGGATTCAATTATGAGATAACACTCTAAAAAATAAAGGTACTTTATTGCTATTGGTGGTTCCATGAAGAACCTTTAAAGTATTAGTTCACTTTCAAATGAAAACTAGCCCATGCTTTACTCACCCTCAAGCCATCCTAGGTGTATATGACTTTCTTGTTCCTGATGAACATAATCGAAGAAATATTAAAAAATATCTTGACACATCCAAGCTTTATAATGGCAGTGAACAGGGGTCACGAGTATGAGCTGAAGAAAGTGCTTCCATCGACATCCATCCATCATAAACATACTCCACACGGCTCCAGGGGCTTAATAAAGGCCTTCTGAAGCGAAGCGATGCCTTTGTGTAAAAAAATAAATATCCATATTTAACAAGTTATGAAGTAAGATATCTAGCTTCTGCCAGACCGCCTTTTGTAGTCAAGTTACGAAGAAAATTGTAAACTGGCGTTATGTCAGTTACACTTTTTCCGTAAGTTGAATAGGCAAGGCGTAGGACGTAGTGTAAGCGCTTGAACTGCAAGAGTTTTACACTTTCTGCGTAAGTAGAATACGAAAGGCGGTCTGGCGGAAGCTAGATATTTTACTTCATAACTTGTTAAATATGTTTTTAGTTTTTTTTACACAAACGCATTGCTTCGCTTCAGAAGGCCTTTATTAACCCCCTGAAGCTGTATGGAGTACACATGTATGATGGATGGATGTGGATGGAAGCACTTTCTTCAGCTCATACTCCTGACCCCTGTTCACTGCCATTATAAAACTTGGAATGCGTCAGGATATTTATTAAAATATCTCTGATTGTGTTCATCAGAAAGAAAAAAAGTCATATAGGATGGCTTGAGGGTGAGTAAAGCTTGGGGTAATTTTCATTTGAAAGTGAACTAATCCTTTACCATTCATGGAACCTTTCCATCCCCCAACAGGTTCTTTATAGTGGAAAATGGTTCTTTAGATTTTTACAATGTTCTTCACACTAATGTCAGTTTCAGACTACACAATATCAGCCTGATTTTGGCGCAATCCATTTGACGTAGGGTGTTGTGGTGATTCGTAAATGACAATGGGCGTCGATCTTTTCATATCCTATAATGTGTCATAGTGGATGACAACTGATGCCAGATCTGCGATGCTTTATGATGTCACAACAGAAAGACTAACATGTTTAATTTTTTTGGTCCTTCACAACGGGTTCCGTCACATCTGTGACGTTAACCAATAGGAGCACAGAAGGTCTTGTGTGCACAGCTTTCAAACATGGCGAAACGAAAGAGAGTTGCTTGTATTGGTGCTGGAATGCCTGCATTATGCAATGAGGGAAAGGTTATAGCTATGCTATGGCAACAATATTCCTACCTTTATGATGTTTCCTCGAGGGACTACCATGACAGAGTGAAAAAAGATCAGTTCTGGTGAACGATAGCAGAGGCACTTCAGCAGTCCGGTGAGTACTGGAATTAGTATTAGGCTAGTACAACCATTGTTTGTTTACACTCTTGTGTAGTCAGACACTAGTTCCACCTTCTCTGACATCACACACATCGTTAAAAATGGCAACCGATGATTGGTCAGGAAGCAATGTGTAGTCTGATGTTTTTTGTCCATGACGCGACAAAAATATAGGAGTCAAAATCGCATAATCTGACACAAAGACAATCATAACAGACAAAAATATTGTGTAGTCTGAACCCAACATAAGAAAAAAATGGCTTTATTAAGAACTGATTACTGAAAGGTTCTTTGGGAACCAAAAATGGTTCTTCTATGGAATCACTGCAAAAAAAACTTTTTTGGAAAAAATTTTTAAGGAGTGTATGAGAAATAAAGCAGCGATTGCAAGATAAAAATATTGTAAGACATTACTGTGAAATGTTAAATTACACACTGATTCACAATTGTAAGATATAAAGTTGCAATTACCAGAAATGAAGTCACAATTTATTTCTTTTACTACAGACCTATTTAGAATATGTTTCTGGTTGTCAAACATGTCAGTTAATGTGATCTTGGGACCAGCTGGTCAAAGTAATTGCAAAAATGGCCCAGAAATGTTAGTTCTGGAAAATGTCTTGCTTTATTTGTTTGCAGATGCCACTTGGGTTGATATTTTGTTATCTTATGTAATGAAGTTTGTGCATTTTACATAAGGCTTAAGTGTCCAAATACAGGCCACTGTATATTCCTATGAGCTTATGAAGCAAACAAACACTGGCAAAAATATTCATCCTTCTGTTTCATCCAAAATATTTATATAATCAGGAGAACTATCCAAGAAACTTACCAAATTTATCCAACAATCTATGAAATGATCATAGGAAAGTTCTGTAAACTGGTGCAGTGTTTCTCAAAAGCTTCTCCTGGAGGACCCCCAACACTGCACTCTCTTATCTAACACCTGATCTTCTCATTAGCTGGTTTGAAGAGACTCAATTACCTGAATAGGGGAACATCCAAAATATCCAGAAACACTGAACTATAGAAGTGGGAAAAGAAGCTATAAACTCACGTTATCTAAATGTGTCAAGCTGTGAGAAGAAACCTTTCAGTCATGCACATCTGTTACCATAGTGACAGAGGCATGCTGGGCTCGTCAATACATACAACGTGTGTTTGACACACTCTGCCATGACCACAATGAATACAATTGACATGCAGAGATGCTTAAGTAGTTGCAATGAGCAGTTTATGTGAATGTATTTATTTGTGCACAGTACACATATGGGTCAAAGACAAATAAGTGTGTCCAAGGTAAAAAAAAAAAAAAAAAAA
>RJVU01007007.1:14541110-14588955 GCA_003731715.1 Anabarilius grahami | reverse complement strand
GTTTTCTTTTAAAGAATTTCATTTTTTAATTTTTATTTCATTATAACATATTTTTATCTCTTTATTTTTAATACATGCCCCTCAAAACAACAACAAAAAAAACTATTCTGTATTATAAATGTATTCTCTATTATAAAACAAAATATAAACAACCCACATTAAAACATGTATTTGTTGTAATTTGATTGCAGTTACTACACGTGTATTTGTGAACACTGAAATTTGTGTGTCCAAATGCGTCGCTGCATACAGAAGTGTGTGTGTGTGTGTTGCGGCAGGAGTGGCTTTGACGTGCTCATCCATCAGCACAGCGAGCTGAGGTCTCCGTCAGAGCGGCAGGGATACAGTGGGCCGCAGGGAGGGGAGGTGTCACTCTTAAACAGGATATATGGCCTCTCACTGAGACACAAATTACAGAGTAAATACATTATGGTGCTGCAGGACTTCCCCACTGCAACATCTCTTTACTAGCTGCGGCCCAGCGAATGCACACAGTCCCGCATTAGACGGCTCCACACCGCATACGCAATCACATTAGAACGGCCTGCCAACACCCCATACAGTCACATTACACAGCCTCGGGAACTGTCATGCAATCACCGCCGGTATAAAATGAACTTGCTGGATCTAAATGTTGATCGACTCACCACACAGCAAACAAATTTCAGCACTGCATTCAGCTCCCACAGATTGCCGGATTCAAGATGGTCTCCAACTAGAATATATCCCAATGATGGCGTTTCAAGAATGCTGTCTGATCCATCATAAGCCACCTGGCCTCTGTACTTTGAGAGAAAATTGCTCTGTCTGCTGTATTTTCCACCTTTTTTCCCCCTAATTAAAGGAATAACCTGTATTCAATAATACAAATTCAGTTCAATCGTCAGCATTTGTGGCATAATGCTGATTACCACAAAAATTAATTTCCACTCGTTCCTCCTGAAAGAAGAAGAAGAAGAAAAAATCTGGGTTACAGTGAGGCACCTACAATGGAAGTGAAGCATTTAAACATTACAATACTCACTGTTAGAACAGTAGAACTACAAGACATAAACAATGTGCGTTAATATGATTTTAGTGTTAAAAACATAATTTGCTTACCTTTTTTTGAGTAAAGTTACACTACAGTTCAAAAGTTTGGTGTTGTGCAAGATTTATTTGTTTTTGAAGCATTTAAAGTGCCCCTATTATGCCTTTTTTAAGATTCCTAATATTATTTTGATAGTACAACAGGTTTAAATGCATGCAAGGTCAAAAATTGCTTTTGTTTTCTCATAATATACAATACATTTAATTTCACCTCAGTTCTCAATGATTCCTAAACAATTCGTTAGAAGCAGTTTGATTAAACAGGCTCTCTAAACCCCTCCTTTCTGTAAGCCTACACTGCTCTGATTGGTCAGATGTCCTAATCCTATGCGATTGGTCTACTGCTCACACCGCGTGCCGGAAACTAAATGCCCATTGCCATAACTGAATGACAGCTATCAATTCGCAAGACATTGTATACAATGTATGGACAGAAAAGATGGCATCAATTTGACCATATCAATTCAAGCCCGAGTCCAACGATGAAACTGATTCGCAATCACGACTAGAGTAGGAAGTTTCTCTATGGTAAGTGTCGCCTTAGTTTGCGTTATTTATTAAACATTATAGCAGCGTCATTGTTATACTTTATGTAGGTGCACCTGTGGGAACTGTATCAGAATGCCAAGTGAAGCTGAAAACCTCTAAACATAAGATAAACATTTAGGCCAGATGTGTACACAGACTTTTTCGTCATAACTATTAATAAAGAAAAATGGCTATATCATCGTTTGACATTACAAGGGGTGTTGACTGTTTACAGAGAGAATACTTCAACTAGTTAGCGTGGACTAGCATCTTAACATCCTATAACAATACAGTTTTATAGTTATGTAAGCGAACAGGGCCCACAGCTATGTTGTAAACTCCCATGTTAGCCGAGCACAAACGTCAATAGCTGATAATGCATTATACTTTGCAAACAAAAGTCGTGCTCCATACTTGATCATTACTCCAAGTAAAAAGACAGACAAGCTGCATTAATCAACACATTTTTAGACAATATTGGAATCTAATTTAACAAAAATTCAACCACAGGTGAGTCTAATTATTCATTACACAGGTGCCTAGCAGACAGTTGACTATAAAAGGGTGTTAAAACCCCTTCCCATTTCATGCTGTCAGCAATGGCACCAACTGAAGAGAAATGTCACAAGACCTGAGAAAGAAAATAATTTCTTTACACCTGAAAGGTGAAGGCTACAAGAAGATCAGCAAAGCTTTACTTTTCAGTCAGAATACTGTAGCAAAAGTGGTACAAAAACTTTAAAAAGATGGAACTGCAACCATCTCACAGAGACGTCCAGGTCGTCCACGGAAGTAAACCCCTTGACAGGAGCGTCTTCTGATGAGAAGGGTTGAAGAAAATCGGCATGCAAGTTCACTGCAGTTATCTAAAGAAGCAGAAAGCCAAACTGGGGTGACTATTTCCCATGACACAATACAGCGTACACTGCAGAGGAATGGCATGCATGGGTGCCGTCCACAAAATAAGCCTTTCCTCAAGCCCAGGCACAAAAAAGCCATCCTAGAGTTTGCCAGGGCCCATGCTGACAAAGATGAAGACTACTGGGACTCTATACTCTGGAGTGACGAGACCAAGATAAATGTTTTTGGAACTGATGGCTTCAAAACTGTATGGCGTCGCAAAGGTGAGGAATACAAAAAAAAAAATGCATGGTGCCTACAGTGAAACATGGTGGTGGCAGTGTCCTTATGTGGGGCTGCATGAGTGCTGCTGGTGTCGGGGAGCTGCATTTCATTGATGGCATCATGAATTCACAGATGTACTGCTCTATGCTGAAAGAAAAGATGCTACCATCACTCAGTGCCATTGGTCGTCGTGCACTTTTTCAACATGACAATGATCCTAAACACACATCTAAGGCCACTGTTGGATTTCTGAAGAAGAACAGGGTGAAATTGATTCAGTGGCTCCTGATCTGAACCCAATCGAACACTTATGGGAAATTCTGAAGAGAGCATCACTCTCCATCCAGCATCCAGTCTCTAAAAGAGGTCATTCTTGAAGAATGGAAAAAGACAGATGTTGCAAAATGTCGCCAACTTGTTCATTCCATGCCTAGAAGACTTGGTGCTGTCATTAAAAATCATGGAGGCCATACAAAGTACTAGATGTAGTAGTTTTTGTTGTGGGGTGAACTCATTTTTGCATCACCCTAATTTGAGTAAAACTGAAAAAATGTGTAATCTAAGTTATATTATTAACCTTACTTTCATGTTATAAGTTAAACAGGTGTTATATTAAACTTAGTCTTGTCAACATTTTGGAAATTGTTTTTGTGTTCATTGAGATATTGTTTAAAATGTTACTTTTCAAAGGGGGTGTACTCATTTACGCTGAGCACTGTATATATTACACAACATATAACATACAAAACTACGAATTTTGAACAATCGCTAGAAAATATAAACATCAATTATTAATCATACATACAGGTTGAGATTCAGAGGAGCAAGCTGGTCCAAATAAACAGGGCATTGATCCATATTTTAAGACCAAGCGTTTTGTGAATCCTGCGTTAAACTCCCTGTGGTTTGAGAAGCAGTTGTCAGTAAAATGACGGGAACACAACAAAAGATTGTACTGCTGTGGTATTGTTGAAAAAAAGAATTTTCCCTGGCGTCTGCGCGCATAATAAGTGGGCAGACAATATGTTAATGTTTCATTCTGACGTCACAAAGAAACGGCTTGGGATTCATTTTAATACCCTAAATAATGAATATTTCAACAGCTTTAATACTTCTTCCATTGTAAGGTCCTCACTGTAACCTTGACAAGTCAAAATCATTATATGCGGTAATCACATGCTACAAATATGCAACAAATGCTTTCAATAGCTGAACTTGTATTGAACATTCCTTTAAAACAACAACAACAAACTCCTGTATAATATCAGTCTACTGGCCACCAACGTAAATGAACCACAGAGGCGGTCAGTGCATCCATTCATCAAAAGCCCACAAGAGCTTTCATGTTTTCACCATCTAATAAAGACTGATGTCCAACAAGAGGCTCAGGATTTCACAACCACCTTAAAAAGCAAAAAAGAAAGAATACTACTGTATCATTTGCAGATTGTCAAAACAGAGCGTCTTCCTCGACAATCAGTAAACAATTCTCCATCTATAAAATATGATTTTTTAACTTGCGGAGCAGTTTGACATGAATTATGCTCCGTTTGTTTGAAGCACAGCTATAATTTTCATAACTACACCCACTGATAATAAAGTGCCACGGGTGGCTGTCTGTCACCTTGCTGGCATTCTGTGACAGATGACATCCTGCTTGGTTTATTCCCAGCTCTCTGCTCTCGTCTCATGCCCTCAGCGAATCACAGCAGCGCCCCGCAAAAGCACAAACATGCTCGACGTGAAATTAAGCTTTTTTTTTTTGCCAGTGCTGTCAGATAATGCAGCAAGGATGACGGTGACTTGTTTTACGACCTCATTTCTGGTTTTCAAACCTGCATCTTCACTTGGTATTTTCCTTCCTTCCTTCCTTTGTGACTTCGCCTATGAGAAAAGACAGGGAAGGGTGTTCAGAACATAGACAAATGGGCTCTCACTTTCGTGTTTATAGCTACCAGAGAGTAACAAAGATGACCAATGAGAAAGAGGGGAATAGGTCAAATGAAATCTTTAATTTGAGCACCAAAGGTTTTAATTTAAACTAGCATAAAAGATCATCATATATTGTTTTGAATTACTCCTGACAGGCCACTGTTTGTGTGCAGGTTTCTCTGAGGCAAGGAGCACAGTCCAGGGTGAGCGGACAATTAGATCCACATTGGCTGATCTGTGCTGAGTTTTCCTCCAATTATCTCTGGTGTAAACCACAGGGAGGGGGTGGGATGAACCTAGCCCTTAGCGAATAATCATGTACAAATGAGTGGAGGGAGGGTGAGGGGGCAGAAACGAGAGAAGAGTCCACGGCGGCTCCATGTGAGGCCTGTAAGGACTGTCTGTATATAGAAAGGAAAAGATCTCTTCCATCTCAGTGGTTTCTCCTAGACAATTACACATTAAATAGTGCAGCAAATAGAAAATTCTTCTGACATCTCTCAGATGTGCTGTCAGGCAAAACAACTCTCAACAACATCAAAAACTGTGTTCAGATTTGCCAAGATACGAAAATCAAAGATTTCAATGTGAACTCAAACATCTCTCATTAAAAATCTACTAAATTACCTGGCAAAACTATTCACATTAAACATGTCATTTTTTTATCCTCTGTTTTGTTTAAATATAACTAAGAATGCCATTAAAGGTGCCATTAGTTAACATTAGTTAAAGCATTAACTAACATAAACTAACATTGAGCAATGCACGTTACAGTATTTATTAATCTTTGTTAAAGGATCTTTGTTAGTCCATTTTAAAATAAAAATGACCACAAGATTTACTGACCCTCAAGCCATCCTTGGTGCATATGACTTTCTTCTTTCTGATGAACACAATCGGAGATATATTAATAAATATCCTGACGCATCCCAGCTTTATAACGAGTATGAAGCACAAGAAAGTGCATCCATTCATCATAAACATATTCCACATGGCACCGGGGTGTTAATAAATGCCTTCTGAAGAGAAGCAATGCAATGCAAGAATGCCATTCAACTTACGAAAATAACCTAACTGACGTTGCGGAGTACGTTTATGATGGACGGACACACTTTCTTCAGCTCATACTCATTGGTCCCGTTCGCTGCCATTATAAAGCTGGGATGCGTCAGGATATTTATTAATACACCTCTGATTGTGTTCATCAGAAAGAAGAAAGTCATATACACCTAGGATGGCTTGAGGGTCAGTATATCTTCGGGTAATTTTCATTTTAAAGTGAACTAATCCTTTAACATTAGCTAGGCTTAAATTAGGCATTAAACAGGTTAATAAAACATACAACTTTTGATTTTTAATAATGTATTAGTAGATGCTGACATTAACATTAACTAAGATTAAAAAAATGCTTTAGAATTATTTTTCATCGATAGTTCATGTTAACTACTGTTAACTTAAACGTAATCATGTGAAACAGAAGTCTCTGAATTACTTTGATATACAATAGTATGGTATGATTACATATTCATATTTAAGGTAAAATTGGCAAGGTATCTAGAATTTTCGTGTAGTGTTTTGACACTAATCGTTAGCAAATGTCTTTACAAAGTCATTCACCAACAGATTCTGAACTTCATGAAGCCTTATCCTGTGCTGCCAAATGATGGGATGGATGGAAGTAGGCTATTTTCTTCATCTAGTACTATTTTTGTTCTCTGTGTTACAAAGCAGTGGCTGTCTGCTCTCTAATCGCTCTCGCGGTACCATTGTGTTGGGGAGTGTGGAAACCAAACAATTAAAGAGAATACAACCGATTCAGAGCGTGCTGTCCGGCTCATTCAGACTGAATTGCAAACCGATTTGCTTAACCAATCAAACGATTCATTAAAGATTCATCAGAAAACCAAATCCATATATTTGTGAATTGTCACCGCTAGAAGAGCCCAGAAATGCAAGTGTCTGACTGTGTCCTGCAGTACTACAAATCACATATGTACAGGTTATGTCCCCTACAATGAAACAGCCAATTAGCACCTCCATGTCGTCACTAGTACCACTCTTTATACTTCACTTGCTTTTTAAGCTTCACTATCGCCACCTAGTGATAAGGCATACAGATTGTATTACATTGATTGGCAGACGGGTTTTGACCCTAGGGTTAGTGTATGGTTTTGTGTAGGGGATAGTTTTTTAGCTCTAATTACCATAGGTCTGTATTTTATTGTATAATTTCTTTTATGTTTTACTAATAGCTGTTATATCATACTTCATAAGATTCGAAAGCAATGTAATTTAGCCTTACAAACATTTCATACATAAAACATGAAATAAATGTACTTGAAAAGATTAATAACATCCACACTTGTTTCTTTGCATAACTTGTATTAGTAGGTGTAACTTGTAGGGGTGTAGTTTGTAGTAATGCAGGATCCAGACAGACCCTTCTCTAGAAATGAGCACGTCATTGCTGAAATATTGTGAGGGGAAATGTTTCCCAGATCAGTTTCTCAGGTCCTCTTACTTTCTGAGGAAAGTTTACTTTGTGTAATCGCAAACAACTTGAGGGAATTCCAACTGTAGAAGCTTCAGCCAGCTGGTTGCTTTGGCAGTGGGCGGGACTAACACATAAGTGATATCCCATTGGCTAGTCCTCACTTTTCACCATCTGCATTTTGATTTCAGCAAATCACTTTGGATGAATGCAGACAACGTGATTAATATTCATGAGCCCAACAGATTTTGTTGCATAATGTGGCAGACGTTGACATGATATATGCGGTCTGCTCTAGGGAAGACGTGAGCAATAAGAGCAGTCATCTTTGACTATTGTAAGTTAATGTTGTTAAAAAGATCATAACATTTTACATTTAAGTAACTTTAGCATAATTTTAAATTTCAAATTACATCCCATATTAATATTTCTTCTTAGTAGCCTTTTAAAGTCGCCATGAAACAGAAGTTATGACAGTTTTTTCTTCCCTGTTGTGACGTATATCTGAGTGAAACAGCTTCTGGAATGAGGAAAATGTAAGAAAAAAGAATTGTCAATTTTGAACTTTAAATATATATATTTTTTTCAAAGGGATATTTAAGACTAGATAGGTTGATTTTAAAAACTCCCCATCTTTAGATCATTCATATGCCCAGACTGTATTAAAATGGCTTGGTAAATAGACGGTTGCAAGATAGTGCCCTAGACAATGGCCCAAGATACATGTATATGCTTAAATATCGATTTTTTAGCATGAGGTTAAACATTTAGATAAGAATGCCTTATTATATCTATGCATATACTTTTTTTCTTCAAAACTACACCTTTTGAAAGAATTATAGGCATATATTAAAATGATGGCATCTTTGAACATTTGATCTGGTCATAGGATGATTGAGGCTCTGTATTTGCAATATGGAGAGTAATAGACTCCGTTCATAATTCATTTTTAGGTTTGAATTTTATGGGTGAAAATAGACGAAGCAGGTTATCTCACAGAAATCCTTTCATTTATGCAGGCCTATAAAATGATGAATTCATCTCATCCCCAAACCCGAAGCTTAAGTGGGTTTTTTCCCTCAAGATCACCTCTTTATAAAGCCGCTGGGAGAGGGTTAGCACTGGACCATTTTCTCTCTGTGCTGTAAGGTAAGAGAGTGTTCGTTCATGATATGAATCTCATTTGAAGCAGCCGGAAACATTGCTTTGCATGAGTGGCCCTATCTCACGACTGACGCAAGGAACGCATGCGATTTGTCACCCGCTTCTGCGAGTAAACGCCCCGTAACCACCACAAAACAGCCTAAACCACAACAGGCCATTAAAGTTACCTCACCATGAAGAGAGATTACACCACCTTCTGAAGAATAAAGGTGAGAGAGAATTCTGCCTTGCATAACTGAAACCTTTCAGCAATATGGCCTCATTCAAGGTATGCCATGTTTAATCTTGTTCTACTGTCTTATACTGTCTGATTTTCATGGTATTTTTTTTAACATTGTGTCAGTTGAATGATCAGCATCAGCTCTGGACCACCAAACATTTTGAGTAGCCTATTTTGAGTTGTTTCAATCTCTAAAAGTGTATGTATGTATAATACTGCTGTCAAATCGATTAATCACATCTAACATAAAAGTTTGTAAATATATAGGCTATGTGTGTACATATATAATCGATTTAAAAAAAATAAAAGAATAAATTGTACATATATGTACATATAAACTTTTTTATGAATTTAAATTTTAAAAGTTTTAATTTTAAAATTCGAATTCTATGTTTGTTATCTATATATTTGTTTTTTAATTATCTACAAATATTATTTATTATTATACAGTTTTCACACATATAAATGCTTTTTAGCACAAATTAGTGTACTTTACAAATAAAATCTTCGATAATAGCTGGAAATTACACAGTTATTATAATTACACACTGGCCAGCAGGCCATCCTGCTAAGCCCTGATACACAGGAAATATAATTATATATGTTAATTTTACTTCTGTTTCATTTCTCCTTGCCTCCCTGCTTTCAAGAGGCTTGGCAAAATCATTTGTGGTCACAAACGTACTGGATAGAAATATTCATAATTTTGCATTGCCCAAAATACAGAGTTGTATTAGACACAGATCTTGTACATGGCCATTTATTGTATACTTCTAAAAATTTATATAAAAATATATAATATATACATAATACACAGCAAAATCCCCAGAGTTAAATCAACTCTGCTCAGAGTACATATGGTCCCTCTCTAAATAGTGTTAAAGTAACACTGAAGAAGAGTTAAAGTTATTGACATAATTAAGCAATTAATAAGGCTGTGACTTAAGTCATTTGTAGTTCTTGTGTTTTTTCTTATTACTTCAGTGATTCTGCTTGTGAACAGCAGGTGTTCATCAGTAATGCGCAATCATTATTTAATTAATTGCTTAATTATCTCATTAAATTTAACTCTGCTTCAGTGTTATTTTAACACTATTTAGAGAGGGACCATATGTACTCTGAGCAGAGTTGATTTAACTCTGGGGATTTTGCTGTGTATAGACAAAATATGTAAGTATTCTCCTTGTTGTGAAAATTAGTATACAAGCTCATAATTCAACCTCCATCCTGTTGTCTTCTATGGCAAGACCATCCCAGATAAACACAACAGTACAACCCATTGAACAGACTGTACGTCTATCCTTCACTGTATTGTTTTCATTTGCGAAAATGAAATAGGGTGTCTCTCCTGAATAAGGTCCTTTGCTACTCATGTATTATCTTGTTCTCTATCACAACCTCTGTTTTTTTCTTACAGAATTATACTAACGCAAACAACAGCTCTGGAATAATTGACTTTGGATGTAGCTGCTTTATTCATTTTAATTTTCTGACTATGTCTGAGAAACCTGACCGCACTCGTCAGCTTTACTACAGACACATTCACAGTGATGAGAAAGAGAGAGAGGAGAGCTCCGCTGGCGTCCTCCATCTCACAAGAACAAAAAGGAAATACAAGTTTAGTCAAGTGTGAAGAGAGTACTCATTATAAAAGTGAAACATGTCAGTTTTAGTGTAAGAAATAAATTTAAAATGCATTTGACTTCCTGCTTCTCTCCGACAATAGAGCACTTTTACATTACATGATTAGTGTTGCTCAAAAGAAAAGGGCTCATTTTCACACTTTAAAACTCTTTATGAAGTCAACACATCCTCTGGAGAATATTCTCCATTCCATCATGAAATCTTTGGGAGTTCAGCTGAGAGGTTATCAAGTCTCACTTTTCCCCCAATTTCCTCCCCAGAACAAAAGACTTTCTGTCTCCTGGCAACAAAAGAACAAATTTATGGAGAGTGGAAGAGAAGAAATGTGACAGCATGTGGCACCCAAAACATATGCTTTATTTTTTTTACCGAGACTATTCAAAGTCCCTCAACCGTTTCTTCAAAAACACATCATGCGCTGAATAATGGCTTTGAAACTCGCCATTATCTTGAATTCAATGTGTTGTTGTTTTGAGGCACAATCTGCACTATCATAATTGGACAGCCAGGCCTGGTGTGTGTAGTTCTTGTTTGAAAACACAGTAAGTCAGGTCTGTGAGTTAGTGAACTGGGAGAGATACTTCTCCTGGGAGATACGGGTCCGGCACAGAGGACGGTGGAAGAAAACTAGCCAAAAAAGAGTGACTCTGCACTCTGGGACGAGATGGAACCTCCAATTCCACATGGCTTTAGAAGATCCAGTCTGGGAAGCAACAAAGTGGATGGGCTGAAATTGGCTGGATGCCGAGGGAGAGAGGTGTATTGTTAGGGCTACGGCGAAGCCTCGCTGCCTGAGGAGGGAGACAATGATCTTCAATTACCAACAACTCTCAGTCCAATTTACAGCGGACATGAGAAGAGGAAGGACGAAAGAATTGTCTTCAGAGGAGAGCTTCGGGTTGTAGAGGCTGAAACTTTCCAGAGAGAGCTGCGAACAGAGAAAAAGGTGAGATTTTTTATGTGCGGCTAAGTGGATCGACATATAGAAAAGTGAATGGGAGCCTCTTAATTAGATGACGGACGAAAGAAAGGGTAGTTTTAATTAGAAGGGAATCGATTGCGAAAGGAAGAAAGTTTTATTCAGAAGGGAGAGTGGAGAAAAAATGTGAGCTTTAATGAGACTACAAGATCAGAGCTTGAGCGAGAGGGAGGATTGTATGTTTTTTTTTATCCAAGGTAGATGGTAAGCGACACTGGGAAGTGCCTGTCATTAATGGCTGTGCCTATCATTAAAGCCGCAATGTATTTTATTTCTCTTTCACTATAGGCCAAGACGCACACACTGGAACTCGAGTTGTGGTGGATCGGAGAAGAAAAAAAAAAATCACATAGTGTGCTTCACAAACAAAACATTTCAAGGCTACATTGGTGGAGTAAATCAAAAGCGCTTTGCATTATCCACCGAGACGAGCTCGCTTTTCTCCCTAATCACGTGCACCCAACCTCAGCAGTCGGCAAACAGGTGAGACCATTCCCCAATGCATAAGATATAACCGCAGACTTAGTCCAACAGCACGGCAATTATACTTTGATACGGAAGGATTGAAAGAGCAGAAAATGAGTGACTGGGGTTGATAAGAGGCTCCCACGGCTGAGATCAGCTGATGCCACTCAGCCGCCCAGGTGTGTGCTTAATCAAGAGAGCTTCTCCTTTAGGTTTCACGTCGGACAGAAGGAGCAGGTCCGGCGGGAGACCGCCTGTCAGTATTCATCTTCTAAATGAGAGCCCCCTTCCCCACTCCATCATGTAGCCTGTCTCTTCTTCTCTGGGAACTGCCAGTTCTGCTCTTCCCAGCAGCTACAACATTTCTCAACAAAACGCCGTGTTTTCCAACTGTACCCTGACTGTCTTTACAAAGCCTTCAAGCAAGTGCAGGAGAGCCGCCTCTGCACCCTTAGAGGCAGAGGAAGCACTATAGCTTATTCAGGTGCATTACAATATCTGAAAACCTCTCGAATAAATGCAAACAATGTTGCTACACAAAACGGTGTTGAAATAATCCGGCCCCACTCACACAAGATAAATATGTAAAAGCGGCTCTGATTAGGCTCTCAACTGATCTCCTTCCCAAATAAACCACTTCTCTCTACCATTAGCGCTGTGTTTTGTACCAACTCCGTATGGCCTTCAATAAAATCGTTCAGAGCAGATGTACACATGATGTTTAATTGCACCCCCTGTGTTTACAACAAAAGATCCATCTTTTTTTTTCTCCATTTTCTTGCCTTTACTATCTACCTCATGAGCATCTGCTTCTATCTTTGTCTGAGGTTGCTAAGTGAGTTTCTCACGGGAGATTCTTCTCGTTGCAATATCGAATCTTCTCTTGATTTAAGAAGTTTTTATTTTCTCTAACTTTCCTTTTAGGCTACAGTTGAATACTGAAAAAAAAAAAGAAGAAACTTTATAGCCTGTCTGGACCTCTTTCCCATAGGACTAGAGAAAAAAAACAGCGGCTGCCCACAAGTGTAGATGTAACGGTGGATTCACAGATGCAGAAATACACAATGTGCTACTGGAACTGAAAGGTATGATCAAACACACACTATTGTCTAAATGATTTCTTAAATAAAAAGGAAATGTCCTCTGAGATTTGAGTTTTTTTTTCTTTCAGATTAGAAACTGTAGTGGAATCTGTAATGGAATTTTACACAAAAATGGCTAAAAATAGGGGGGTGGGGGTAGGATGGTAATGATGTATGATAAATGATATAAATATAAATAAAAACATCAGTTTGCAAATAAAAGCCAAGGTGTAAATTGTGATTCATTGACATTAATTAACACCTAAGCAAAGAACAACCTCATTTTTTTCCATGCTTAATTCAGTAAACATGAAAATAAAATTTGCTAACCTGTCTAAATTGCAGGATAATTAAAATTATTTTCTGCCACACATTAAAAATGTGTTTATTGGTATAGCTCAGTGTTTTTTTTTCTTTTCTCTCTTTTTCTACAGGGTGTCAAGGCTTTCAAAACACCAGGCGTATGAGAGTAAAACGTCACTCATGTGATAAAACAACAAGCATCATACTACTAAATACATTATGGTCTAAATCATAATGATCAGCTGGAGTGGAATAATTAATATGGCTGCACTGCGAGGTGATTGAAAGTGCCATGATAGTTTCCGGGAGCCTTAATGGAGAAGGGGAATCAATGCAGCCAGATGGTGTAGTTACAATGTCTACCAGCAGGGGCTGACAAGCCATGCTAATAAGCCAAACCTTCAATCTTTGGTTAAAATACCAAAAGATTGTTGGAGATTTGGGCTTCTGTGGATTTTCATCATTATCTGTGGATTAGGACAAGCACAAAATTTGACACACACAGACATCACTTCCATAACTGACCGCATTGCCCCCAGCTGGTGTCATTAGATTTGCATCACTTTGAGGCATCGCACAAAGCCTGAAGATAACCGCAGTGACGTGACCAGGACCCAGGGTGCGTCTCAATCAGCTCCCTAGCTTCCTAGGTCGTGAATTAGTATATCGTGTACATGAAATCGGGCACTAGTATGGACAGTAAGGACCCTGTCTCACTACACATTGGGACACTGACTTTGACATGACAACGTTCTGATTGTATAACATCACCACTGGTATGTATGAACAACAGCAGAACTGATATCTTTCTGACATTATTTTTTAATGTTATTTTAAGTGGCTACATTACATACTTTGCTTGTTACAAGTGTGCAACATCTTAGCCATAAATAAATTATAAATGTTAGCTAGATTATGTTCATTACCTGTCTGTATGTTTATGCTGAAATATAATTAAATTATGGTTTGTATTAAAAAAATAAAACATCTATCTTGTCATTATGTGTAGTGAGCTGGCTCACGTGACTATGTTTTGCACTTCAGAACTTCCGTTAAAGGGAAATAGTGAGCATTGATGCTCCCTGGTTTTAACAGTGCATTGTGGAACTTTTTAGGTAGCAAACTTTTTAGTGCACTGGTAGGATTTCGCCATTGGCCGACAGTGCTTAAGTACTTAACTAAGTACAGACTTAGTGACCACCAGCTGGCGATAGAAAGAGGATGACATAAGAAGACGTGGTTACCTAAAGAAGAGTGAATCTGTAATAAATGTAGATCAGGAGCAGTTGAGATGGAGGCACACTTCCTTCTCCACTGTGACAAATACACATCCTTAAGAGACTCACTGAATAGTCAAATACAGCAGATTATTCATGAGTTCCAGTCACTCCATGAAACTGACAAACTGAAAATATTTCTTGGTGAAGGACCTTCTTCCTCTTGAGTAGCAGATCATATTTCTAAATGCCACAAACTAAGAGATAGAGTGAACACATCCACATTATACTATTAATATGTATACTGCATGTATATAAATATATGAATGTATTTTATGTATGTTCTTGTTTTGCTTTATGCAATGCTTTGACAATATGTACCTAAGTAAGTATGTCATGCCAATAAAGTAATATGAATTGAATTGAATTGAATATTCATACTAGATTTTGTCACAACCTCTTTGAAATCCTTTTAATTCATTAAATATTTGTAAAACCCACATACAGGCGTAAAGGGTGACCAATAGCATTGATTTTTTTTTAAATAAAATAAAACAAAAATGAGGAAATATAGAGATACGAGGTTTCCGCCTGACACCATCGATAAATTCTTAACTGTGTAGCATTTATTTTATTTCATTTATTTATTTTTTGGCATTTGGTAATTATCCACGGCACTTTGTACATTTGATTGAATTGTACAATTGTGTTTATTTCCTTTTGTCATTTATAATGGCTATTGTTGTTAATTTTAATATTGTTGTTCCATAAATATTATTTTATATAAATATGTTGTATTTGGTATTGAGAAAGGGTCCATTAGTGTGTAATATAGACTGAGTGAAAGTTAGTTTCGCATAGCCAGACCTTCAGACTGACGGCAGAAGGTCTGGGGCCTCATTTATAAAGCGTGCGTATATAGAGATTTTATCTTAGAATGTGCGTACGCTTAAATCCACGCCAACGCTCATATTTATAAAAACGGTTCTAAATGAAAGGATTTGGACAATGACTGGTGATCTTTTATATGTAAATGACATTAATTAGGTGTCGTTTACAACGCTGAGAACTGAAACCATTCAGCTGCACGCAAGTTCCAGATCATTTGCGATTTATACACTCTAAAAAATGCTGGGTTAAAAACAACCCAAGTTGGGTTGAAAATGGACAAACCCAGCGATTGGGTTGTTTTGACCCAGCAGTTGGGTTAAATGTTTGCCCAACCTGCTGGGTAGTTTTATTTAACCCAACAATTGTTTACAAATTACTATATGTCTGGCTTAAAATGAACCCAAAATAGGTTGGAAATTAAAAATCAGACTCATAATTACTAGAGGCAACAATAATAATCAAAAAGATGAGCATTTATTAATAAGCAATTTAATAAATGTTTATTGTTTAAATATTATTCAAAAAAAGTATTAATAAATGTTTGTTTATTAAACATATTAATAAATGTTAATTTCCAACATATTTTGGGTTCATTTTAAGCAAGAAATACAGTAATTTTTAAACAATATTTGGGTTAAATAAAACTACCCAGCAGGTTGGGCAAACATTTAACCCAGCCGCTGGGTTAAAACAACCCAATCGCTGGGTTTGTCCATTTTCAACCCAACTTGGGTTGTTTTTAACCCAGCTTTTTTTAGAGTGTAGATTTCACATCTGAAAAAGAGGCGTACGCTCGTTTTCTGTGTGTACGTTCATTCTATGAATCACACGTACGCACATCTGAGAAATGATCGTAAGTTTTAAAGACACTCCGTTGTTACTTCTTATTTATTTACACACTCGTCTGTATAAACGCTATATCACACTCGTAGCCGTGCGATATGGCTGTATATCAGCACACTGTGATTACCTACGGCCGAATCACAGCCGTGCTGATATACAGCCATATCGCACGGCTACGAGTGAGATATTGCTCATTTATATACAAAACATTTTAGGAGGTTAATTGGAACATAATTGTTTTTATGTTGTGTTGCACATCTGACATACTTAAATAGGCTATTGAATAAAAGTAGAAACTTTGTCTAGCAACAGCCTATATTTCTTAACTATAAACCATCAGTATCACTTTATAATAACGTTCCTTAACAGTATATAATGCATTATAAAATGTACCTTTTGTGTGATGTCACACATAGATGACAAATGAGAATTTCAGGGTATCCGCGGGGCATTGAAAAGCATTAAAAGTCATTAAAATTTAATTTATCAATCGGCCTTGTTTTCATTACTGAATGATTCAGCGTTTTGATTCAGTCAAAGATTAAATGACCCATTCATAAACAACTGCCTCATTCTTGAATGAATCAGCCATTGGAATGAATCGTTTGAATGAATGAATCGTTTGAATGAATCAATCAATGACCCACTCAAAAAGACGATTACTTGACGCCACCTACTGGTGGTTTAGTTTCATTTTTAAAAGTATCATTCCCCCCCCCCCCAACATTTCATATTTGTATTTTTAAAAAATATTTAAAACAGTCCCATAACATTATTTAATCAATCAGAGATATGCAGATTCACATATGTCAAAGCTGCAATATTCTGAAAGGATTGCTTCAGAACAAATTTATATTTACACCACAAAAAAAAATACTTTTTTTTTTTCCGGACAAGCAACTGTTTTTCTCGTACAAGTGAATGACAGATTTACACGTGTCCACATGACAAGGCTTAATGTCGAGCCCTGTATGTAATCTCAATGGGCTGCGTTTCAGTCATCATTTCATATTGTCTGACAACAAAAACAGAAAAAATATATAGATGAAACAATTTTATTGGGAATTTGGCTGTATTAAAATACATTATGTGAGCAAAAGGGTAGCAGCAGAGAAGCAAACAAATCTAAAGGGCTGACACTTGGCCAAATGCGAATACAACAATGACATGATGAATTTTCTAATTGCCGTATGTCGTCATCTATTGTCATTTAGCGACATATATATGGCATAAAAAAATTAAAAAATTGGCCTTAAAAAGCATTAAATTAGATTTGATGAAACCTGCAGAAACCCTGAATTTGCAAGGTGCAAATTTTTGTAATTTAGTGTTTAAGTAATCTGTGACTTTCTACACAGAAATATTCTTTTCATATATAAATAAAAGATGAAACCTTGAGGTACAGAACATAAATATTCACACATGCATATAAATACATACAGCAGGTGACTCAGACATTGTTGAATGCATGTATGCCAGTGGTTTGAAAAGCTGTTTTAATTCCATTTGGGCAGAGACTTGCAGTAAATTAGATTAATGTTAAAGTGTCATGTTTCCAGGATTAGAAAATGAATTCAAACAAGTCTCTAGGTGTGTGTTGGTGCTCAGCAGGTGGGACGTATTGAGCTACCTCTCTCTCGACGCCACCGTTGATTCGACGCTCTCTGCCATGTCTTTGCGATTTCAATAATCCCGTTTCAACAACCTGACAAACAAGCACAGCGCAGGTCAATAAAATAACTTTTAATAGTAGTTCCTGTTGGACTACTACACAAATGTGACTGTTATAGTACACTATAACTCTCTCTCTGCCAGTCATGAGCTATTGGCCATTTTTATCAAGCAGAATGCCACAGAAGAGGCAGTGAACGAGTGTGAGAAGGACAAGTAGTTATTCAAAAGTGATTTTCCACTTGAACATACAGGAGAAGCCTCCTGAGGCCTAAGCGACTGTGGAAAGGGGGCGTTTAGGCCCAATGAACGGGTGAGGAGGCACTACCATGAGGTGTGGCGTACGGTCGCTGTGTTTGTCAGGGCTGATGGATGGCTCTAGGCTGTTTCGGGATCATAGATGATTGGAAGATTGAGTTCAGGTAGGACGTAATCAGGTGTTAAATGAGACAGAGATGTTTTATTGACACAATGGGCAACAAAGGAGTGTATATATTGTGCAAACAAAAATGGATGTGTATGTGTCTGATATGCATGTATGATCCAAGAGGAGTTTTTTTTATGTGCGATGTTTCCCAAACATCTCCACTGTGCTTATTGACTTTGCACATAAACCTTTTTAATGATGATGCTGTTTAAATTGTGCCATTGATTTTAATGCACCAATTACGTCTATAGTGTATGAGAGTCGATATGTAGGACAGCAGTACAAATAGCTGAATATGAGAGGGCTTTAGTCCAGCAATTTTCTATGAGTCTTAAGTGCCCGCGATCTGTAAAACACCTCACTTTCCTGAAAAATGTGCAATCAATACTGTGGAGAAAACCTTTTTAAGGCTTGCAGTTACATGCATTTTCTGCTGAATGAAAAAATAATCACGTTTTTTTGCGCCTTGTGGCTACAGGAAAAACAAGACGCCTTTAGCATCATTACGAATGCGGCCGGAAAAGGCCGTGAATGTGTGCGCCTATCGATCTCCACGCCTGCTTATTTTGGCATGATTGTAACCATCTTTCTTTTAGAGGTGCAAATGTGTAGTGTGATAGGAGGGGACGGCGGGAGGCGGCGGTTTGAGATACGCCGTTATTTGACAGTGTTTAATTGGAGAGTACATTTGAGAGGCAGCCGTCCCTGCCGCTGGCTTTGCTTCTAATTGCCAGCAGCACCGCGCTTAACGAAGCGAGCGAGAACGAGCGTGGGTGAGGGAGAGCGTGAGGAACAGAAAGAGAGAGGGGCCAGGTTTCCACGGCAACGGCAGATCAACAGTAGGCAGTAGCCGAGGGGGTAGTTTCATCTTGAAGAAAGACCCTCTCTACTTAGGCTCCTTCTGCAACAAGAAACAAATGCCCCAGCCGCACGTAAACAAAACACCAGCGAAACAGCTCCTTTTAAAGCTCAGCCCGCAGAGTGCGAGGTGAAGCGAAAACCTATCCATTAGAAGGAGATTAATGAAAAAAACTCAGTGGGTCCTCCCATCGCAGCCTCGGTTAAATAAGCCGCTACGAGCATCCCTGTCTGCGAAATGTGCTTCTATGTGGTCCAGAACCACTATCATCCAGATCTCAATTATTATTCATGCAGCTTCGCTCGTTTCATCCGCCATCCACGGGAACGCGTACGCTGTAGGTGATGTCAACAAGAAGCTGAAGAACACCAGCAGAAAGGAAGGCTATCTGATTCATTAATCCTGACTGTTGAGTATCAGGCATTAAACACTAATCCCTCGCCTTGGTGCTGGCTTTTTTTGGGGGGTTGTAGTTCTCCTGAAGACCATTAGAGGGCAGTTTGGCCTTCTAAACTATCCTGATCTTACGCTTGAAAGTGTAACGTGCATTTCTCACATTTGTCTCTTTACTCACATACTTGCTCTGAGTATCTACCTCACTTTCCATCTTGTACGTTTGATATTCTTTTTAACTTGTTTATGGTTCTCGCTTTTCCCAGCGTTTGTTCACTGGCTCACATCCATTTATTTTTATCTGTGAAAGCTATCATTTCAGAGGTGCGCGAATTACGTCGTGGCATATCTATAAAGACAGCGCACCAAATGAAAGCTGGATTGATTTATTGTCTTTCATCTCAGCGTTATCATCTTTATGGCTTCGTCTTTATTGTGCTGTCGAGTACTGGGAGGTCTTGGGTGTAACGGTTTAACTCCTTGTAGAGGAGAGAATTAGGTTTCAGAGACTGAGAAAATTCAGGGTCTGGAGTTTTTTGATCATTAATATTGATGGACAGCTTTTGTGAAGTGAAAGCTTCACATTACTAGATCTCACATTCGCTATTCTGTTCTATTAAGTTCCTGTCAGTCTGGCGGAACTGTAACCTTTTCCTCTTTCTCTGTTTACACAGGCGAAGAGACCCAGAACGTGAGAGAGAAAAAAAATGAGTCATATCTTTGTCAGATCAATTTGCTTTATTAATGAAAAAGCTTTATGGAGAGATCACAGTCCCTAGATTCATTCTTAAACAATGACTCACCAAGCAAATGTATTTCTTTGTTGATTTTTTTCTTCACTCATTTTATTACAAACTTTGCAAGGACTTATTACAAGGGTTTTGTTTTCAACATGCGGAAACAGAACAAAACAAAACACATGGGAATCAAACAAACAAGTCGGATCGGACAATCCACTGTTCACAATAAACATAAAATCTGATAAAGCCCTCTGTGACAGGAGCCAGTGAATGACTACGGTGCAGGCATACGACGGCCACATTCACACTGACTCTGCAAAAAAGATCGATCCATCCAAGGCAAGATGTGCACATCTCAATAAACACTTTACGATTTTTATATGCCATCGGCTTTTGTTGTAAGATTTAAAAAGCTTCACTTGCATGTACATAAAACTGTACAAAAACAGATCATCACAAGCATTTTTATTCCTATATAAATATAACCAACAATTAAGGATAACAAGTTTTGAACTCTCCTGCAAAAGACATACTTTCAAGGCAGCTGTCTTCAGTTTGGGGTGAACGGTGAAGATGAGTTTTGTGCAGTGAACGTCGCTTTTGTTCTCAAGAAAAGGTTTTTGAACCGGCACTAACATTTCAGCAAGAACAGTAAACGGTTTCTACCAATTATCTTTGGAATTCATGCTCAACTCGTCGCCTGCTTGACACCACACACGGGGGATGTGAAGAGCTATGTACAGAACGCATTTTAAGAGATGTTTACCACAAACACCAGTTTTCGTTATTCTATGAAGAAAAGTCTCGCTCTAAGGACGAAGAAAAGACTCCCTCGTTCGTTACGGTCGTCTCGTCACATCCAGACATCTAACAGCGAAAGAGCACAAATCTAAACACCAGTTTAAAAAACAACCACGAGAAGTGGACATTCCTCCGTCAGTCCTCTGGCATTTTGGCCACAAGGACTCTAGGAGACTAGCCTTAGAATTACTAGGAATAAAACAGCTGAGATGAAGCCAGGGGAGTCGAAACCTGCAATTCAGACTGACTCAGGCTGGCATCAGAGTGGAGGAAGGTCAAAGCCTGCTTCACTCAGAGTTTGAATAGATGAAAGCCTTTAAGTGGTGGTAGAGTTTTGTGGTCATCTCTATCTTTTAGCCATGTTAAGTCCAGGTCAGCGATCTCACACGTTCGCCTGGGCAGAGAGTGGTTGCAGTAGAGAGGAGGGAAAGCGAGCTGGGCTAATTACACTAGATCATGACTCTCGCTGGATTTTTTTTTTTTTCCCCTATCAGAGTCACTAAATGGCTTCGAAAACAGCATAATGTGCTTTCTTTCCTTAGGGTGGGATAATCATTCGCCTTCTTTAATCATGGCTACGTCCAGTAATTTCCATACGTTTCAGCCTTAATTATTCGGCGAGAGGTGCTGAAGGCAGTAGCGATGAGGTAAGTGCAGTGAAAAATGCGACTCGCTAAACAATTGAAGCGTTTGGACTGGGATCTTTTCCGTGATCTGTGCTTCCTTTGGGGGCTGGAGTATTCGCATATGCCAACTGCACCACACTCATTACTCACCCTAATTAAGGAAATGCCCATTGCAGTACACCTCGTCAACCCCCCGGCAGACACACGCGCTCGCCCAAGCACCGGGATCTGGGCAGGTACTGTGCTGCAGCAGGTGCGAAAAAAAGTAGAGATATCGAGGCGATGCAGTAGTAATGATAATGTCCATCAGATATATGGTCCTTGAGCACACTAGATAGTCATTGTCAAAATGGTCCCCCAGAGATTCTCTCAAACATGGAGGGAGACACAGCTTTAGAGAAGGTTAGATAGTCAGCACAGTGTCAAAGAAAAAGAAAACAAAGCAACCAACCCGAAGAAATATTGATGGAGGACAGAACATTTATGTAAAAAAATTGGTGGAAAATAGGCAAAATATGGTGATGTGATCGTTTGTAACATTTGTCATTTTTTGATTGTGGAAAAGAAAAACATGCACAATTGACATGCGAAAGACAAGACAGGATTATCAGTCTAATTTGTCCATTGTGATTGTTATATACAACTGTTTTAAGGCATTAATACATTTGTTCTTCAAACAAAGTCTAAATAGGACCCAAAGATTTCATTTAAAACCGTGAAAATTATGTAAACCAAGAAAACAGGACTGTGAATATGATTGTGGCGAAAAACATTTGATGGAGATGAGGCGTGTCTGTGGACGAAACTATACTGATAATTTGAGGGGAGGCAGGTGGTCTCCTCCTCACTGAGGCTGTGCTGTGTGAGCCGTAGGCGTCTTTGCGAGTGCCAGGCAGCGTTTGCACTACACCGTGGGAGTTCAGGAGAGATTCACAGTGCCAAAAAACACAAGTTTTGCCACATGACACAAAAGTATGCACGCACATTCTCATCTGTTGAATAGCGTGTTAATGTGCCAGAAGCCACATGTGTTACTTTTCGTGACAGTAGGTCCCCTGACGCACGAACGCACACACCGGCATATGTTAAGGTCTGTCATAGCGAGCTAATCGCTGTTAAACCCACCGCCCTCCCTCGCCAGACGCACACCTACACACAAACTATACACCGGTTTCAGTGTGCACATGGACATAGAGCACAGCAGGTGAGGATCTGGGCCCTAGACGGGCACAGCGAGGGTCACGGAGCACCGTCAGGAAATATTCCCTCTACTCCAGCTCGTCTAGTTACGTTCCCATCTGGCCATTACAAACGTTCAGACCCTCAAAAGTAGCAGTACCAACTCACACTTCAGGTGTTCAGGCTGATTTAGATGTAACTTTTGACCTTTTTTTTTTTTTTTTTTACTATTTTTACTATTTTTCAACTCAAGCCGGATAGTAATATTCATATATACACCATACAAATGTATTTACAGCGTTTTACATGTATAAAGACTGCTCTCCTCTGAGGACAGGATCAAGTTAAGAGTGTTAGACACTCTGTGTGTGGCTCAAGACCCTTTTACAGCAGTATCTCCTGCCCACTACAGCACTTGGTAATCTAGTAAAAGAACCCATGAACATTCCGTAGGCTAGTGAAGCTAAAAGTCGGTTAGTCACATGAAAGTATTTATCGGTTGTTTTTGATGGTATACAAATAGTTTCAAAGAAATAACGTGTTAAAAGTGATAATAAATAGATGTATGAATGAATGAATGAATAAATAAATAAAATAAATAAATCTACTCTGATGACAATAGTGTATTTTTCCACTATTCAAATGATATTTTATCTTGTCGCAGATTCGATGTTCTCTTTTCGCAACCGTGTCTCTGTAACTTCTGATGTGTGTCAATCAAAGATGGTGGGTGTGGTTATCTCACAGGTATATCTCTCTTTTTGAGGCGTGATTGGAGGGGGGGCTGGTAGGCGGGAACTCTGAAGTCACGCTTAGAGGCACCTCCTCTAGTGGGGCGTGGTCACTGGGGGTGTGGTCACTACTGGAGTAGGCACTACGGGAAGGTGGGAGGCGTGGCCTGTTCTCCTCTCCTCCCAGCCTCACGCTCCCATTGGCCAGGCGTCCCAGGCTCCCCCTCTCCTGATAAGGCACAAACGTGGACAGTTTAGGGGGGTTGCGGGTCTTGCGGACGGGCGAAGGCTGACCGGGCATCCAACAGGCATCTGAATGACCAAGCTCACTGCACTCCTGGCTGCAGTTTCCCGTCATGGCAACATCAGGCAATGAGCGAATATCTGCAAGAGGAAGGCACACAAAAAAGCCAAAAAAAGCAGTCTTTAATGATTACAGTAAATGAAATTAAAGAACAACAAATCAAAACTTGTTTTGATACACTTGAGTTAATCTCTACCGGGTGAGTCACAGAAGACACTGCAGTTCACCTAGCGTCAAATGCAAGCAACTAACAGGGAATACACAAAGAGCTGCCAGTGGTTGCTATGCACTGTGGTGTGGTTGCTATGTGAGAGACAGTTGTTGCTATGCACAGAACTGTTGTTATGTACTGCACACTGGGATTTCTTCAGTGGCTACTGTGGGTCAGATTCTTCTGGGTTGATGTGAATTGAAATGGTTTCTTCATAGTGTTTATATGTCGATCGACAGTTGCTGTAGGTGCAGTGATTCGATTATCTGCTTGCCCACATATTATATTGGAGGTTTGGTGGCAAAAGGGCGAAAGTGCAATTAACTTTTCACCACATTTACAACCCTTGGTCTGCATACCCTCGATATACATGTCTTGAATATTTATGTACATATACACATACAGGCACACCCGCATTTGGTATCCTATTTCAACACTAAATGAGACCCACTAAGGCCCCTGAAGGAAAATTCAGGGCTAAGGCTTATTGATTGGCAGGTCTGAAATTAGTGAGCCTCTGATTGCTATTCATTTTCCATTCCAGTGTTCCCTAATTAATTAAATAGGGCCGAGACCCAGTGACCTCATTCTGACAGAGCCACACAGAGAGCTATATTAACACACACTCCCTGTAATCCACCAACCACATGCGCTCTTTCTCAGGAGCCGTTTACTCAGTGTACCACGTTCCTCACCCCTGTGCTTTCACACCAGAAGTTCTCAACCTCACAGTCACAAACCCACGTGGGGTTGCTGGAGATGCGGATGAGGTCGTGGTAAATTTCATATTCATGGAATATTTTGAGCTATATATTAAAGCTATATAGACCTTATGTAGCTCCGCCACTTTTCAGCTCATTGTGTTCTGTCTTCCGATTTATATTTCCACATCATGAAGGTAAGATCTTTTGGATTTATGAATGAAACACTCATTTTAAAATCTTCCTAGTCTACATACATTTGTTATGACATTCGCTTCAAACATTACAATGCTCATGATAACTTTCGTTAATTCTACAATAAGTAAATCCACTTCACCAGCTCATTACTCTTCGAAGGTGATGCCAAAGAAATATACAGAGCTATACAGAGGGGGTTTGGGGGAACAGTAAAATAACAAAATATCTTAATTCTATGACATAGGTAAGGTATTTAATCAAAGGCCAAATGGACATAGTTCTATTAAAAATCTTTCATGTGCGTTTTTCTACAGATGCGGACAGAACTACTTTTTCAGTGGCACCACAACAGAAGCAGATGGTGCGAACAGTCTTTCAGTCAATCTGAGTTGTTTTTTCAGTGAATCAAACACATACAACAGTGAGACTTAAAGGGTTAGTTCATCCAAAAATGAAAATTCTGTCATTTATTACTCAACCTTGTGTCGTTCCACATCCATAAGACCTTCGTTCATCTTCGGAACACAAATTAAGTTCTTTTTGATGTCTGAGAGGTTTCCGTCTCTCCATAGAGATCCAACACAACTACCACTCCAAGGTCCAGAAAGGTAGGAAAAAGACATCATTAAAGTACTCCATGTGACTCCAGTGGCTTAAACTCAATTGTATGAAGTGATGTGAATGCTTTGTTTGCGCAAAAAAAAAAAAAGTTTACCACTTTACTTACAAAAATATTGATCTGCAACACACATTCACGTGAGCTTCGTGATGCATGCGTGTGGTTTTCAGACTTGCACGTCAACTCAATGCACATGCAGTGTTTGTGAGTTTTGTGTTCATGCCAGATTTGTAAATAAAGTGGTAAATTATGTTTTGTTTTTTTTGCACAAACAAAACACTCACGTTGCTTCATAAAATTGAGTTTAAGCCACTGGAGTCACATAGAGTACTTTAATGATGTCTTTTTATGAAGATGAATGAAGGTCTTATGGATGCGGAACGACACAAGGGTGAGTAATAAATTACAGAATTTTCATTTTTGGGTGAACTAACCCTTTAAGTTACTGAGTGGTTGTTCACATGACAACATCAAGTTAAAGTGCCCCATTATGTTTTTTCAAATATTACCTTTCATGCAGTGTGTAATATAGCTGTCTGTGAATGTAAATGGTCTGCAAAGTTGTAAAGTCAAAAGTGCACAATAAAGTTATTGTCTCCAAAAACAGAAAAAGAAAAAAGAAATGGACTCTGAACCACCTAAACGAGTCGTCAGGAATTCCAGTCTCATTTCAGTGACCTGCATATGTACCGTGGTAACACATTTGCATAATGCCCGCCTATGGTCTTCATTGGCTGCCGGTGAACAACATCTACTTTGACACGCCCTCAAAAACAGTACCTGGTTTGTGTTGTGTACATATCAAGAAGATGATGTTTTCTGCTCTGCAAAAGCAAATTCTCTTTGTAAACACTTCCAAAGGAGGAGGATGTGAAGAGTCAGTGGTTAAAATTACCACAGCGATACAACAGCAGTATAACCTTTTTACAATTGATTCTCAAATCTCTGTAAGGTGTAAATGGGATTTACAAAATGCTTATCCATTAAAGATGGGGCAGTAGTGGCACTTTGAAGAAATCCATGCATTTTGTAATTAGTAATACAAATTTATATTGTCATTAGTAATATAAATATTCATAATGCAATATACTGTATATATATATATATGCACAATTTGGCCAAAAGTATTGGGACACCCCTCCAAATCATTGAATTCAGGTGTTCCAATCACTTCCATGGCCACAGGTGTATAAAATCAAGCACCTAGGCATGCAGACTGCTTCTACAAACATTTGTGAAAGAATGGGTCACTCTCAGGAGCTCAGTGAATTCAAGTGTGGTACCGTGATAGGTTGCCACCTGTGCAATAAGTCCATTCGTGAAATTTCCTCACTACCAAATATTCCACGGTCAACTGTTAGTGGTATTATAACAAAGTGGAAGCAATTGGGAACAACAGCAACTCAGCCACGAAGTGCTAGGTCACGTAAATCACAGAGCGGGGTCAGCGCATGCTGAGGCGCACAGTGCGCAGAAGTTGCCAACTTTCTGCAGAGTCAGTAGCTACAGACCTCCAAACTTCATGTGGCCTTCAGATTAGCTCAAGAACAGTGCGTAGAGAGCTTCATGGAATGGGTTTCCATGGCCGAGCAGCTGCATCCAAGCCTTCCATCACCAAGTGCAATGCAAAGCATCAGATGCAGTGGTGGAGATGTGTTCTCTGGAGTGACGAATCACACTTCTCTGTCTGGCAATCCGATGGACGAGTCTGAGTTTGGCAGTTGCCAGGAGAACGGTACTTGCCTGACTGCATTGTAGAGAGTAAAGTAGCTCAGTGATTAGAGCATGGCACTAGCAATGCCAAGGTCATGGGTTCGATCCCAGGGATTGCACATACTCTGATACAAATGTATAGTATAATGCAATGTAAGTCGCTTTGGATAAAAGCGTCTGCCAAATGCATAAATGTAAATGTAAATGTAAAGTTTGGTGGAGGGGGATTATGGTGTGGGGTTATTTTTCAGGGGTTGGGCTTGGCCCCTTAGTTCCAGTGAAAGGAACTCTTAATGCTTCAGCATACCAAGACATTTTGGACAATTTCATGCTCCNAAGTGGGTGGTTGAGGCCATCACACTTGCTTATAAAGCCTTAGGGCACCCGTGTCCTTTGAATGTCAGGGCACACTCAACTCGAGGTATGGCTGCTTCAACAGCTCATAGGTCAGGAGTTTCCTTGGCTGATATTTGTGGCGCTGCTGGATGGTCATCCCAGCACACCTTTATCAGATTTTATAATCTTAATGTGAGTAGCACTCCGGGTGCTTTGGTGTTACAAGATAGCAGCCAGGCACTCGGAGGCACGGCGTAGTTGGGACAGCGTTCCCATAACGTCACTGACGTAGCGTCTATAGTTCCCACGAAAGGGAACGTCTTGGGTTACGAGTGTAACCCTTGTTCCCTGAGTAAGGGAACGAGACGCTACGTCAAGTTGCCGTACCTCCAGCATGCCTGGAGCGCTTACTTCAGACATATCACAGAAGCTAGCGTTCTCTGTTTCTGGGCATGCTTTATAGTCCGCGACGTCGCCCGCCTCTGACGTCACGTTCTCTCATTGGTTGGATACAATAGTGCTTCACGAACACAAAAATGCAGAAGGTTCCCATAACGTCACTGACGTAGCGTCTCGTTCCCTTACTCAGGGAACAAGGGTTACACTCGTAACCCAAGACGTTTTTTGTTTTGTTTTGTAATGGTTGTTCTTGAGTCCCTTGTTTGTCCTGAACAGTTCTTCAGAAAAATCCTCCAGGTCCTGCAGATTCTTGGGTTTTCAAGCATTTTGCATATTTGAACCCAGCAGTATTTGCATATTTTGAAGTCCAGCAAGTCCAGACTGTAGGATTTTGAGATCCATCTTTTCACACTGAGGACAATTGAGGAACTCAAACACAACTATTAAAAAAGCTGCAAACATTCACTGATGCTCCAGAAGGAAACGCAATGCATTAAGACCCGGGGGGAGAATGTATGTAAACAGATGTAAACAAGCAATAGAATAAAATCAAATGCGCTTTTTACTTTAATCCACCTTTAACCACGTTGTATCCTATAGTTAAGGTAAATTACTGAATTGCATTTACAACACCCCTAAAAAGTTAAAACTCTAAAATTCTGAAGTGCGTAAAAATGTATTTATTATCATCAATTGGGAATCAAATTGCATTTCTTATTTATTTACAATTATTTATCGTTTATGGAAGCAGAATCCTTGAGAGAACTCAGAATCGCTAAATTATTTATGGTTCCCATGCCTACTCGCAATATATTTTGGATCCTAAAAAAACAGGTTGCGGAACGTCGAGAACCTCTGATCTGCACACTCTGCCTGCCATGTTACCTTTCTCTCCACTTTCGATTCTCGCCACAGCTCAAAACTACTTCATCTTCCAGATGCTGAGAAAATGAAGAGAAAAGTAGTGGAGACCCTTAAATGTGCAAGAGATCTACAGATGGCAGCCCTGAGGCAGATGCCGGGGCCCAGGGGACGTACCTCCACTGGCCTTGAACATCCATGCAGCTTTAATGCACTCATTAAAAAGAGCTCTGTAAGGCTCCACAGGCACAACATAACTGACAGTTCTCTCCACACGAAAACACAGCACTGACCCCACCAAACAGAGTGTGCCGCACAAACGTAGGCTTCAAAAAACTCCCAATAAGCAGGAACCGACATGGTCAATACATCAAAGAGGTCTGGAATAGTGTAAAAGAGGGCGTTTACTGGAGGAGGAAAGAGGCTTTATATCTCACCAAGCGGAATAGATCAACTCGCCCCTCTGGAACAAACACATTAGAGTCCTGCAGTCCTGTTTGTGTGTGTGTGTGAGGACTAGAGCGTGTGGGAGAAAAAGTGTGTGCTGAACTAGGAGAATAATTGAGTGCGTGCGTTAGAGGCGCAACGTGTGTGTGTGTGTGTGTGCGTGTGTGAGGGATAGGATATGCGTAGGATTGTGTACGTGTGTTAGATGGCGCTACTGTCTGTGTTTGTGAAGTAAGAGTGTGTGTGTGCACGTGTTTGTGCAAGAGAGATGTGTGTGCTACAGATGGTGTTTGAAAGGTGAGGCATTGGGAGGGTATAAATGTGTGTGTGTATGATATTCTTTTTGCTCTATGTAGGCAGGTGTGAAAACATTTTTTTTTTTTTACATTTCATCTAATTTCTTCCAATTTTTAGATTGAAGAATAGCCAATCATTAGTTTATAAACTTGTTTATTTTCAAATTGTTCTGTAGTTGTGTAGTTCTGAAAACATGAAAAGAAAGCATGGATTTATGGTAGATGACTGACAACTTATGGTAGGAGAGTAGACAACTTTGAATCAAAACTTTCCTAAATGTATCTATTCTTATAGACCTATTTTGTGTTATATGACGTTTTTGTGGGCGGAACCTACCTGGTGGCAGAAAATCACAGTTCTGCAGTAGCAGTCTGTGCAAGCCGTGGAATAAAAGAATAAAAAAAATTTTAGTTCAAAAAGTCTGACTTTTTTTCTCGCAAATCTGAGTTTATATCTCACAATTCTTAAAAGGAAAAACCGAATTGTGAGGTATACTCATTATTCTTTCTTTTTTCCCTAGAATTGCGAGTTTATATTTATTTGTAACTGCTATGTATGTATGTCCCCTGTGAACTGCATATATGTGAATATTATGTAGACTTTCTGTTTACATCAAATTCATGCTTTAATAGTAGACTAATCATTGCAGTCCAATCTTTGACTTGCAACATAAACTGCGTTTACCTTCAAAAGGCATCTTCAATGACGATATTCTATAAAAATGAAGGTTATATTTTTGCATTCCGATTCTGACATACAAAGGCACAACAAAACATTTTTCTCTTATTCTGTGGATTTTGCCCACTTGTTACCGCTATTTTTCTGCCACCACTATGCACGCACAGCTGCAAGTGACGTAACTGTGGCGTCTGCTCTTGTGTATGATTGATCAGTACACATTTTTAAAGACAATTCTCATACTATTTCAGCAAAATAGCTTTATCTTCCTTCAAAATGGCTGATGTAACTAAAGCCATGTTGACAGGGAAAAAAATTAGTATCACACCCTAAAATTTCATGATCCAATCAGACTCAAATAAATAAAAGTCCGACCCTTCTTGCGTTAATTTGGGAAATGTCAAATTAAAGAAAATGCTGTAGTTATGAATCTGATTGGATGAGCCATATTGTCAACACTTACATCTAATTAATAGCAATTCATATATTACTTAACCTATTAATCTGACAGACTAGTGGTTCCATATTGTAAAGTGTTACCACCACATTTGAAGTTTTATTAAAATGCTGCACAGGAGCTGCCGTGACTATAATTGTTGTTTTTGCTTTAATTACACATCTAAAAAGAAAGCCGACACATTTGTCAGAAGAGTTTTATTTTTTTTAGCAAATACTCATTCTCTTCCACTGACTTGCAAGGCATGAGACGTAAATAAATGTACATGTTTGTAAGAAGCAAAATGTATATGTATTTACATACAGAATTTATTTAATCTGATTGAGAAAATAGTTGGATTCAAACATTTACATGCTTAATTTTTTTCTGTTGACCAGATTATTTCAGGTCTACACCACACATTTCAATCAATTTAATTCGGATCAAGCTCAGTCGGATTGCTTGAGGTGTTTACATGAAGGCTTTTCAGTCTGATTAAGCCACAAATCTGATTATTTGGGTGCATGTAAACGTAGCTACTGTGGAATAACTATTTATTTTATATGGGTGCCTTTTATCATATTGCAGTTGCCTACCACACACCTTCCTTATGATAAAATCAGCAAGTATGTTTACATCCACTTTACAGGTTTTATTCAGCTGGACTAAAGCAATAATTAATCTTTTTAAAATGTCAAGTAAATGCTTTAGTCTGACTGAAATTGCAACATTTTTGTGAAGTCCAACTCACAGACCTAGATAATGTGATTGCAACTTGGCTTTGGCATTAATTGTCAGATGATGAGTGTAGCTCGATTATAACTGCCCTTCAAAGTGTATTTACTGTAATGCACAGCTTTGAGTAGCTTACTGCATCCATAAATGCCATTTCACATCTTAAAGGGGTGTGTTTACTGTGGTTGGCACTGTGTATGGGGGTTTGGACTGCACTTTGGCATTCTCTCTACACAACAAAAGCTTAAAACCATCCAGGTTTTCAGCCTTAATCACAGCACACAACCTGGAAGAGACCAAAGGAAAAACAGAAAAAAAGGAAAGATGAAAGAGCACAAAAAAGGTAAACTGCGCGCTACAGGCGCTTCGCCGTGACCACCTTAGCATGCAAAACTTGCCCGTCCTTCGTTTTAAGACATGTTAGGATGGGTTTGCAGTGTTCTTGCATCAGGGAACCAGTGGGAGGACTGGTCTCGTGGATCTGTGGCATGTTTCCTCTCTGTCTGATCTCCAGCCGAGGGGTAGTGGGGAGGGGAAACGGGCATGTTGCTCTTCCTGAGATTTCACAGAACACCTCCTGTTTGATCCAGCATGCAAACTTTCTAACTTACCCTCAGCCTTTTGCCCTCTCTCTGTCTCTCTGATCCTCTTTTTTCTAGTGCTTCTTCCGAATGACTCTCTCCACCTTGGTTTTCTCCTTTCATTCTTCCACCCATTTCCTTCCTCTTTTACTTTCTCTCCAATCTGCCACTTTTTTCTCTCCTTTCGTTACCCTCCCTCTATCTTTTTCCATCTACCTGCTGCTTCTGAGTGCGCCGCTGTGCTCTAATCAGCTGGAAATTACAGTCCAGTTCACGGAAAAGCACGGCAGACGAAAAGAATCTGACTCCCCAATTGTCCACGGTTTTAATCAAATGTGCAAAATGCTCACATAATTATAAGAATCTATTATCAGAAATCAGGTGCCCTGTGGTTAACCACGAAAGAAACAATGATGTCTGTATTTCTGTAATAATTTGTGGCAGCCGTCTTCTTGCAGAGGGAAAATGACACAGCTTGGTTTTGCCTGACATGCTGAGGTTATTATCAGACACAGAAGCTCCACTAACAAGCTGGCACGGCCGAGTACATCATGTTCCTCTCTGGAGCAACCAGGAAAGACAAAGAAAATGAGAGAAATCAACCGAGGAAATAACACAAAATAAGACTGATCTTGGAATCTTTCACATAATGGCAAAGGCATGATGGCAAATTTTCAGGTGTCACGTGTTGTTTCAGTGCAAGGACATTTCTGTTGCTCTATGAAGGCAGGTCATTTTTCAGTTACACAACTCTTCATTTATATTGGAGCGAGAGGTGCTTTTGAGGGCACAACAAGTAGCATTTCAACTAACTGATCATGTCTACCCACCCTTCAATCTCTAGCGCCTCAGCATGGGGCTTTTGTTAAGCTAATCTCGGCCTCTAAATTTTTCACTCCAGAAAGTGCAAAAAAGATTTCAAGGAAGATTTGATTCATTATTGAACACAGCACTACTCTATTTTTGTACTTGTGTGTTGATTGCAGCTCTGAGCGTTCCTCCAGTGTTCGGTTTTCTTGTGACAAGCCTTTCTGTTTGTGAATGAGTGGAATGGATGAGAAGATTCTTCAAGAAGATCCTCCAAGAGTGGAGAGAGAGAGAGAAGGGTTGGGAGGTGGTGCGGCCATTTTGATGAACTGATTAGCAACTCGCCTCTGCCAGGTCCTCCTGATGGGCAGCAATTTTTGGGCTAGGGATCATTTTCCTTTTGGCGCCGGAGCGGCGCTGCTTGGCTGTAGCATGTCCTGGGTTTTATTATGGTGATTGCTGGCACTTGTATGGTCGTATCTGGCTTTGATGCAGCCCACTTTGGCACTATCAGTTTGCTGTTGGATTATGGGGTAACAATTAAAGTCTGGCTTTCTGGTGTGTGACTGTATAATCACAAAGCATTAGAGCATGGAGTGAATGGGCATTGGTGCGTATGGCCACATCAATAAGTGCGAGGGAACGTGAGCATGTTTTTTTTCTCTGGATTTACAACACATGTTTGACTGCAAGGACCGTGTTGCCTTCGGCTTGCCGGTGAAGATGGAGAGCGGCCGCAGTGGACTTGCTCCTCTCAGCACTGCTGAAAATAAGGAAGTACATGTCAGAGCCACACAGCTCCGCTCCCTCTAGTGTCATCCATCATGGCAGGCCAGTTCAGTAGTTAGAGAGCGCTTCGCTGGCTCTCCGTATATGCGCGTGTGTGTGTGAGATGGAGGTATGAGCCCCAGGGCCTTTTTTTGCCTGTATGAGCAGCCCAACTGGGGTGGAAGTGGATTTGGCCGCAAGCCAGCAGTCTCTCAAAAGTGCCCTTTGCTCTACCTGTTCTAAGAGAGCATTTCTGAGCAAGGCATTGCAGTGCAGAGGTGGCGCATGGGTTTCGGTGGCACATAACCCCTCCTTGATCATCTAATGCAGTGCTTCTCAAACCTGTCCTGGGTTTGAGAAGCCACTACACATTGCACATTTTGGATGTCTCCCTCATCAGACAAATCAAATTCAAGTCTTGCAGTCTGTACTAATGAGCTGAATCAGGTGTGTTAGATGAGGGAGAGATATAAAATGTGCAGTGGTGGTGGGTGCCCAGGACAGGATTGAGAAGCACTGATCTAATGGACCTTTTTCACATTTCCAGGGTTCTCAAAAGCAGAAATCATCATAGTTGGGTAAACTTATATACTGGTGAACTGAAGCTACTGCAAATATATTTTCCCATTTGCTCAAATAGCAATAGAAAAAAATAAAATAATCCAAGACAGCGTTTCTATGATTTACAAAAGAGGAAAATAAAATATTGAGAGACTGATTGCTTTGGTCAGAAAAGAAAAAGACGTCAGATTTGCCATCACACCCTCAGCATTGTAGAAAACTCAAGCAACATCATTAACCATTTTTCTGTAATTAAAGGGATAATTCACCCAAAAATGACTGTAAGAACATCAGTCACCCTCATGTCGTTCCAAACTCATAAGACTTTGGTTAATCTTCTAAACACAAATTAAGATATGTTTAATGAAACATTTCTCTCCCTCTTTCAGGTAACCAAACCTTCCAAAGATCCAAAAAGGTCATAAAGGTATTGTGAAACGAATACATATGAATTGAGAGGTTTAATCAAAGTCTTGTTAAACGATATGATCGCTTTATATGATGATCAGATTTCATTCATATATATGTGTGTGTGTGTATGTGTGTGTGTGTTCTTGTTTCACCTAAATTGAGAGGACCAAATGTCCTCACAAATATAGTAAAATCTGAAAAGTTTGACATTACGGGGCCATTTGGTCGGGCCCCATGAGGAAAACAGCTTATAAATCCAAGACAGGTTCACTGGAAAAACACACCTGTGTCAATATTTTGGCAAAACGCAAAATACGTACCAATACGTACATATCACTGCAGTTTCTAACAGAAATGAACACTAGAGGCAGTAAAACAGCAAGCACTTTTAATCGTTTTCAACCACAATTGACCCTTCGCAAAGACCTGCCCCCCTTAGTAACTGTTGCTTTGTCCGACAAGCCGTGACGCTGTCACGCCACACGCAGTGAAAAATACATCGCGGAGCAAAGAGGATACTGACAACACATCGACAGACAAGACAGAGCAGGTTACTTATGATATTAAACAAAGTCCCAGCTTTCAAACTGTGTAGTTTTTTAAGAAACTCAAACAATAAAAAACTTATTTGTGGCTCTTTAATGTGTCGTAACCATGATCGTGACAGATTGCTGTAGCGCCTCAGCTCAAGAGGCTCGTAAACTGATCATCTCTTCCTACTAGTTCATTTATAGCATCAAGTAAACATGAATGAACATGAGCAGGAATGTTGTTTCAAACGCGGAAAGACGTCGATACACACCATTTTTCAAGTTTAAGTACACCGAGGTTAATCTTGGACAAAATGGCGGATTCGGCGTTCTGATTGGTTAGATCGCTTGTCAATCAAACTCCTGCGAAGGGTCAATTATGATTACAGGGCCAGATTATGGATCAATAAAGACTTGTTTTCACGCGGCTCCTTGCACAATGATGTTATGACTTCAAAACACCATAGTGCATGATTTGTAAATGAATATATTCTGGAGTTTGCATCACTTACCCAACTCGAGATGTTCAGTTTTACTAATGTAACAAGCTTGCTCGGTAGCTCAGCTGGTACAGAATTGTACTTGCAATGCGAAGAGCTTGGGAACGAATCCTGTGAAAGACGCGTCACGGTAAAAGAGCCCAAAGAGTTCAATAACAAGCTAAAATGCCATGGTTACGATTGTATTTTTATGTCACATTTGCTTTTGTTAACACCATCGGGTAGGTTTATGGTTTAGTGTAGGTGTATGTTATTAAATGTGATGGAGCATTAAGCTTTTAGTGCCACTCACCGGACATTTCAATTCAGAACTGCGATGATACATACAAACTCCAACATAATAAAACGTTACCATATTTACCTTCATCTGTTCCGGAAAAAACTAAACATGCTTTTAGTGCCACTCACTGGACATTTAACTTTGAAACTGTTGTGAAAGATGCGCAACACAACATATTTAGCATTTTGCAAAAATGTTGACACAGGTACGTTTTACTAATGAGCCTTGGCTGTATAAATCATACCAAGTGATGTTTTTTTTTTTTTTTTTTATGTAAAAATGCAAAGTTTTCTGTAATGGGTATGTTTAGTGGTAGAGTTAGGGTTAGGGGATAGAATATCCCCTATATAGTATACAGTTTGTACAGTACAAAAACCATTATGTCTATGAAAAGTATACGTAAAGGTACAGAAATGTATCAGTTTTTATTAAAAATATCTTAATTTGTGTCTAAAAGATTAACATAAGACTTATAGGTTTGTGACGACATGAGAGCAAGTCAATGATGACAATTATTTATTTTTGGGTGAACTATCCCTTTAAATCCAAGATAATAGAGCACAAAGTGTAGTGTTATAAATGTAGATTATTATTATTATTATTTTTAATGAAATTGATAGATTTACAATGTTATTAACTGTGGAAATGTGTCATCACAGTCTGTGAAAAGAGTCCATCGGCCCGTGGTGTGTTGGCTTTGCTCAGGAACCCCCTTACAGCGACTGCAGAGCACAGATATGTTGTTCTTTCCTCTTTGTTTTGAGCTAATCCTCTGTCCGGCTTCGCCTCATCACATCCCATCAGCCAGAGTTCTGCAACGTCAGTCCGCTACAACTGTGCATACGAACACTGTTGAGTATTTTTTATGTGCTTTTTAAAATTATCCCCCGCGTCTCTATAATGTCTAACAGTTCCCCTCACTCTTCTAACTTAATCCTATAATGTCAACTTCCTCAACTTTGCATGTTATTTATTGGGTTATGTTGTGCTATGTGTATTGTAATGTTCTCCATCTGTCAGACCATCAAAGGTGTTTATTGTGTGAGCAATCCACATGGCAGTATAAAGGGTTTTGCTTCTGATTAGCATACAGGCACTCACACATTTACAAGAATACATCTTAATGTTCCCAGAGAGCACGCTCAAATCGACCGCTCACAAAAAGAATATTGAATCTATTGAAACTCACTGAAAAAAAAAATCTATTGAAGCACCAACATTTCAGCTTTACTGGTGTTTATGAATTAAATAGTATCTCACACCCATTAAATAAATCATAACAGAATGATATATTATTAAATTTCAAGCTAGATTAAACAACTTCTAGCTGGGCCACACGAGCAGATCAAGATACAATTTGGATCAGACATGAATTATATGTAGTATGAAGATGAGGAATCTTGCCGCACTGAAGGTGTGCTTTGTAACACCATAGTTTGATATACAACATCCAGCCAAGCCTGTCAGTCCACATGATGTTTCTTGAGGAAAAATTGGGCGTTATTTGCTGGAAAATAAGCGAGGAGCAGGCGAGAGGTTTGAAAGGGCTTATTTGTGCTTTATTGTAATGTGACATGATGAGGGTATAATCAGTTTCATTGAGGCGCAAAACGATGGCTGATGTTGACGTTCCGTGAAGGCGATAATCATCTCATTTTTATCTATGATCAGCTCACATTGCCGAGACCCCGTCAAGCCCTGAACCCGCTGCTGTACTTTGAGTGATCCACTTTGTCCTAATGACAGATGTTATCTGCACCACTCGGGCCAGATCGCCTCGCAGTCATTATAGACAATCCTGGGTAAACATCGGAGCGATGTGTGAAGGGAGGGCTGAGTCAAAAACGGACGCTTGGAGAGGAGGAAGAGAGTAGATGCACCTGGATAAAACATAAATCAGATTGGACCACAGATGCTCACTGTTTATTTTAGCCAAATAAAATTTTAATGTTTTACTTTGTTGAAGTCATTCGTATCTACCTCTTCCTTTAGCGGCACACAGCCTGTTTTATTCAGTTACGAGCTGTATGAGAGGCCAAATACTGTAAAAGTGTGACAAAAAGAAGTAAGCAGAAAGAGCTGCATTGAGCTGGAAGATGCCCTTTGGTTTGGTTTTTAATGCTTTGAGCTTTCAGAATAAAATCTTTTGGAAGAGGAAAACTGATTAAATGAAGCAAACATTTCTTATAGATATACTTAAAGTCAAAAAGTTATTGTCTATTTTACTCTTCAAATGATTCCACCTACATGTAAAATAAACTAATAAAAGAAACGAAAAGAAAAATGCAGTGAAAACAAACTATTCTTTCCAACTAATGGTAAGAGAATGTGCATATCTGCAAAAGACTTTTCAGTCTTATAGTTACAGACACCCAAACATATCTGACTTAATTTACATGTAATACAAGTCTCCATATTAAAGTCTACTGCAGATATGCATGTTTAGATGCATATCTGATGCATATGATTCTATATGCGTCTGTCATTTACAGTAGATGTGTGAGTCTCTGAGTGTCTTGTCCAGTGTTGCCAGATTGGAAATGTCCAAGTATCGTACCAGCAGCTCAAAATTATCGTACACAAGTTTTTTTATATGTTTTTGATCTGCCTGCATTCACACCATTGTATGCGAACTTAACTGAGCTAGACGATGACATCACTGTTTTCTCCAGAGCTGCTGTATAGATATAGGAACTAAATTAATAACGAATATTTTTTTTACAATGGAATGAATCAATACTGAACTTACTTAAGCTGGACAATCACACTATTTTCTTCTAGAGCTGCTGTACAGCCACAATTACTTTCCCTCCCTACCATAGAGGGAGACAACTGACCTAAGCACCATGGCAGGAACATTAACTTGTGCTCATGAGAGAGAGTCATTCTTTACGATGATTGGCCGAGAAGATGTAACCTGAGATAAGATGGACGTTCACGTTCTCCTTACAGTCATGACGGTGGACATAGGATCCACAGCTAGATCAATGAGTATAGAAGTCCTATGATAACAACGACTATGATTTGAAGCATCTCAAAATTCTGAAATTATTGTACATTATGGGATTTTTTCATTATTGATCGTACATCGTACAGAGGTCAAAATTATCGTACAAATATGATAATTATCGTACATCTGGCAACAACTGAATTGCTTGTATTCAGAGTTTCCGTTTAGCTATTTTATTCAATTTGATCTATGGCTTTGTTTTAAATGTAAAAACATCCCTGATATATGGAGTAAGGCACAGTGATTAAAAGTAAATATCAAATTGGCACTTCATGCCAAAAGGTTACAAACTCCTGGTATAGAACCAACACAGAGCATAATGCATTTAGGAACATGTTCTACTGTATTGTGCAGAGGTGATCCTTTAAAGTTACAAGTTAAGCTGTATTAATATACTGTAATGGTATTTGTAGCACAATGGTGATTATAACAGAAAACCATTTTGTCTTTCCTCCAAAAGACAAATAATAGTAATTAATAAAACTACACATACAGCCACAGTCACATGACATTGGTGTGATCGAATCACTAACCAACCATTTCTGGGTAAAGTTAAAATCCAATCTTTCAACAAATGTCATGACCACACAAGGCTGGCAACCCTGTAACTTTCCCATGATAAAGGCCCGTTCACACAAAGGATAACTATAATGATAACTATAATGATAACTATTAAATTTGAATCACTGCTCTAATTCTCTGAGAATAGGAAAGTCCACATCACGATAATGACAAAGAGAAATAATATCATTGGAATCATTTTCAGCTGATGAATGATAAAAACATTCAATCAGATTCCACCAAATTTTAAAGAGCATTTAAAGTGGTAGATGTACGTGGTGCATTCTTAGAACAAACAAAACGTTATTGAGCGTTGGTGTGGAAGCTAATATTGTTATCATTATAGTTACAACCTTTAGTTCAAGGATACTATACAAGGACTTTACGCAAAGAAAAATCCTTACATAAAAATAACTAGATCTGCCTAGAACAGCAGTCTCAGTCTCAGCAGTTTTTTAAACACGTTTCTGCTTTTAATTACCCACCTCCTCATTCATTTTCATTATATATATTCCTTAAAACAAACAAACAAAAAAGAAACTAAGAGATGAGTTGAAATAATTTTTTTAAGTGGAGCACTCCTTTAAACAGTGACCTACTCTCTCGTTTTTTTCTGCAGTCTGTTTGCATTCATCCAAAACTCTGCAACACAGATATATCTGATCCCTGGTTGTATATATTTTTTTCCTGCCACAGCACTGTAACTGTAAACGGCGCAGTACAGAACAATAAAGACGGTAGAAAATGAATGATAGCACAATGAGCACAATAGCTGTGCTGGAACCTACTGGCATTAAGGCCAGCGAGCCACTGACAGCTCACCTCTGGAGGGTAAACAGAACCAGGACACATTGTTTTACTCCTCCCCCTCCACCTGAAACAACCACCAGGGAAAAAAAAGAAAGAAATACTGTCCGAAAAATCCAGAGCATCACATGCGCATCTCTCTTGTGGGGAAGGTTGAGCAGAGAGCAGAGAGCAGAGAGGCTGGCTCGGGCCTCTGCAATCAATTCTACTAACAGGCAGGGACTCTGACAAGGCCCAACGCCATCTGTCTGAACAGAGCCATGCCCCGCGTCGTCACGCCACGCTGGCACCCGGGCAACAGCCCAAGCTGGCACCCACAAGACAAACAAGCCCCCTCAGACTAACACTCTGTTCTTCAGTCTGTCCCTCTCACTTCCTCTCTTTCAACACACGCATTGTCACATACAGAACAAACAAAGACATGTCATCTTTGGTACACCCAACAAACTAGCGAACAATCACACACAAACACAAATCACTCACAAACAAGACCGACCGCCACAGCGGAGCGAGATCTGAATTGAACGTACAAAAATGAGCTCGGGACACAATGAAAAATGATTTCATTAAAACCCTGAGCTTGAAACTAAGAGAGAAGCTGTCAGCGGAGTTCAAAAGACATGCTACATTATTAGGACTTCATAAGGCACTGAAACATCACAGGAACGAAGAAAGAAAGAAAAAAAATCACACAGCATTGCTAAAGTTCCTCATCATTATGCAAATGCCATTTTATTCCATTTTATCTCTGTCTCTTTTTCCACTCTGGCCATATGTGCTGTGGCTCATGTTGGGGCTTCAAAAGGAGGCTCAGCCAGGCCACATGCAAATACCCCCATCTGGGGATCAAACGACCCAACCTGATCGCCGTACGCAGGCGGGGAGCTTTGACGTGCTGTGGGCTCTGAGATGTGGTCAAACGTCACCGCTGACCTGTGTAAAACTCCCAGCGAGCTCTCGGGGAGGAAACCTGTGCACTTTCCTCTCCCTCTGGGACCGTACACTTGACGAGTGAGTGCTTGTCTTAAAGAGTACAAAAGCAATCTAACACGAGTAGGACCCAATATCAGTGCCTTAGAGACCAACAGTTCCGACAATCGTGTCTAATGAGCCTTTAAAAGCGTTTCTGAGAGTCAAATTATTCCAGACGCACGCAAGACTGGATTGTCGTTAGAAAACTGTGATGTTCGATACAAAAAAAACATGCTTGATAGTTCCTTCATAAATCAAAATTAGCAGCCCTAATCAGAGTCAAACAACCACTTATCAGGAAGGAATGATTCATCAGCGTCAATCCCTCCTCTTTTTCCTTCTCTCTCGAGTGGAGGAAGTGAATTGGAAGCCGCAATAAAGAGAAAATCAGCATTTGCGAGCATGTCATTGTTCGCTGGCTGTCACTCAGATTGCCTACATAAATGAGTTCTGTACACCTGGCTCGTCCAATCAAACGAGTCCAATTAAGAGAGAAGATTAAAACTCCGAACCTGTTATGGCAGACGTTCTCATCGCTAGCGCTGCCTGTCTCGAAAAATCATAATCAAATCTTTCAGAACTGGGTGCGCCCATATGCATTAGCCTAGAAATCTCTATTTTGGGTGGCCTCCACATTGCTGTACTAATAATACAGAAAAGCACCTAGAGTAAAGCACAAGCTGTTAGAGTACACTGTTGTCTCCACTGTAGTTTTTATATACAGGCGAGTTCATTTGTAATGCATTTACTGTAAGTCAAGCTGATGAGGCTACATACGAACACACTAACAGCTGAAAACAACCACTGATGAGATCTGCAAGAAAAAGTGTCCCGCCGTATATTGTAGACTTTTGATTTTAAGTTCATTTTTCATCGTAATGCTAATTTGATACTAATAAGCATTAGCCAGCACTTAAACTAATGATGCTCATCAATTCTAATAATGTCCAAGATGATGACAGATTTATTGAAAGACTGCATTCAATACAACTAAAAAGGCTGACGTTCATTCAGTCCAAGGGAAGCAATGACTTTTTCCTGTTTATTAACTATGAAGTCTAAAATGATTTGTAATTAACATTAATCTAATTATTATACAGCGCTGTATCATCTATCTGCCTACATATGGTGATGTAGCAATGCAAATTACTCATCACTACATAAATATGTATGGCTGCTTGGGCAAACGTTCATTTAACAAAATCAATGCTTTTCTACAAAGTTGGTTTATGAGAAGTCTTTAGCCAGGCTCTGAAGCAGGGCACATGGAAAAAAATACTTTTTTTGCATCCAATTCACTATTTGAATTATGTAAATCGGGTAATGGCTAAATGGAAATTTCACACTGCATTTCTCTATTTTGTGGGTTGAGTGTTAGGTTGTGGAGGATTCAGTGGACTATTGCGATCTGGCATAATTTACTGGGACCATTACTCTGAAAACAAATATTTTTGTTTATTGGAGTATGTTTTATTTGAAAATACTATTTTAGTCTTTCTACTTCCAAATTTTACATTTAATTCAATGTATTACTAGCCATTTCTTTCTAATTATTTGTGAAATTTACTAGCAACTTCTAAATGCAAATTAAATTAAATTCTACACCAAATTTTTTTTTTAGTGTACTTCACTTCAAGGGACTCTTTAAAATGTTAACTGTTGCTGTGATCAATTGCAAATGTATGCAAACATCTCTTTTAAATTATATTGCCCTTACTATTTGCCTTCTGTAACTCCTATGGTTTTACTTGCACCGTCCAAACGAGCGGGATTCGATCCGGCGTTTCCGCCATTGGGAGGCAGGTGCGCAAACAAGGAAGCTAAAGACTGCAGCCTCTAGCTTCAGTCACTAGTGCGCCTCTTGAGGCCAGGGGAGTGAGGTTTACTCACACAACTCTTACTATCTGGCCTTCATTACACTCACCTCACTCCCATCCGGGTCACAGCACCAGTATAACCCCTTTGGTTCTACTTGCGCCATCCGCAACAAACTGAATTTGAACTGGCGTTTCCATCATGGGAGGCAGGCGCACTAACAAGGACTGTTAAAGCCTGCAGCCTCTGGTGTCAGTGGCTATTGTGCCTCTAGAGGCCAGGGGAGTGCGGAGCATTCACACAGCTCTTACTAGCTGGCCTCCGTTACACTTACCTCACTCCCATCTGGGTCACAGTACCAACATTACCCCGTTGGTTCTGCTTGTGCCGTCCGCAACAAGCAAGCTTTGAACTGGTGTTTCCATCATGGGAGGCAGGCGCTAACAAGGACAGCTAAAGACTGCAGCCTCAGGCGTTAGTCGCTAGCGTGCCTCTTGAGGCCAGGGGAGTGAGGTTTAGTTGCATAGCTCTTACTAGCTGGCCTCCGTTACATTCACCTCACTCCCACCTGGGTCACGGCACCAATATAACCCCTTTGGTTCTACTTGCACCGTTCGCAACAAGCGGGATTTGAACTGACGTTTCCATCATTCGAAGCAGGCACACTAACAAGAACGCTTAAGACTGCAGTCTCTGGTGTCAGTGGCTAGTGTGCCTCTTGAGACCAGGGGAGTGAGGTTTATTCACATAGCTTTTACTAGCTAGCCTCTGTTACACTCACCTCACTCCCATCCGGGTCACGGCACCAATATAACCCCTCCGGTTCTACTTGCACTATCCGCAACAAGTGGGAATTGAACTGGTGTTTCCATCAATGGAGGCAGGTGCTCTAACAAGGACTGCTAAAGACCACAGTCTCTAGTGTCAGTCACCAGTGCGCCTCTTGAGGCCAGGGAAGTGAGGTTTACTTGCACAGCTCTTACTAGCTGGCCTCTGCTACAATTCCACAAACAGTAATGACATTAATGACATTAATTGTGCCAGGCAAGTAGTTTTGTAAATAAGGAATAAGGTCCTTGTTACACATTACATGTACTTACTATAATAATTACAGCAGTATATTATGCATAATTATATGCCACTAACCCTAAACCAAACCCTAAAAACCTAACCCTAAGTGCACGTTGTTAATTAATATTGTTCAGTATTTGAATATATAATTACACTGTAACAAGGACACCTTAAAATAAAGTGTAAGCTAATCTATTATAAGCTTTATTTAAATAGAAATGAGGTGTGTTTACATTGGGGGAAAAAAAAAGAGAGTAAATTTCTTAATTTAAATACAGTGCAGTGCTACTTCAATGCATTTAGCGCCAAGATAAACTGGATTGCTGGTGGTAAATGCAGGTTTTTGCACTTAAATATTGTGCAGAAAAGTGTTTCGTGCATTTGTATCACAGTGCTTTAATATACAAAGGAAGATCAGGGAAACATAGTACAGAGCAAACCAAAAACCAGAGCTAATGTTAACACCAAAATGAGAACTATAGAAATCAATAGTAACAGATCATGTTACATGAAAATCAAATTGTGTATCACAGATCTCAGGAAGCCTGTCTGAGCTTTTTCTCTAAGGAGAAAAGCCTTGAGCAAGAGAGAGAGAGACAGATTGAAAAAGAAGAGAGACCAAAATGAGATCCGACAACAGGGGGAAGACAGAGCAATAGAGAGAGATAGAGTGACAGAAGAAGATACAAAGACTCAGTGAGACAGGTAGACAGACAGAAAAAGGGAGGGGAGGGAAGAGGGGGAGAAAGAGAGCACAAAACAGAAAACATTTTCCTTCCACTAAATCATTGAATCCCAGAATTTAAGACCACCGCCCCTTCTCTCCCCCACCATATACCACCAAATTACATCATACACTTCAATCTGATCCAGGATCAAAGGGGAATCGCGCGGGTGCCATGGAAACACACTTCAAAGACTTTCTCTTCCAGCATCCAGTGTAAACCCCTGCAACTGACTGGTGTTCGCACAGAAGAGATGGTGGGTTTTGTTGACTTCTTAAGAATAAGAATATGTCTGACAACTGCCTGAGCTCAAATTTGATATTTACTGATAGAACGATATAACGCTGCTGCAAACTGCATAATGAGAAATGTCAAAAGTGTAAATTTATATTACATTGATGTTAGAGAGAAGTGTGTTTTCTGTAGCACAAAATAAGACTTGATTAGTATGGGCGTCACAGTTAGAATTCACACAAGTGCTAGTTGTGACGTCACAAAATGGCGTAGGCTTGTCTCATGAATATAAATTAGGTTATGCACAAACAATTTAACATAATCTTGTACTGTTCTGAAGTGGTCCACTCACCTCGCCACATATTTAATCTGATCTACCACTGTCATTCCTGGGATTTTGCAGGATCAGCAATTGAACAATAACTGTGACTTGATAGTCTATTATTAACATTATCGCTTTAAGTTCTAATCTGCTCTAATACAGGTTCTTATATAAGGACTGTGTTGACATTTGTTTGTATTTTGTTTTGTAATGTCACTAGAACGGATAGTAAGTCACTGAAAAGCAACAAATTAGAGTGCAAGTCTGACAGGTGTATGCCGGACAGAAAATGCCGCTGTCATTTTCCACAACTGATAACAATCACAACCAACATAAAGCAGTAAAAATAACAAATTCCTGCACCGTATAGTCACTCATTTTAACACACACTAACCAAACAAATCCATACTGAAGAAATTCGAAATGTGTTAGATAGATATCTGCCACAAGCTTTCATAAAGTTGGTGAGGCACTCAAAATCAGCATTGCAAGGAAAGTGGAAAAGACAAAACAAAATGCAAACTGCATAAATGACACCTATTGTTTCTTAAAGCCCTGTGAAGCAGTGGTTTACAGTCAATTTAGAACCGCTAAGAGGCATTGATAGGTACGACGTGGAGTGGATTTCTTCTGAAGCGGAATGGTTGCAAAGCAACACACCGACGCAGTGGCGTAGTAATATTGATGTAATGTGGTCACAGGTGTGTGTTTGTAGAGTAATTTACAACGGCTTTGAACGTGGCTTATAATCAAGGACCGGAACTATCTGTTTTATAATCTGTATTTTTTTGGATACTGCATTAAAAGAATGTTATAGCTTAAATGAGTTATGTGATAAATGATGTTAAATAAGGCTTTATATCAACAGCATATATAAAAATGAATTTTTTTAAATTATATATAATATATTCTAATATTATATATTTTGCTTTGGATCATGTCGACTAGTGATTATACGGAGGATATATGATAATGTGAAATTATGTGTAAAATCTGATAATTGCTTCTGATTGGCTGATTATCAGTGACTTATTACACGGCTCTGTGGAATACTTGATTCTTTTTGGTCAATCGCGCCATCCAGCGGTATGTTATTCCCCGATAACAACCTGAAGTCAGCAGCGCTATACACTTTATAGGAACGGTTTTTCTTTGTCTAATTTTTGCATTTGGTGAGCTAATAAAATATTAAAACTCAGTGAAAATCAATATTTTGTGTACAGTTATTTAATTATGTCATCCAGTATTGTGGACTCGCTCTCTCGTTTTATACAAATGCAGCTGCTGCCATTTTGCGACTATTGTTTTGTACACTGTTGCATTATAAGATAACAAACAGGTACGATTTTAAAACAGTTTGAACTTGCCGCGCTAGCAAATGCTCTCTCCGCGGAAGCTTTGCGTTTAAAGAGCTAATAAAATATTTCGACTCATATCAAAATTTCGTGTCTAATTATTTATTTATGTGGCAAGTAGCCGTGTAATAAGCGGGATAATGTACAGCCAGCCGGTTGTTATCTCAGAATAAACCCCTTCAGGCTGATGCAAGACCCCTCTGCTTCAAGTTGGGGTCCTGATCATCCTGTCGGGGTTTATTCTGAGATAACAACTGGCTGTGATGCCATAGAAGAACCATTTCTGGTTCCCCAAAGAACCTTTTACTTAATGGTACTTTAACGAACCAGCGTGAAGAACATTTTTATAATCTAAAGAACCTTTTTCAACTGGAAAGAACCTCTTGTCCAATTGAAAGGTTCCATGGATGTTAAAGATTCTTCATGGAACCATCGATGCCAATAAAGAACCTTTATTTAAGACTGTATACTGGCCACCCTACTCTTGGTATAAAAAATCTGTAGATGAATAATGTCAAACTGTGTGATCAACAGTTTGCGGCTGTTATGGTGAAAGCAATAAATGCATATTATAAATCACTAGGCTCTCCTATGTGCTGCGTAACACTGTCAAGATGACACCAATCAATCATTCGTCGATTGACAAAGGAGAGGTGTAGTGACAGGCTGAAACATTAGCGGAGCTCTTGGTACGTCAGTTTGCGGTCTTATGGATGGATTAGAGGTATCATGTATATTGTGCTCTGTATTGATAGCAGCTAACAATGGTTGTTGTGTCAAATATCCCGTGAAGGGCATGTGAAATATTACATCTGCCATTTGCTCAGCCTGAGAGATGGACGATATTTGACACGTTGTCCAGGGCTGAAGGAATTATTGGTTTAGTGTTGCAGTTGGTCACTGAATCAGTCACAGGCTGCAGGTGTTCACTGTATAAATAAAATAAGCAAGAGAACAATGCATTGTGTTCCAGCACTGTCATTGAGAATTGAGAATCTGCAGGGATGGTTACAAAGGTCAGAGCAAATCATAAAACACCATTGTTTCCTGCACGAAGGGGCCAACATCAGAAACATAAAAAAAGGAGACTTTTCATAACCAAAGGCCAAACAGCTTCGGGGATCCACAGTGTCATTTCTGCTGTGGGCCACAGATGCACAGGAATGGTGTGTGTGAAGTTCACATATTGCTTTTCATCCA